>JAHXMU010000030.1:157902-170431 GCA_019455685.1 Philornis downsi | reverse complement strand
ACAATTTCCAGCGCTTATCGTTCAAAACTTCTTGCGGGAATAGAACCGTTAACTTTTTGTATCTATGTATGTTTGTATCTATTAGGCATTACGCCGCCCGTGACGCGATGATTAGTATATGCGACTATCTTTCGCATGATCATAGGTTCAACCCCGCATACAGCCACCCATCATTATTTGAGAAGCGGTCACCTCGATGGGTCTGACAAACACTTCGAGTAGTCGAGTAATCGAAAGGTTCGCATTCGCCGTTAAATTGTAGGTCCCGTTGATTAAGTCTAAAAACAGAATGCGTGTAAGCTCCCCCACGTCTCATTCATGAGATGCAAGGGAGTTTATTTTTTATATATTATGCGCCGCGCGTAGACAAGAATTACAAAAGCTTCAGTCGTTGGGTCTATTCACTCAACATTACCCAGCCAACGCAGTCAGTGTATTTTGAAGCGTTTGACCACGTCGATACGGTATACGATGCCGATATTTTGCTTTTAAGATTACGGTTCCATATTTTTTCTGGGCTGTACAGCAGAACAGATGGGACTAACGACTGATATAAATAGATTTTTGTTCATCGAGAGAGGGCTTTGTCATTGAACTGCTAAGCTCGTAGCGTCTTTTCGTTAGAAATATTCATCTCCTAATTTCAATACTTATATCATTAGTCGCAATGACGGCGGAGTCAAATTAGGAGTACATAAAAATATCATCTCAATTTGACGTTCTTTTCAACGAAACAAATAACCTGATTGTGTTCTCGTTTACTGCCAAACTCACTTTCACTTACTCCTTTTCAATACAGGAGCGTTCTGCAGTCTGCTTAACACAGGTTTTTTTTATTGAAGATGTCACCAGTCCTGCTTACTGTGTGTAGTTTACCTTGTTATCATTATTATCATATACTGCTGGCTAGTACCATATTTGCTATAAAATAAATATTGGTTCCAGTTGATAAATACTTTGTGTTGGTCAGTACCATCCAAAAAAGTTATTTTTGCCTTATCGTCTTATAGTCGAAGAAAAGGTGGTATCGATCTATTCATGGAATATCTGTTCACATTCATGGAATATCTGTGGTAGGAATATCTGTTCATATATCACACTCGGCTGTGCGGCATAAGCGACGGATAAAAAATTTGTACCACGACAGTTCATGCATACATTCCCATTCCTTTTGCTAATTGTTTGTCAATCCATTGTATGAAAAATCCTTTTCAGTTCGTTTAATCTGCTTCAAACAGCGATCCGAATCAGTAACACTTTGATACTTTTATTCAACTGTTGACAGACGCGATAACCATTTGGACAACATTATTCTCATGCCCAAATTGTCATGCAAAATAGTGAATATGAGGGCGGCCCCAAATCTAGTCGACCTAACAAGGAAGACACAAAAAAGTTGAAAACAAATTTATTTACTTTTAAACATAATCTCCTTTAGCTCGATACAATAGCTTCTATACCCTGTTTATAGTAAGAACTGTCAAACTCCTTAAAATAACCATCAATCGAAGACTACACCTCTTCTTTGTTGGCAAATCTTTTACCACGGTGCCATTTTTTTCAAGTTTGGAAATAGAAACTTGGCGAAAAAGCTGCGGGAAGAAGCAATTCGAACTTTAATTCCTTAATTTTGTCCATCGCAACAGCGGATGTGTGTACTGGAGCAATGAATCAACCCTTCCTTTTTCGTCAAATGCGGTCTTTTTTCATAATTTCATCACCTAAACGCTGCAATAAATTAGCATAATATTCGCCGTTGATGGTTTTTCCTTTCTGAAGATAACCAATAACAATAATCCCATGCGCATCCCAAAAAAAAAACAGACGCCATGACCTTTCCTGCATATGAAACCGTCTTTGCCTTCTTTGAAAAGGTGTGAAGTGGTGAATCCGTGTCTATCCCGCGTCATCCATGCATGGTTAAAAATCGGCGGTGAAACATCGCCAAACATTCTACTAAATCATCTTCACAACGCTGTTTTTGCTCTAGTGATAGCAAAGGCGGCATCCATCTTGCGCACAGCTTTTTCATCGACAAATTTCGATCAATACATGATGTGTGTCACTTTTTGAAATGCCTATTATTTCAGTTAACTCAGGCACCTTCAGCCGACAATTATCCGATACCATTTTGTGGATTTTCTTAATCGTATCTGACGATTGAGGCGTCCAATTGATCCACCATTGGGGTGTTCGTCTTGGTAGCTCGTACGACCTCGTTTAAACTCTGCTGAAACTCAAAACATATTTATAAGGCTGCCAGTTTTCACCAAACTTATTCAACATCTATACATCAGGTTGGCTAGTTTTGGAATCGCTCACGTATACAGGGTTGCCCATATTCGACGGACCCATGTTTTAAAAAAAAAAAATCAAAGAAAAAAATAAACATTTGGCGGTTGGCAATCTTATTCATTTAATTTGTTCTAAGTAGATTTGTTTACATCAATTTTTGAATATGATATCTCTCAAATGGCCGCCTCTGGCGTTGATGGCGTATTGTGCCCTTTTTGCAGCATTTTCCATCGTTTTCGCCAACATTTCGGCCGGAATAGCGGCTATTTCTTCACGAATGTTGTCCTTGAGCTCTTCTACGGTCCTTGGCTTGTTAACGTAAACCTTTGACTTCAAATGTCCCCACAAGAAGAAGTCAGCGGGCGTCAAATCGGGCGAACGCGGTGGCCAGTCCAAATCACCACTTTTCGACATCAAACGGCCCGGAAACAAATTCTTCAGAAAATCGATTGTTATGCGACTTGTGTGCGGTGGAGCGCCGTCTTGTTGAAACCAGAACTGCCTCATACGCTTTCGACGAATAATTGGCATCACAAAATTTGTCATCATGTCGCGATAACGCTCCTGGTTGATGGTGACAGCATGGCCATTTTCGTTTTGGAAGAAAAACGGCCCAATGACCGTTTTCGCACTAACGCCTCACCAAACTGTGACTTTTTCGTCATGAAGAGGCAATTCTTGAATCTCCTGAGGATTTTCAGTGGCGTAAATACGGCAATTTTGCTTATTTACGGTCCCATTCAATGTGAAATGGGCTTCATCGGACATGATAATTTTGTTCCAAAATTGCTCGTCATCATCGGCCATTTCGATGACTCGTTGGGCCCATTCCAATCGACGAGGCTTGTCCGCAGGCAACAATCTTTGCGTCAATTGAATTTTGTACGGGAACAAATGCAAATCAACGCGAATAATCCATTGTAAAGTGGACCGAGCCATGCCCAACTGCTGAGAACGGCGTTTTTGGGATGTTCTTGGGGACCTCTCAACACTGGCTCGTACGGCAGCGATATTCTCGGCCGATCGCCTTGGTCGACTTTTATTTGGCCTCTTCGGATTAGAAAGAGCCTCACTAGTCGAAAATTTTTCATATAAGCGCTTAATGGTGTTCTTAGAAGGCGCACTTCTCACATTTTTTAATATTTTAAAAGCACGTTGAGTTTTCACAATTGACTTCTTCTGTTGAATGTAAATTTCAACTATTTCAGAGCGCTCGCGTGGCGTGTATTGTTCCATGGTAAAAATCTGCTTGGACTGACGCTTCAAACGCGGTATGTCATTAAGCGATCTGACATCTCTGTCAAAAGTTATGGCGTTGCCAGATGGGTCCGTCGAATATGGGCAACCCTGTATTGCGTTTTGGCATCTTTGAGATGTCAACTATATCATGCAATTGAAAATAATTTTTAGGAATTTGGTATGAACACCTTGCTTGGGCGACTGCCACGATCAGCATTATCGGTATCCGTACGTGCCCGTTTTAAAACAAGTGACGGTTTTCGACAGAGAAGAATCGCCGTTTCAAGCAATTGCGGAATCGGAAGGTATGTTTTCTTCATCAATAAGCAATATTTAATAATCATAGGAAATTCATAACTCATGCGGCAGAATTTGATTCTATAGTTTTAATGCGAATAATTAACTAATTTTTTTTTTCTTTTTAGTGCAAAGTTGCTTTCATTGTTTTCTTTGAAAATAATAGTCTATACAACCAGAAAAAGAAACAAAATCGCTTTTTTCTGGTTCTCGAAACTTTTTTGTAGCCCAAATTTAAAGAAATGAATCCATAATTTCAATTGAGTTAAAGGTAACAGCTGTTAAATGATTTGAAAAATGAAACAATGCGGTCATATGTAATTTTTTAAGACATTTATTTAACTCTTTGTTTGCGTTTTGTTTCCTTTCAAGTTATCGTGTTTACTGGCTGTTTAGTAGTAGTATATATTATTCCCTTTTTTGTGTTCAATAAATTTATTTCGTAATTTCATTTGGTTGTTTTGTTATTTTGTTTGTTTGTTTGAAAGCAAAGCACATTGACAAAAAACGTTTTTCATTCCAATTGCCGAGCATTGCCTGCTATTACCTAGTTGGTAATTGGTAATCGTATTTGGAGATTAACTATAAATTTGGATTTACATTTTTATGTTTGTTTATTTTCGCTTTTAATTTATCCATTGACTTTTAATATGTTGACATTGTATTAAATTACCACATTGAATGTTAATTAGCGTGTCTGCAATTTGATTTATTTAGAGTTAATTTATTTAGTTTCAATTATGAATTTTTATGAGTGAACTTCACAAAATACATTTTGGCAAATTATAATAAAAAATAACATTATCTTTCATATTTAATCTTTGGTTTAATAACGCTAGTTTAATTTTAATTTAAAATGTCATTTTATTCAATTTAGATTTGTTATTAATCTTTGTTTTAATATCTATATATATATATGTATATATATACCTATATATGTATGTATGTATGCACATTTGTATGCATGTTTAGGGAAGTGAGGATGCCTGTTTATTTAGTTGGTGGTTAAAATGTTAATCTTTTGTTAAATTTACTATATAATTTTGTTGTGTTTTAAATGTAAACCTTTTGTTTTGTTTGCTGCAGGGGCTTTGGTTTTATTGTTGTTTGTTTTGTTATTCTTAATTTGTTTTTAATACATTTTATTTATTTATTTTATAATAAATAATTTAACAATATATCTCCCTGTGTGTGGAGATTACAAAATATTGGTGTTATCATTGAGTAAATACATGCATAAATACTGTATATTAAACCATTTAGTATTATAAAATATGAATTATGAAGTCGATAGTCGGTTTAGGCCGAACTGGCGAGTTGTCGTTCTCAATATCCTCAAAATCGCAATATACTCGGTACAATGAATGAAAGCTCAAAATTCTGATTATAGAGTAAACAATATTATAATGAGTGGCAAAATCGATTTGACACTGCTATTTTAAATATATTTTTGAATCATAATTTAAGTTTTCCATTCATTTTACATTTAAAAACGTCTGCATTATCTTAAATAGCAGTGAATTCCTTATTTATTCTTTTAGATTTCAAATAGAAACTCCTGACAATCTTCTGACAAAATGCATCCAAATTGCCCAAATGTAATTCGACAATAAACATCTTGTCATACTCAAAATTTATGATTGATTTTGAACTCCTATAATCGCAATTTATATGAAGAATCAATATTAATTTTGTACGCCCTAACATGAAGTCATTCAGAAAATCGTATTTAATTATATTGGAAAATTTGACATAATCTACTCCATGGTAAGGAAAACATGTCACAGATTTTTTATATCAACAAGCGGAAATTAGCTATCCAGACAAAAACCATTAACATTTTGAAAAATATATTCAGGTTACATAAAATTTTTGTCAATAATTTTCGTCGTATCCAATTCTAATGAAAAGAAAGTAATTATATTTGACATTTAAGATTGTGACAGTTATGTATCATGAGTGTGGTGTAGAAATATTCCCGTTATGCGACCAAAGCTAATGTTTACATGATTTTTATTTGATCAATTTCAGATTTAAGTGTAATAAATTAAAAAAATTACAAAATTTATCACAAAGTTCAGGTGACAAAATTCCGGTAGAGATCAATGCTATAGTTAAATTAAAAATGATCGTCAAGAAAGTGGTTTTAGCTATTTAGAAAATTCGTTAGAGATCTTCAAAAATGTTGTATCATATTACCTTTTGAGGAGTATAAGTTTTTAACTCTGTAAGGGGATGGCATACTAACAGGCTGATTTATTAACTCTATTTTCATAATAAATATTTGTGAATTTTCTGAAATGTGATTAAAAGTGTTCACTCAATCCGAATGCATCATCCTTATCAAAATTAATCAAATTATAAAATTTTCAACAGAGCGAGTAATAACTGTATTAATAGCAAAATGTGAAAAAGGGTTTGAAGCCGGCAGAAATCAACATTTGTCACAGTGTGCAATTACTCAAATAAATTTATAGCTGAGACCGCTTTTCTAGACACCGTCTATAGAGTTTATTTTATTGTTCTGATTGATCGGTAAATTGAGGTGAGAAATTTTTAAAGTTTCAACACCGTGAGAAATCAGAGTTGAGTCGGTAAATGGCGAAGGTATACCTGCTCCAGCTTCTGCTGCTATGTACTTGTACATATACAATGGAGTAAACGAATATGAGCATGGTCGTACCTCCACTTTTGAAACACTTTATTCCAAACTTCAAATTGGGCCTGGAATGGAGCTGTGCCCCATAGACCCACTTTCTGATGATGTCAAAACAGTATCTCATGATGTTTCCACGTAATTTGACAGATTTATTGCATCGACTCATCGATGTGGATGAAACTTGGTGCATTTCTGCGCATTCAAAGTAAAGGCACAATCAAAATAATGGACTTACTTGGGACTGTCAACACCACGAAATGCTTTTGAATTGGACCGGCCATAGCTTTTTTAGGATTCAAGTGGTGTACTTCATGTCGACTACCTTTAATCAAAGCGAGCACTCAAAGGCGGTAATATTGTAAAGGAACAACTTCCATATTCGGTGATACACAGGGTCTCACACAAATTGCTTTTCGATCCAACGTATTCGGCAAGTTTAGACAAATAATAGTTTTCGAATGGTATGAATGCTATAGAGAATTGTATGGAGAAAGTAAGAGAGTTATTGAATGTTTAGAGCTGAAAAACCAGTGTTTTTCTATGCTTTTCAATCACTTTATTTACGTAACCACGTAATTATCTTGGTGGTATAATTTTGGTTAACGTAAATAACAGATTAACCTATAAGTCTTGAGACTAACGCCTAAATGTTGCTTCTAACAGAAAATCGACATTTCGTACCAAAATTTTATATCGTTTTGATAATTTGTTTAGGAATTACACAGTTTTAAGTCAAATGTCGAATTACTTGTATTGATTGAATAGTCTTTTCATTGAACAAAAATATTGTTCAAACAAAATTATGGCTTTAAGAGAGTTGTGCCGACTCTCTCCATCGACTCTCTCCAACAATCAATAGCTGATTCTAAAAGTGGTCGTACGGCCACTGATGATACTGAACACAGTAGACATCCAGAAGAAGTGCTTACTCTGAAAATTACTGCAGAGGGCATCATAAAGATATCAAATAAAATTGCATTTACTAGTTAGATTGGAAATGAGAAAAATATTTCCCAGATTGATCCGGATTTATTAACGCTATTGTAATCCTGAATTTAATCGGTTGTCCGTCAGGTGGGAAAGATGTGGCAAAAACAACAGTCGGCCGGCAAGGTTATGTCCTTTGTTATTTGAGTTATACACAGCATCCTATTCACCCTCTCTTCCAATCTCGTTTTGAGTATTAACTGAATCCAGTTTTGAGAATTACTGACATTTATTCATTACCACATAAGAGGCATATATATATAAAAAAAATCAACATATATTAACAGTCTATATAAAATATAGTTTCAAACGTTCTACTTGAGAGCTATTTAAAAATATACTAATTACAAAAATGTAAGAAATGAAAATTTTTATATATTTTTCCTTTATTCAATTTCAAGTTCAAGAGATGCAAGAGGTTTTTGTTTCTATACGATATTAACAAATTTTTATTTATAAATAACTAGGCATTTATGTATGTCGTTCAATTTTTCTGGTGCTTTTCATTTTGTTAGTAACTAAACTTATTATTTGTTTAAATACATTTTTCTTTTTGATTTTCAAGGTTTTTTTTTTTAGATCAGCTCTTGAAACCTCTTGTTATCATCAAATGAACGCTCTCGAAATGTTATTATTTATTATGTTGTTGTTGTTGTTTATATACTTTAAATTAATTAATAAATGTATGCGCAATTAAATTCGTTTTGAATTAGTTAGTTTTTTTAATACGATACCAAAAAGAGGAGTATTTCTTTCTTTTTTTAATTTGCGTTTTTTTTAGTGGTTTTACTTTAAAACATTGTGAAAATTTGTGTTCCAATTTTGTTAATTTTTTTATGTTTAAAGTAATTTTAAAGTAATTTCGTTACCAGGTTATTTGTTATTATGTTAAGTACTCGTTTTGGTTAGTTTTTTTTTTTTTAATGTTAATTTTCTATTTGCTTCATTTATTTTCTTTTTGTGTGTAAAGATTTTCCTTGTTTTTATGTTTGTTTAATATAAATAAATTGTGATTTTGTTTTGTTTTTTTAATACTAATATTTATCATTTAAACCTTTTGTGTTTGTTGCTCAAGAGATTGGGGTTTGTTTTTGAAGTGTCCAGTGTTGTGGTTTGTTTCATTTGCATAATTTTGATCAATTATGGCTGAAAGTCAAGATTAGCACTGATAGTTTTTGTTTTATGCAAAAATTGGCTGATTATTTCCAAAAAAAACTGAAAGTCTAAGTGAAGCATATTTGGTTACTGCATTTGAAATGACCTGATCTCAGGTCATATCTGATTAGGTGCATACATGTGATTGAACCGAATACGCTGCTCTAATGGATTTTTTTTTGGCTATTTGTCCATTTACCTCTAAATAATCAATGAATAAAATAATTCATAAAATAATTTTTGCAAAATAAAAATAACAAGTCAAATTTTAATATCAATTTCCGTGGGAAATAAAAGAAAACACATATAATTTCTATTTCGGAATAGCATTCCCTAACAGAATTTATGTGAGGAACTGCGTACCGACCAAACGAAAGAGGCAAGAAATGTCAGTTACGGAAAATATCGGTAAACATGCATTCTTTATGCGAAACGAACATTTCCTCCGGACTAGTTGCTAGGCTATTTAGGCTAATGTGATTTTAAATACTGTTTTTTCTTTAGTGAAGTATCGATGAAGAGTGTCTACCAACCAATTATAAAAGCGCATCAGTTTTAAAACTTGTATGTTTCCATAGAACAGCTGACTGCGTGCCAAATGTTAATTAACGTCCGTTTTAAAAATCTGCCCTATTCCAAATATGAAACATCAATGTGTTTCATTAAGTAAAACTTTCTACTGGATATACAATTTTCATTAATTCTACTCAAAAAATGTTCTCACACCAGAAAGCTAGTAAAAATTGTAATTTAGATAAGCAGAATTTAGGTTTTAGGTTTATCATAATTTACTCAATGAAATTTGTGTAGTGAGAGACAATATTGAGTCGAATTTCTCCAATGACGAGAAATCATCATTAGCAGAAAACTGCAAGATGTTACTGCAGCCTTCTAAAGCATTGGGAAGAAGTCAGCAAAAACAAGCCTAGCAATAAAAGGCAACAAAAAAACGTATTTATATTCAGCGAACAAAGAGTCTAGTCGTTTGGGGCAATAACTCTTAAGCCTATTATGGCTCCTATCGAAAATTGAGAGCTTTAGATGATGACTACAGGCTCTTAGGTTGCGAGCCGGGAGTCACAATCCACTCTTCACTATAAGACGGTTAGCAAGTTGCGACCTGTGGGGCGGAGTCAAATTTGTTTGTGTTCCAAATTTGTCTTTATCTGAAAAATGTGGTGTTTCTGGACTTTTCAACATTTATTTTTCAATATTCAATGTGACCAAACAAAAAATTAAAAAAAAAAAAAAAAAACTAAAATATTCATGTCTTAAATGAAGTTTCACTTTTGTCACGAGTCTTAACGACATAGCCAAGTTTTGTTTACTTTTTTTTCTTTGGGCCTTTTATGTTTTCATAAATTTGATGTTTCCGTTTAAATAGAAAGATTTGATACTTTTACATAATATTCTTCTACGGAATTGTAATTGGGTTTTCTGCCAATTCGCCTCTAGCATGGAATACCTTATAAACAACTCCCAAACGGGAGGTATTAACATTTGGGTTAGCAGTTTTTAAAACTTCTGCATAAGTGGGGAAATGTGAAAATAGATTGAAAAAACAAAAACCAAAACAACTGGACGTTGTATAGCTTAATTTTTTTTTTAGAGTTTTATATTTCATAGTTTACGTTCTTGTATTTCTTTGAATGTGTGTATGATTATTTTGAAATATTTTTTTTTGTTTACTTAGAGTTATGTTTAGTCCCTAAATTTGGTATTTTTTCATTATTTATCCGTTTATAAAGTAAATCAATTTCAATAAATTTCACTTGTTTCGTTTTTTTTTGTTTTGGGTTGATTTCTTCTTTTTTTGCTTTTGTAAATATATAAATATTTCATTTCGATTTTTTCATCTTATTGTTTAAAAAATAAAATAACATAATTTAGATTTGCTTATATAACACATTGCTTGTCTTATCATTTCTTTATATATCTGTATATGTTTTCAAGTATGTAACATCCTTCATCGTCCTTTCTTTTCCTTTTTTGTTTTTTTTTTATTTTTTTGGTTTGTTCGTTTGCACTGTCATATATGTTTTTTGTATATATATATAGATATATATAGGTATATAAGTGAATATATACGAGTATATGTTTGTATATATATATATATATATTGGTATGTGTGTGTGTGTGTGTGTGTTTTATGTAGTTTCTACTATGTAGTATAAGGAGGCGGGGTTTAGTAGGATCGCAGTTGTTGTTACTGTTATTTGTTGTTATTCGTCAATGATCCTGTCATTATCAACAGTTGTGACAGTTGAGATCAATTAATTAAACGCCTTGACTCAGACTCTCTTTCGATAAAGGTAATATGGACTGATGATGATGATGGTCCATTGGCTGATGGTGGGGTATTATAAAGGGCGAGGCCAACATTTGCAAGGGGCTGTTATGAGTGCAAACACAATACGATTATTACATATTGAAATAGCATTGAAATATTCAAATGTTTTATAACTTACTCGGCATAGTGGGTTGCGGCGGTCGTCGTCACGGGATTTCTTACCGCATGCAAAGCTTGAGCATTTTTGGTTCTTGCTAATAGTGTCATAACCGTGCGTTTGGTCGGATTCATACTGGACCGGGGCACACCCAATAAAGGGCGTTTACGTGTTAGATTTCCAGCTATAAGCAACACATACAGAAACAATCAAATGTATAATCGACCACATTACCTAGTCAGGAAACTTACCTATATTGATGGCTTTGACATTTCTTAGGGCCGGATGTAACAGTGTCCCCGATGTTTCTAAAAAAGTCAGAGCCGATGCGGCGGCGGTTGTATCAGCCTCGCTTGGTAGAGTTAAACCATGATTTGGTTGTTGTGGTGTGATTCCTGTAACGGCAGCCACTGCCGGAGAAGGTTTCAAAATACCACCCATTCCGGCTGCCGCAGCAGCCACAGCCGATAACTGATGTTGCAGTGTTACGGTCATGGCACAGGGATGAACTGGAATGCAATTTTGAGAAAGATTATGAGTAAAATCAAAAGGTTGATATCATAATAATGCGGTAAAAACCGATTTATTTAATTTCTTAAATCGGAATGCAATTTTGATGTATATTATGAGTAACATTAAAAGGTTGATATTATAATAATGCGGTAAAAACTAATTTATTTAATTTATTAAATCGATTTCGGTTAATGTTGAACACATTTTGGTTAACAAAAGTAAAACTTTTGGCCACAAGTATTTTTAAAAATTTCCAAATTACAAATGACTAAATTTATGTTCCTTATAGGACTTTCTAACGTTGATTTAATAAAGATAAAAGTTATTGTTACATAATTGTAGTTGAAAGTCGTCGAAGCGTACAATGAATAGATAATATATACATATATACGATAGATGGCGTGCGAGTCAACCGGTGACCGACCGTTGCGCGGGTTCAATCCATCATACAGCCATCTATCATTATTTGAGCGGCAGTCAGCCCGATGTGTCTGACGAAAACTTCGAGAAGTCGACTATTTGATAAGTCTGGTTAATGCTTCTCAAACTAATACTTTCGGAATCGTCGTAGGCCCCGTTGGATGAGTCTAAAAACAGAATGCGCGTTTGTGAAGCTCTCCCACATCTTGTTCATGGTATGCAAGGGAATTTGTATTGTTTTTAGGATAATAACATAAGAATAACAAAGAATGCCGTTGCCTCTAGTTTAAGACCCATAAAAATCAATCAATTAAAATAAGCCAAACTTTAAATTATGTGGTTGCAAAAAAAAATGCCCCCAAAGACTTGTATTATTTCTCGCACATAAAAACTTCTTTAAGCGTGTAAAATTTCAAATTCCATTTACAATATTTGCAACTGAAATTAAAAAAATCAATTGAAATTCGAAAGTTTCTCTTGAAATTTAATATTCTCAATTGAAATTCACCATTTTTTT
>JAHXMU010000030.1:144161-157892 GCA_019455685.1 Philornis downsi | reverse complement strand
TGTGGTAAAACAAGCATTCAAACCAAACAGTTTGACAATTAAAAAAAAAAAAAAAAAAAAAAAACAATTTCATGCATATATACATTAACAAAACTTACTTGGCGTTGTATTTGTGGGCATTTTCAAAGGATCCGCTATGTTTGATGATACCATGCCACCCATATTCGACAACGCCCTTACTTTTAATTGTGCATTGTCCAATTTTTCGTTGGAAATGCAATCCATGCCCGTGGACTCATCGGACTTCTCGTCGGTTGAGGTGTCCATATCGGTGATGCCGCCCTCCACAACGTGATGTGGGCTGGCCTCCTGTTCATGGTCAATGGAACTGCTGCTGGAGTTATTGTTATTATTGCCATTAGTGCTGTTAACGACGCTGATGCTGCTGTTGGTGGTGCCATTATTCAAATTGGACGTAGAGGTTAAAGCCTGCATTTCCCACATTTGTTCTTGTCGAATGTCATCGTGATAGTCCTGCAAGAGGAAAGCAAACAAGTGGAGCGTAAAAAATATTTGTTGCATTAGCAACACTTGAGCCTGGGGTCGCTGCCACCGCAGCGTTTCGTGCTTCGACAGGTTGTCGAGGGCTCTTATGAAACATCCACAAATATGCAAAAGCAAAAAGTAAGAAATTATAATATTTTCGAAACAAACACACACACACACACACACACACATTTCGGTACACATCGTGCTACAGCCATTGCTTGCATTCACTTTATGAGAGTCTATTATGGCATAATAGTTATGCAAATATATGTGGCATTTGGTGTTTTTGTTCTTGTTGTTACTATTGTCATAGAGTGGCCATGAACAATGAGTGAACAGACAGGTTGAAATACCTGGTGTTGAACATTATTAAAAAATCATTGCTTGACAAATTGAACAAAATACAACAGCAACAACAGGAAACCCCCACAACAACGATATCAAAAAAAAACAACAACAGGAATTGCACAAAATAAAAGACTATTGCCAACTGTCACAAGTGAATGTTGTACAACAACATGTTATGGTAAAAGTTACAATACTTTACATACATACAAACATACATACATTACACATAAGTACTCATTTACATGAGTACCTTACATACTCGTATATAGTCGGACTCTAACTCGTATAATGCAGTCTAGTGCATGAAGGTGTAAAATTGTATCCTTGTATTTGTGCTTTGAAACAAATTGCACGTGTATACTACATTGGCAAGTAATTGTAGTAAACTACAGAGGGCAGGTGGTCTAGATCTATGTATATGTTCTACTGATACGCTGAGAGAAATCAACAAGAGGGTGAAAGAAGTAAGACAATGATGGCGCAATTTATATCTATACATACTTTCATACTTTATGTGAGACAACAATTCAAGGCGTTTTTCTATAGGAAATGTGTCAGTGCCGATTATATGTTGTAAATTTACTTCAATAATACTTGCACTTTCGCCTTAAAATTTCGGTGAAGACATTTTCATATGTTTCTATGAGAAAGGTGACACTGAAGTCATTTTTCTGTAACAAAAGTGTCACTGAAGACTTCTCTCTATAAAAAACTATTACTGAGGACGTTTTTGTACAAGAAAAGTGTTACTAAGACGTATTTCTATAAGAAAAGTGTTGCTAAGATGCTTCTCTGTAAGAAATGTATTTCTGAACCCGTCTTTCTATAAGACAAATACCACTGAAGTCTTCTTTCTGAAGAAGTCTTCTTTCTATAAGAAAAGTATTACTAAGAATGCTTTTCCATAAGAAAAGTGTCATTTTCTATAAGAAAAGTCCAACTGAAGGCGTTCTTCTATAAGAAAAGTGATACTGAAAATGCTTTTCTATAGGAAAAATGTCACTGAAACACTTTTCTATAACAAACTTTTATAAAAGTGTAACTGGAGGCGCTTTTGTATAAGAAAAATGTTTCTGAAGGTGCTTCTCTGCAAGAACAATGTCACTGAAGAAGCTTTTCTGTAAGTAATCACTTTTCAATAAGGAAAGTGCATTGAAGATTTCTTTCTATAAGAAAAATGTTATTGACGACGCTTTTCGAAAAGAAAATTGTGACTGAGAATGCTTTTCTGTAAGAAGTCGCTTTTCTATGAGAAAAGTGCCAGTGAAGATTTCTTTCTATAAAAAAAGTGTTACTGAAGACGCTGTTTTATAAAAAAAGTGTCATTGAGAACGCTTTTTTATATGAAACGTGTAACTTTTCTATGAGAAAAGTGCCACTGAAGAAGTGTTTCTGCAAGAACAATGTCATTGAAGACGTTTTTCTGTAAGAAACGATTCACAAGTATTATTAAAGACGTTTTCGTATATACAAGGCGGTGGTGAAGACATTTTTCTCTGAGAAAACGCAATTTTTTAATGAAGATCGTTTTTTGCACGAAAGATACTGGTAAAGTTGTTTTTCTTTCTGAAAATATTAATGAAATCTCCACTCTATATGAAAAGCATCAATATTGCTCTGTATGAACGGGTATACTTTTTATAGAAACATGTTGTTGAAAATGATTTTTACAGAAGAAATATCGTCTTAAGGAGAAAAAGCTTTCTTTCGAAAAATTATTGACTATGACATCAGGTTGTTGCAAAAATGCCGGAGAAGACACTTATCTATAGAATAAAAGGATCAATGAAGACGCTTCTCTACAGAAATAGAACACTTCTCTCTAGAAAAATTATCGACGACGATATTTCTCTTTAGAATAGGCGTTGTTGAAAATAATTATTCTATAAAATTGACTTATCTCTTTGAAAATTAATATTGAGTGATGGATGAATCGAGAAATGCCGATGAAGACAGTATGCTCTATGAGCAGTGGCAGTTGAAACGATATGATTCTTTTGCCTATTGTCTATGCCAATGAAGGCATTTTTCGTTATGTTAAATAACGATGGATACAGTTGGAGACCATACCGAGAGTGCTTGAGAAACAGTTTTATAGACAAAAAGATTTTTTGAAGAAATTTTTCTATATGGAATGTGTATTGAAGACACTGCAATGTCATTAGTGCGGCTGAGAGCAAAATGTGGTCGAAGAAGTGTCAAGGAAATTATTTTTTTTTGTGGGAAAGGTGTCAGCAAAGATACATTTCTATAGAAAAAGTCGGTTAAGATCAACTTCTTTACTACAGTTGTAGGTGTGGTCTCCTTATCAAATATGTAGGAATTGTTGAGTTAGAGACTTTTCTGGAGAAAAGGGTAAAGGGGGAGAAAAGGGAAATGGGAGATATATCGATTAAGAAATTTTTGTTTACAAAAGGCGAGGATTAAGAAATATTTTGTAAGGTACTAGTAGAGATAACCGGATCTTTTATGAAGCTTTAGGAAGATACTTTTTTATAATAAACGTCTTAGTTTTCTGATACATATTTTTGTAAGATGTTTTGGGGGATAAAAACAATTTTTCGCATGAAAAAGATTTCATCCCGTTTTTCCGTCCTGACTATTTGCTACAGTAATGGCATTTTCTCTCAGTGTACCTGTGACATCTGCTATTCTGACTTTTGCATATCTGTCTCCTTTCCCGCTGCAGCCACCCTTCATCTTTACTGGTTGATACGAAAGTGAAAAACTAAAATTAAATGTGCACAAGTGCAATTAGTTGCATTGTTGGGGTAATACCACAAATGTCACAAACGGTCTGGCACCACATAGATATTAAGTATCAGCCTACAACCACTAGCTTACTCGTACATATAAATAACACATAGTTTGCTGAAACAAAGTAATTACGAAAATTATTTGGTGTTTTTTTTTCATAAATCTGACAACATTTTGACCGAACCACAAAAACAAACACAACAGGACATAAATGTAAATGGTAACGGAGTGACTCTCCCACATACCAATCACAATAACAACAATACCTTTCACACATTAGCTTTCACACTTACCGGCACCAAAAACCTTCGTACTTCTGCCAGAGCATAAGCTATTCGTGCATGGGCTTCCGCCGGTGCAGCGAACGTCGAAATTTCCACATGAAGATCTTCGAAG
This sequence comes from Philornis downsi, assembly GCA_019455685.1. Classification (NCBI taxonomy): domain Eukaryota; kingdom Metazoa; phylum Arthropoda; class Insecta; order Diptera; family Muscidae; genus Philornis; species Philornis downsi. The sequence continues at coordinate 153,902 of JAHXMU010000030.1, read as the reverse complement.
AGATGGCCATAACGACTGTCGCCACTTGCTCGTAGTTCTTCTTCCTTTTTGCGATCCCTCATCGAGCCGCGGCCAAGGACAGCCATTTTACACATGGTTTCTTCTTGTAGTCTTTTCATGGAATTGCCTTTGGGACCCAATAGTTTGCCAACGAAATTGAACTGAAAGAAGGGAAGACAGGCAGCTTTTTTAAATATTCATGTGTTATTTCAGGACAGAAATGTCAGTGAAGACTGTTCCTTTACGGTTTAATAGATGCTGAGACAAAAATGTTGTTCAAGAAATGCAAATTTTTTTTATTTTTGTTGGTAAAAGCACATATCCCTTGGAAGAAAGGAAACAGTTTTAATAGCGAAAGGATACAAAATGCCTTTTTCTATTAAAGGCCTGAATAAAATCATCTGCGTATTTTTTCCATTAAAAAATTTTCAGATTGCATTAGATTGACACCTTTTTTTATTAGGTTTCAAGGAAATCTCGTCGATAAGAAGATGCTTTTTTTTACAACGACAATGTTAATTATTAATTTTTTCTCAAGGATAAACCCTTAGCCAATGGGCAAAAATGTAGTAGAAAAAGGACTGAAACAGACTTTCCTAAAATCATACTGTAAAACATTTGCCAACGGGCAAACGCCGAGCGGTGTATGCTTGAATAAGGTTTTGTTTCGTTTTTGTATTAATCGATTCCTTAGGAAAAAGTTATATTGCTTATACAGATTTAGAGGGAGTTTCCTAGAAAGATACGACACTTTTCTATTTGAAGCATCTGAACCAAGACATTTCTATAAGAGATTTTAATAAAGGTACGTCAATACAGGAATCCCGTCGATGGAAACTAATTGATAAAAATGAATGATAAGAATCGTGTCGATTAATAAATGTCTCTACAGCAAAGCGCCAAAGTAGACACTTTGGCAGAAAAAAATGTTTTTAAGATGACACATTTCCGTTCGAAATAAACAAGTTTTCAATAGAAAAAGTATCGATGAAAAGACTTTTGTATAGCATCGATGAGGGGTGTTTTCTATAGAAAAGTGTCCCTGTAAACGTTTTCCATATGAAAGTAAACGAAAGAAAATTTGCGTTAAGATAGTTATCAAGGTAGGCGTATTTTCTGTACTACAAGTAGTACATTAGTATCCGAAACTGTCGCCGAACGCGTCAATGAAGTCATTTTCCCATAAAAAAATATTTGAAGAAGATGCCATTCTGTATGAAAGCCACTGAAGAAAATATTTTTCCATAAGAAATTTGCTGAAGGAAACATTTTTCTACATGCGATGATCCACAAAGTTTCTTAAATATAGACCCAGCGGCCACGACGTCTTTTTCTGTTGTAACAATGACGAAAAACACGATTTTCTATAATATATTTTATTGCTTCTTTTAGTTACCGTATTCAGCTGGAAAATGAGTGCTGGAGAAGACATTTTATATAAGCAGATTTTTGCAGGAGACAATTTGGAGCTAAAATATTTTTATAAAAAAAAAAAATAGTTTTCATAAAAAATAGTTTATTTTAACTTTAGTTTAAGCATTTCTGTGTTTATGGTGGTTACTCTTATATCCAGAAAGTAGAAATGGAAATATTTTTCTATAGAAAAATTATCGGCAGACAATTCTTACACGGCAAAAATGTGTGTGCAAAAGCTTTTCTACTGGAAAATAGTGAATTATTAGAATTTGTGTAAGGAAGGTTAAAGAAAGATATTTAATTGTTCAGAATTTTCTTTGAAAAATATCCAGGGATACTCTTTTGTACTCGGAAAGCACCCGGAAGAGGCATTTCGATGGAAAAATTATCCAGCGAAAGACTTTTTTATGCGCTAGAGACACTTTCGGTTTGAAAAGTGACATTGAAAATATTTCTGCAAAGAACTGTAAGCATCGATGAATATATATTTACGTGAAAGTGTGTTAATAAACAACTTTGTCTATAGGAAACTCCACTTTTCTATTGAAATACAACTACCTGTGATGAATCACTTTCCTATGCAAAATTCTGTAGAAATGATTTCTGGAAATGATTCCTGTAGAAACCCTTCTATGAAATATCACTTTCCTTTAAGAACAGTTGTATACAATACTAATGTTACGTACCATATTCATTTTATGTCTTGTATTCTTACCTTCGGATGGTCTCTTACGGGTACTGCTACTTTAACGGCCACCTTAACCGGTCGATCCCTTGTTATGTCCAACATTTTGGTTTTCTCTGCAATGAAAACAAAAAAGGAAGGAGAGATAACCGAAATCCTTATTAATAGAGGTCATTAATAGTCAGAACGGTGTGTTTGGTTACGCAGAGATTACATTTCAGATTGACATCATCGCCCCGCATAACAGATGGATGGATGGGTTCTAATGATGAATGAGTATTTGTGAAAGTAAAGACATTTTAATTTCATTAATACTTAGATGGAGGTGCGTTCAAACACATACGAGTACACTCATATAAAGGCGAATACATAGCGTTTCTACAAACAAAAGGTGAAGAACCGTAATTCTTTAAGAACATCCAACTGGGAAGATATGTAGAAAATTGTGTGTGCTATGTGTGTGTACGTGGCACACACGTGCAGGGTGTAGACACGTCTTTAACACTAACGCACCCAACTTAAAGACAACTCGAGCGAGTGTGACCTAACAAAAGACCCGCCACCAAGTATTGTGCTGGCATATGAATAATTTTATGATAATTTCTTTTTCGGGGCCAAGTGGGACTGAAACTTCAAACAAACGGCTGAGTTGGTACTCTACTAGTAAAATCTTTACACTGGAAAATATATACACACACGCCCATGCACACATACAAAGTTTACACGTATATTATATGTATTCTTGTGGGTAACATACCCAACGCAGGGGTGCATGAACTGTAAGGCCTGTTAACAGGCCTATATTGGCAGTCTCTCAGCGTACAAGCCGTAAAGCATCTGTTTTCAAAATAACACGGGGTTACATTGAAGGCCAAAACCATTCATGCCCAATTCTCCTAAAAGGTCTGTTGTAGAAGGTCTGAGAACAAGTCTGCAATAGAATATGTGGCAGATTGTTTACGAATGAAGGCCTGGACTGGACTGCATTGAAAGCCTTGAAGAATACTAAATCAAATTTAAGTTTACAAATTAGAATGAAAAATAAAGTTTGGAATGCAATTTCGGATATGAGTTTAATTTAGTCTTTACTTTATATTGGTATAATTATTTAAAACCATTTGGCTGATATTAGTTTATATTATAATTTTGAATGGTTGTTGGAATTTGAACTCATAACCTCTCAGTTAGTAATACGGCATACTGGGAGCGAGCCTACTGAACGTTGCAGCAGCTAAAAATGATAAAAAAACATATCGGAAAAACACACAAATACATCTCCTTACTTCCAAACAGAATGCATTTTGGATGTTTGAGAAGGGAATCAGAAGGCTGCATGGCATGCATAGAAAAGGAGAGAACATTAGGGCAATCTTCGCTGCCTTACAAAGGAAAACACTGCAGAAGATCCCCAAATAGAAGCAAAAAGACACCAGACAAGATGCTTATTAGTAAACAACAAACAAAGAGAGCTTCTCACATTGACACATTCAGCGCGACCTATAGTTTAACGACGATTCTGGACGTCACAGTTTGAGAAACATTTACCAGACTTATGAATTACTTGACTACTCGAAGTGTTAGTCAGACACATCGAGGTGATCGCCGCTCAAATGGTGACAGGTGGCTGTGTGCGGATTTGAACCCTGCATCATGCGAACGATAGCCGCGTGTACCAAGCATTGCGCTACAGTCAGTCACAGATGCTTATTGGATATATTTTTTGGAGAGGAATTTTAAGGCGCTGCTGCATGTTTTCTTTGAGGAAAGAGACGATCGTCATTTGCTTTAAAGGTCATTTGCTTTTAGAGGCATCCAAAAACATATCAAGATAAGATGCATTTCGAATATTTTAGAAATGAATAAGTCGAACTGTTTACATGTCTTCATTTAGAGTTGTTGCCTTGCCAATGTCCATAACCAGTCCTTCCTTCTAAAATATGACCTCCTTTTCTGCCGTACAAAATATGTCTTTCTGATATTTTCCAAATGCTCGATGGAAGTTTATAGGAAGATTCTGCGACATTGTAATTGTTTTATTCTCATTCCGAACCCTTTATTGACAGATGAGATCTTTAAAAATGAATAAAAATGGAATTATTTTTTCACTTACAAATATGATATCTCAGAAACTGTAGCCGACTTAGGAAAATTGATGCTATTTTATATTCATATTAAACTTTTTAAAGTCATCATTTGCCTAAGAGGATATTTTTGAAGTTATTCCAAATGTAGAGAAAATCGATGATTCTTACTGTTTGATAACCTTTCTGCTAGAAGGCATAAATGCAGGCACTCAAAAATAAAGGAACAAGGAACGGGTCAATGTTTTCACACCGTTCTCTCGATTTTGTTTCCAATATGCAAATGAATTAGGTAACTTTATTGTTAAGAGATCCGTCTCAATATTATTTATTATCTGTTCTGGTCATAAGTAAAATAAATACAGAAGTTTCGGTCTTCTATGGTTTGTCTGAAATTCGTCTCGCCAAGTATTGATTATGTCCCGAGAAAGTTGGTTATGAGCTGTTTGTTTCTGTAAAATGACTTTTTATGATTATTACTAAGTAAATAACTGTAAGATTGCTCAAACTTGGAGTACACCAGCTACCGCCATGTTGGTGGCTTGTTAAATAGCCTGTATTATAAGATCTGTCAGATCTGCCACGCCTGTTGTCTAGGAAGATCTTTCCAGTGAAAATAAGTCAACATTTATATTCGGTTATAGTTATCAATTAGCATAGGTACGTAATAGCTTAGGGAAAAGTATATGCGATTATCAAGTGTTGATTGTGAATTACAATTATGAATCTGGCGAACATCCATGCGCTGTAGATTTAAATTGAAAATTAGAAGATCTATGGATTGTGAGGAAATGTAAAGCAGTACTTTCATGTAAAATTATAATTTGAAGAATATAATTTTGTGTCCATTTCTATCATGTCTTTTTTGCAAGTTTCCGGTACAGGTAGGTGCAAGTAGTTGACAAGGTATTAGTAGTTTGGCAATAAGTTTAAATCTGTAAGACACAAAAATATCCACACTTCATATAAAGGCGATGAAAGATGAGAAGAAAACTAAATATTTTAAGTAATATAAGATCGCTGCCCTGGCTATAATTTTTCTTGCAGATTTTAACGCCAAATAGAAGGGGACAGTCCAACAGTAGAATAATTCGAGACATGGATGGAACTAGATCCTAATAAAAGGATGTTCCCAACATGCAACTCATCCATTTTTTTATCATGGAAAAGTGGTAAAAGCTGCAGGATTATTGCTTTTGTGTGCACTCTGTGGTGATTAAATAGTATGAAATTATCACCTGAATAGAGTTAAAACCTTCTCGAGTTTGGGCGCAATGGAAAACATGTGCTGGACAAAGGAATTTCGTCGAGGTAGCCATACCCTATTTCAACAAACTTTCTCAATTACGAGACACATCGATCACCGCAACACACTGAGTATTTGAAGGTAATGACAATAATATCTGTACTTCGATGTAAAAACCCGATCTCTGTCAAATCTAGTAAAGACGAAGAAAAATGTCTCACTGTGTCAGAGCAAATGGATGTTTCTTACATGGTAATGCTGCAAATAATTGTGAGGGAAAAAGGTAATGTAAGTGAGATAATCAGTTTCTTTAAACGAAAGAGCTGTTTCTGGAATGGAGAGAAAAACTTGAAAGTTATACCAAAAGTTAAAGGGACGCGTGTGATAATTTCAACAAAGACATGATAGTGGGTCAAGTGGAAGCAATCGCGTTTGGCACGGCATTTAACAAAAGTCACGCGCTACTTGCTTATGCTGATGACGTTAACATTACTGATTGAAAGAAGGTTTGGCTCTAAAAGAGGCTAAATCAGTTTATTTGATTCGACAAACAAAAAATGTGGCTGAACTTAAGCAAAGTTTTATAAATACTTTTTTATATTTTCGCTTTTTGCTTTAAAGTATGTGAAATATTATATAAATTGAAATGCACAACAATCTTTTTATTACTCTGTGTATTCCCAATTCCACATTATATTGCCTATCGTCCAATTAACGATGTATATCACAATTTGCGTGCAATTAAGGAAATGTATTGCCTCAAAACGTAATATGACGAATGGAAGAAGAAGCGCAGAAGAGCGAATTGCTCGGAATTCTTTTCCACGTATTTCGCATAATAGATAATATTTTATACAAGGTGGCCCACTAATTGTGCTACAACAAGATATTTAAATAACTTTTTTTAATTAATGTATTTTATTTATTTACTTTTTTATTGTATAGAAAATTCAATTTTATTTTGTACAATTAATTAGTTTTGAAGGTGATAAACCATAAATGACCTCCGTGCTTAGTCACGCATATGCGACATCTGATCAGAAAGTTATTCATTGCGGTCTGAAGGGTTAAAGTCGGAATCGCCTCAATTATTGTTTTAGTAGACTGCTTCAATTCAGTCAAATTCCTTGGTTTCATTTTGTACACCTTTTGCTTGATATAACCTCATAAAAAAATCTGGTGCAGTCAGGTCAGATAACCTTGGGGACCAGCGGAAAGTGGAGTTTCTGTATAGTTAATTTGTTTTAGAATTTTTGTTGCAGATCCGTCATAACAGGTCTGGTTGCTCCATCTTACTGGTACCAAATGCTGTTGAAACGTATATGTCTCCGGCTCAGTTCTAGGTAACTCTCTCCACATCGTTATTTATTCTGTTTTTATTTATTACGTTTTGTGTTTGTAACACGATGCTTGCGCCATCCTGTATTATAGTCTCCATCTAAGTAAATTAGTAAGTAAGGCAAAAATTGAATTTTTTGCCATATCTTAGGACAACATTCTCACAAAAAGTTGATGAATTATACAAATTTCCATCTTTCTGAAAAGTACCCAATACAAGGCGACTTTGCGGGTAAAGGAAAAGGCTACATTTCTTGTCAGGCTAGAAGACACTAGTAATAGCGCAAGATATTGAATTTCGATTTCGATTTTATCCTGATAACATTGTAATATTGTTAAAAAATTGTGAAACATAGATACGGTGAATCTATATGCACACATCACAGGCCCATTAAAAGGCCTCTTAAGCTCTTCTTTTAATACACACACTCACACACATGTACAGACTAATCAACACAATACCCACATGTTCACATGGGATCGAATGATGTATGGAATGAGTCGGATGGATGTCTATTGAAATGTTTGTTTACCAAAAATAAATCAAGTTTTCCTTTTGCTTGTTAACTTTTCACTTCAACGTCAAATTTTTTGCATTTGGGGAGAGCGGGAATTGAGCTTGTCAAGATGTGGTGTTTAGTAAACAAGGATATAAGGGAACTTTCCATTTATTCATAGAGAATAGCATAACTTTGTAAAATGATGGCAAAATCAAAAGTCATTTTTTAAAGAAACAGATTTAAAAGTATTCGATTTTGGGGTGTAAGGAAACTTATGTGAAAGAATGCGGTATTTTGCGTTTGTGTGTGTGTGTGTATGTGTGTGTTAGAAAATAACATAGCATGGATAAAAATGTGGTCACATGAACAAAAATCAATATAACATCATTTATTTTGTGAACTATTAAACAAATTAATGATTATGTTTGCGATCTATGTTCCATTTGGGGAAACAATAAATATTGTTTGCAGGAAGAAAGTAAATAAGCAGGATTCAAGCCTACCAAGCATCGTAAAAATATTATCCAATGTTGGCCATAAATGCAAGTTGTACCTTATTAATAAAATTACAATGTATACATGCGTAATATGAGCAGTGACAGGTGCGTTATTGTATTGTCCATACTAAATGGTATATGTGATATGAATTAAATGGCTTGTGTGGAAGTAGAAGACCTCAGGGTTTGGGGAACGTAAAATTGATAAAAATATAAGAAAATTTTTATCACTAAATTTCGTTGTTATTATAAGAATAAGATGATTACTGGTTGATTGATTAAAATTGGACATAACATTTCATGACAAAAAGAAAACGGAAAAATACAACTTAAGCTAAAAGACCTACGGGCGAAAGTATGAGCACATCTATAGTGGAATAAATAATATAGAGAGGATACAGCTTCTTATATTCGATGAGCCTAATCATCGCACCGGTCCTGCCGACAATTCAGAACGTTCGACATTTCGATGTGACTGCCGCTCAAAGAAAGGCTGGATGATTGTATCACGGTTCTAACAAACGATTGAGTTCACAATAATAGCGTGTATGCTTAGTGCCACGACCAGTCAGAATTGTAAGATGGCTCAAAAAAAAAAAAGTTGTCGACATCCCCAATTAAAAAACATGCTCACAGCCATCGTGCCGCGGCCAGTCAAAATTATAACAAGGCTTTAAAAAAAGTTATCGACATTTCCGATTAAAGGACAAGCTTAGCTTGTTTAAAGGAAATCCTCAAAATATTTCGGTTTTATCTATGCTCGTCCATGAGGGAGCCCCAAATTCGCTGTGTTGGTGATTTTAAGAAATATAAATCTGGTTAGACTCATACTGAGCTGCAAAATTGCAACATAGTCTAATACAAATATAATTCTTCAACGATTTTTATGGTATTTTTAATGCACTTTTAACAAAAAAATCAAATAAAGTTTACAAAAAACAAAATATTTACAATGTTGTAATGTAAATATTTTGCATAAATGTTTTGCATATAAGAAGCTTTGAGGCTTTATAATACCGAAATTGATCAAATCATTTACATTCATATTCAGTTGCCCATAAGTTTGTTTTGGAATCAAATATTAGTTGAAACGGCAAGAATGTGACATCCAGAATGAATTGTTTAAAGGGTCAAATGTCTTTTGACGAAATGTGTTCCATGACTTCTTAAGACAATTGAGCTTTGCTTGTCTATCTGGCTGGTAGGCGCGATAAATTCCGCATATCGTTTGTAATAAATTGACCGATTTTCAATTTTTTCCATATACATATAAATCATGATTTTATGACTGCTGCAATTCACAATTATTAGTAAAATTTTTAAAAAATTGTGCTGTTAACTATACCTCTTCCGGTACCACCCATACAAATTTATTTTCAGGTTAATACTTTCTATGCTGCTGCGCCGGATTCTATCAAAATGAGTACATTTACTTATTGGCTAAAAGGATACAGTCCACAAACCCCTGTACAAATTTCCAACAGGGTCCAGTGTCGATGATCACAGACAATTAATTTCAGCAATAACAACAGCAGTCAATTTGATCAGTGTGCATTGACATCGCACGCCCACTCTAATAATCAACTCCCCTTTTATTCAACCTAAAGCTGAAATCACCAGCGCACTCCTCTTGAGAAGTAATCGCGTAATCTGAAGAGGTATTTTGAAATTCGCGCTTTTATTAATGGGACAAAAATTGAACCATCGACTAGATTGGAATTTTGAAGGTGAAAAAACGAAGTTCAAGGAGCAAATTGCTTTTGAACGGATTTTATGAATGCTGCAGTGTACGAAATTTGTTTTTTTATTTATTTATTTATGTTCATCATATTTTATACATACTAAAATAAACAATAGTTCTTATGTTGCTTAACTTATACAACGCCCCATATTGGGGGCTTCAGTACAATCTTATTTTATTATACTTAAGTATTAATTTTTTTTATTATAATTAGTAGAGGGTTACCCATATTCGACG
>JAHXMU010000030.1:91122-114161 GCA_019455685.1 Philornis downsi | reverse complement strand
AATATCTAAATTAACCATAATTAAAATAAAAGAGTAACTAAACGTATAGAATTACAAACGAAGACACAGAACAAATACACAACAATTATAAGAGAGTGATGAACACGACACAAAGACAAACGCAAACACATCTCTTTCATTGGATAATAAGGACACAACATAGAAATATTAGCAGCAATTATCGGCAACTGAATTAGAAGAGATGATGACTGCAATCCGGCAGGAACATAAAACGATTATGAAAAATGATGATGCCATGAGATTTCCCCAACAACACACATAAAGGAAAAGGTGGAGGGAGACATCGAACAAAGAATTTGAAACAAATTCAGAGCTGGCAGTGTGATTATTCCAAACAGAATATTGGCAATTGGCAGGTGACATACGTAGGCAACCAGTAATAAATGCAAATTATTATCTATTAAGTATTTGTCGCTTTATAATTTCGATTGAATCGTTACAAACTATATAACAAAAAATTTCATTATCTCGTATATTGAGCACAGACAACGGAATGGACTATGCATTTCATAATTACTTCTTGCAGTACTGAATACCAACGGCAGAAATTTTCGGACAAATCTTTGCGGAATATTAAAATTAATTTTGCTCAGTAGGAAAGGCGAATCTACTTGTTCATAAATTAGCTTAACAATAAACATAGCTCTTAATACAAATCTTCATTTTTCAAGAATGGGCAGAGAAATGAGATTTAATCGATTTATATAGGGCGACAAGTTTTCATAGTTGCTGGAGAGACCTCGAAGAGCAAAGAGAAGAAACCGTTTCTGAACATATTCAATACGATCAATATAACAGCTAAAAGGTGTCCCAACAAGAACGCAAGATTTAAATTTTAAATAAAACACATATCTTTAAAAAAAAATCGGGAAATTATTATTATGTCGTAAAGTAGACAGAATAAGGTTATGTATGGAACAACACATCGGGCAGATGGCCGCCGCGGTTTTGCTGGCACACTCGGGATCTTTTAATGAAATTTTCAATGATCGTTTTGCATAAATGCTGCGGTATTTCATTAATGCAGCGTCCAATTTCTTCTTTTAAAACTTGAGTCGTCGTCGGCTTATTCGCATAAACCATCGAGTTCAAAAAACCCCAAAGAAAAAAGTCCAATGGTGTTAAATCGCACGATCTAGGCGGCCAATTCTGGTTTCCAAAACGCGAAATAACACGACCGGGAAATAACTGATGCAGCAATTGAATTGTTTCTCTGGCTATATTACATGTGGCGCCATCTTGTTGAAACCACATGCCCTCCACATTCATTTCTTCAATTCTAGGCACGAAAAAACTGCTTATCATTTTACGATACCGAACACCATTGACTGTTTGCGCTTGACATACCTCATTTTCATAAAAAAAGGTTCAATGATTCCTCCAGCCCAAAATCCACACCACACAGTGACGCGTTGAGGACTTTCCTCACCCCAAATGCGACAATTCTGCCTATTGACGAAGCCATCAAGATGGAAATGGGCCTCGTCACTAAAGATGATTTTATCGGCAAAATCACCATTTTCATGTTGTCTCTCCAATACCCAATTAACGAATTAACGAACTCCCTTCGCTGTCCATGGTCAGCTTCAGCTGGCTTCAGTTCCTGAGTCAATTGAGCTTTGTATGCATGAAGATGCAAATCTTTCGTTAAAATTCGTTGCATGTGGATTTGGAGACACCAATTTGCTGAACTCGGATCGAATTGAGGTGGATGGAGTTTGAGCGGCATCATCACGTACAGCTGCGACATTTTCGGTCGATCGACCTGGTCGAAGGCGCGTTGTTGTCTTTACATTACTAACAGACCCAGTTTTGGCAATTTAATCCATTAATCTCTTTACAGTTGACCCTTTTGGAGCATTATTGTGACCCCAAATTGATCGCAATTTGCGAACTGTAGCCGCAAAACTTTCACCATTTTGGTAAAACAATTTCACAATGAGAATGCGTTGTTCATTTGTGTAGAGCTCCATTTTTACTAACCTCGTACGTTCTACTAGCAAACAATAACAATTGTTCGAATGTCAAAACAATGACACTTCGAATGGCGCCAAATTTAAATCTTGTGTTCTTGTTGGGACACCCTTTATATGCGGGACTCCAATTTTTTTTTTTTTTTTTTTTTTTTTTTTTTTCATTCATTTTCTTTATTGGATCTTTCTTACGAAATTTACAATATGTATTCAAATCTTAATCCTATCTTAAACTAAAGTATCCTGCCATTGCCGGATCTTGTTTTTGGCGAACAGATCTGTTAGCCGTATATGGCCGGGAAAATGCTGAAGGTTTTGAGCGAGTGGGTTTGAGTGGGAGGACAACTTCGATATATATGACCTGCTTAATTTTTTCATTTCCTCGGAAATATAAGGAATGTTTAAATCTTTGTGTATGTTATCATTCCTAACATACCATGGGGCACCAAAAATTTGACGCAGTATTCTTGACTGTCTTCTCTGCAGCTTATTTATGTTAGAAGCCGATGCCGTTCCCCACAACTGGATGCCGTATGTCCATATTGGCTTCAATATGGTTTTGTAGATGGTGATTTTATTTTCCAAACTGAGAGTAGACTGGGAGCCGATAAGCCAGTGGAGTTGAGCCATTTTTAATTTCAATTGTATGATTTTTGAGTCAATGTGATTTTTCCAGGTGAGACGTCTGTCAAGGTGAATACCCAAATATTTGACATGGTTATGAACGGGTATGGTACTACCGTGAATAGTGAGGGCTGGGCAATTGTTCTGTCTAAGAGAGAATGTAACCTGTACACTCTTAGTGGCATTTACTTTTATCTTCCACTTTTCGAGCCAAGATTCTAATGTGTGTATATGAGACTGCAGTTGTCTAGAAGCCATTAATGGGCAAGTGCTAGTGCTCATGAATGCAGTGTCATCAGCGAAAGTTGAGGTTTGAATTAGGGATTGCACAGGCATGTCAGAGGTGTAGATGGTATATAGTATAGGGCCTAGTATACTGCCCTGAGGAACTCCTGCTGAAACTTTTCTTTGAGTTGAAACAGAGTCTTTCGATTTTACTACAAAAGATCGATCCTTCAGATAGCTCTCCAGGAGCTTATGGGTATTTGCCGGTAGAAAAGAGACTATTTTGTGAATAAGGCCTTCATGCCACACTTTATCAAAGGCTTGGGAGATGTCTATAAAGAGAGCTGAGCAATATTTCCGATCTTCGAAAGTTTTTCTGATCTGGGTTACTATACGGTGTACTTGTTCTGTCGTTCCATGACCCTTGCGAAACCCAAACTGGTGCGTGGGTATTACCTGGTTTGCTTCAATATAGGGGTACAACATTTGGAGAAAGATCTTTTCAAACAGTTTAGATAAAATAGAGAGTAAACTTATGGGTCGATAGGATGTAATTTGTGACAGTTCCTTTCCAGGTTTTGGGATCATTATTATTTCAGACAGCTTCCATGATTGAGGAAAGTAACCAATTCGAAGTATAGCATTAAATATAAATAAAACTAATTTGAGGATATTGTGGGGGAGTTCTGAAATCATTTTCGCTGTTATTTTATCGTGTCCAGGAGATTTATTCATTTTCAACGAGAGAACATTTTTCTTTAAGAGAGATAGACTTATTTTCATTGGATTTGTGACCATTGGGCTAATGATCGTCGGATTCACACGAGAGATTGTATCGTTAGGAGTAAATACTTCTTCCAGATGATCAGCAAATTCTTTTACTTTTTCATCACTACTCCTTGCCCAACCTCCATCTTTCATCCGTATTGGAGACTCCTGTGTTATAGGACGCTGTAGTTGTCTTATGGCCTTGTACAGGCTATAGTTAGTGTTTTGTGTGGCTCCTAGACGAGATAAATAGCGGGCTTCGGAGATTTCTTTTTTTTCATCCAGAGTTGACCTCAGTTTTGACTTGCACTGGTCGAGACGAGCTTTGAGGTAGGGAGATCTGTGCTTTTGCCATCGTCTTCTCGCTTTCCTTTTCTCTTTGATTAGAGATTCAATATGACATGAGGAGTCATTTTTTGTTTTAGCATGGACCTTGTGCGGAGTTGCCAAGTTTGCGGCAGTTGTCATTGTGGTAGTGAGGACGTTGATGGCAGACTGAATTTCATCTGGTGTTTTGAGAGAAAAGTTTTGCCACAAATGAGAGCTTATGTACATCTTGTATCTCAACCAATTTGTATGCCTGTTTGGAAAATGGTAAGAGATTTCCGGGTTCAAGGGAATGTTAAATACTGTGAGAATTGTGGGGGAGTGGTCTGATGAGAGGTCAAGGGAAGGAGTAACGATGATGTGTTCTCTTGTTATGCCCTTCATAACTGCAAAATCTATGAGATCGGGGGTTTTATTGAGACCCGTGGGCCAGTATGTTGGTTCACCTCCAGACAAAACTTTTAGGCCTGAACTCGATATAGCATTGAGCAATTGCCTGCCCCTGGGGTTGACGAGTCTAGACCCCCAGAAGGTATGTTTAGCATTGTAGTCTCCGGCTGCTATAAACTTGTCACCAAGAGTAGAGAAAAAGTGTGAAAACTGGTCTTCGCTTATAACATATTTGGGAGGGCAGTATATGGAAGAAACTATTATGTTTAATCCAGTTAGTGCAACTGAAGTGGCTTGTATGTGATCAGTTTTATATTCGCGTAGAGGGAAGTGCTTTACCTGATCATTAATTATTGCAGCTGTTCCTCCACAAGCTCTGCCACTGGGATGTTTTGTATCGTAGGTTGAGTATCCATTTATTCGGAAACAATTTTTTAACGAGAAATGAGGCAGCCATATTTTAAGCATGGGCGAACGAGGCTTGTGAAAAGACGTTTAGTGAAATAAGGGTTATCAAATTCCTTGGACTATCTTTTAATAAAATCTACTAAGGAAATTGCTCTACTAACAACGGAATCAATATGCAAGTGGTATCTTAATAGCTGATCTAGTGTTACACCTAAGTCAACTAACATTTTCCAACTTATATAGAAATCCCAGCTCTGTAAATTATTCCTACAAAATGACAATTTCTTACATAAATAATATTGTATTTCGTTCATAAGGGCAAGGCCCCATTAATTTTAATGAAATACAAGTTTCGTCGTAATCATAGCTTTATGGGTGTTTTATATAACTTAACTTTTGAACCCGAAAACTGGATAACCCGTTTCATGTTATGCCAAATATAGATATAATGAATTACTATTATGAAAATAAGTTAATAGAAATGTGGAACTAAAATGTATCCATTAATAGGTAGGTATATAGGTATATATATATACATATATAAATCAATTGCTGTGCTTTAGTCTCGCTAAAGCTCGAGAACGGTTGAACCGATTTGGCTCATTTTGGTCTTAAATTATTGGTAGAGTATTCCGGAAGGTTTAAAAGGTTTTATTTGAAGTGATAGATGGCGTTGGAGATGAGATTTTAGCAATTAATTTTTTTTACCACATTAACATTTTGAAGGCAAAACAACGTTTGTCGGGTCAGCTAGTAAATAATAATAATATAAATGCATTCATTTCGCAAATCTTTTCATGCAGTAAATAATGCTAATACGCAATAGTACTCGGAAAAGTTGTTGTAGTGAAATATTTATACGAGTACAAGTATTATAATGTATACAATTATTTATTGATCTTTTTCCATCGAATATTGCTATTTTAACCATATCTAGCGATTACTCGTGCCTGTTTATATTTATCAACGAATCAGTCATCTACGAATTTTATTTCATTGCATCACAACGTACTTTATTATTGTTGAAAATAACAATGAGAGTAATTTGATGATAAATCCGACAAATTTGGCCATGATATATGATACGTACATGATAACTAGCATTAGTTGTTTACTCGATTAAGCTGGTTGTGTTCTTTTATTGATTGTTTTCCCCCAATTCATAGATGACTTTTGTTAAATAAATTATTGTACAACCATCAGCATTCAAGAGCTAGTGTGGCTATTGGATCATTTTATTGAAAAAACAAACATTGTGAATGGTTTCAGTACTCTGATTACACTGAAAAACAATTTAAGTTTGAATAGCGCTCTATTAGAAGTCGGTTATAACCAACTTCAAGTACAAATTTCTTAAAACTGTGAATGAACTGAGACTCTAACACCAATAAAAAAACATTGATTGATTAACTGCTTAGCTATAATTTCAATATTTTTATTGTTTTAAATATTGTATTGTTTAAATATATCGAATATTTTGCATAATTTAACCATTTTGAAGATTTCGAATATTATGCATAATATTTGAGTATTTTCAATAATTTGCATATTTTAAATGTTTTCAATAATTTAAAGATGTTTCGAATATATTGCATATTCCTATATAAAAACTTGTTATATCATAGCTAGTTAAATCTGACCATATTAGAGGGCGATCCCAAAACTAGCCGACATAACAAAGAAGACACAAAAAGTTGGGATGAAATTGCTTTATTTTCCAACGTAATCTCCTTATAGCTCGATACACTTTTTCCAGCGATATGCAATGGTTTCTATGCCCTGTTTATAGTAAGAATGGTCAAACTCCTTAAAATAGCCATCAGTCGCAGACTCCACCTTTTCATTGCTGGTAAATCTTTTACCACCGAACCATTTTTTTAAGTTTAGAAATAGAAAATATTCCGAGGGAGCTAAATCTGGCAAATATGGTGCGCGATGAAGCAAATCGAACTTTAATTCATTAAATTTGGGCACCGCAATAGTGGTTGCCTGAACTGCATCATTGCCTTGACGAAACAACACTTTTTTCGCCAAATGCGGCCTTTTTGCCATAATTTTATCACCTAAATCCTCATTATCTGCAATAGCATTATGCATTAGCATAATATTCACTGTTGATGATTTTTCCTTTCCGAAGATACTCAATAAAATTGAACCCAGATGCATCCCAAAAAACAGATGCCATGAACTTGGCTTCAGATGGAACTGTCTTCGGCTTTTTTGGACACGATTCTTCTATTCCGGTCCACTGACTGTTCCCACTTTAACTGTTCTTTTGTCTCAGGTGTGAAGTAGTGGACTCATATCTCATTCATAGTTATAATTCTTTGCAAAAATTCAGCTTTATTACGGTGAAACATCGCCAAACGCTGCACTGAAAAGTGTTTTTGCTCTATTAAAAGCAAGCGCGGTACCCATCTTGCGTACAGCTTTATCATCTTTAAATCTTCGCTCAACGCACGCACCAGGCACCTACAGCCGACGATCATCCATTACCGTTTTTAAATTTTCTTAACCGTGTCTGTCCTCAATTTGTCGACCGCCACCGCATTTGGCTTGGTACCTCGTACGGCCTCGTTTAAATTCTGCTACCTAATATTTCACAGTCGTAAACGAAACAGCGGACTCTTCCAAAATAAAATACAGCTCGGTTTTAATACTTGATTGCACTGAGACCTTTCAAATAGAAATATTGAAATAACGGTGAGCAACTTTTTCCATTTTTACAAATTCACTGAGATCGTTTAATTTTGACGGCTCAAATAAAAATACTAAATAACGTGGCGGCTTGAAACTTAAAACATGTGTTCTATAAGGTTGCCACTTTTCACCAAAGTAATTATTTTTTTCAAACTACTCGCATCTTCTGTACGTCAGTTCGGCTAGTTCTTGATATCTTAATATCTGCACATTTTCGGCAATGCCATTTGAAAATCGCTTTGCTGTCAAAGGACTGCTCGTAAATTGAATATTTTTACTGACACAATAAAAATAAGCATAGGAGGTTGGTAGGCAAATGTTTCTATTAAATATGCCATCTATAAGTTAATTTGTTTTCTTGCTGGGCTTTGGAATATGTAATATATAGGTATATAATATGTAATATATGTCCATATGTGGCATATCGATAACATGGCCAAGTTTTTGAAAAAACTTCTTTGAGGTACCAAATTTATAAGTTTTATGAATTTCGGATTGATTTTGAGCAAACAAGAGGACAGCCTCGAATTGGCACAGGAGTTAAATATTTAAAAATGGATCATTTCCATGTTTGGGCAACTTTTTTCCAACTTGACTTACTACACCAAGTTGTATCACATGCTGTCTACAATATGTACAAACCTACAAAATCACGTTCGAAGAACTGACTCATTTTCAATTATGGAGTATCAAAAATGATGTTTTCGAATGCATAACATATAAGTTGTAGTAAAAAGAAACAAGGTCAAATATGTGTCGTTATGCTCGGTAACTTGTTGCCATTTTGAAGTTAAATCCATTATGCCTCTCTTGTGCAAGCCCCCATTCCTATTAGCAAAGTACTGGGCAGTCGATTTCTTTTCAAGCTTCTTTTCACTAGCGTATCTATAAAGCCATACACACAAACGTGAAGTAATCACTATTTTCTAGCTTTTTTCAACAATTTTTATTATATTGCTTTTAGCTTTTGTGCCAAAAGTATTATTGCCACCTATGCCAGTTTACAGAGACAAAGAAAGCTTAAAATAATTCGCATTTTCTACTAAAAATTACAACTGTTAGTATTGAACTGAGAACAAAATAAAGTGATAACTATGGGTTGAAAGAAAGTCTCTTGAAAGTTGAAATTTTTGTGTTCAAAAATAATAAATTCTATTATAAAACAAAGAAAAATAAAAATTAAGAAAAAAATATTGGTTCCACTACCTTAGGAGTGATACTAAATTCTTATTGCTTCGGAAAATGTAATTTTAATAAATGTGGTTTCGGTTAAACTGGTTGTACAAGGACATTCTCTAGTAATCAAAATCACACAAT
The DNA here is from genome assembly GCA_019455685.1 of Philornis downsi. Classification (NCBI taxonomy): domain Eukaryota; kingdom Metazoa; phylum Arthropoda; class Insecta; order Diptera; family Muscidae; genus Philornis; species Philornis downsi. The sequence goes on along the minus strand of JAHXMU010000030.1, from coordinate 105,408 downwards.
ATCTTGGCCAATATTTTGAAGCAAAATCGAATTTTGAATTTATCTTAGGTTACCATATTAATATAGATATTCTTTGGATATACTTTGAATTCCATATACAATCGCATATTACATAAAGTTTGATCAAATAAATCTATTACCAAAAAAAAAAAAAGAAATTTTTCATCTAAAGACCATAATTTGCTATGCTAACTAAACCAATTCTTTGGATTACTTGTCTGATTACAGGCGCTTCGAGGGAAGTGCATCAAACGTTAGTTTTATGACAAAATCGAAATAAAACAGATCCGTTTTTGGAGAAAAATTTCAACATCTTGTCGTGAGGACAACTACTTAAAGTTCTTTTTTACGTATAATCCATCGTCTGTCTCTTAAAGACAACAAGGTGAAAATTTCTTTTCATCGGACCAAATATAGACTGGCTTCAACTAACCATTCATTGTTGGCTTTTATAACAATAATTTTAAAGTTAACTGTAACTTCGATTAAAATTGTATTATCTGAAATGAATCAGAATATAATTTCTGTCATTTTGTTAGTACAGGGCGTCCGTCGGGAAGGTATACTACTTTGCATGTTTACAATTTTTGATTAAATGAAAGAGAATGGATCTTATATTGATAAATGTTTTATTTAATGTCGACAATTATGTATGGAATACGATATCAGATAAATGACCGACTCTGTCAGCCTAACAACCCTTTTCAGCACATTTTTCAATACATTCTCACTCATTTCACGCAGTATTTCATTAATTTCATCACGAATATTTTGTTTGAGTTGCTCAAGCGTTTTTGGTTTGTTTCATAAACCTTGATTTTCAGATATCTCCACAAAGAGAAGTTCAGAGCAGTCAAATCAGGCGACCATGGAGGTCAATCAACATCACCATTTCTTGAAATAACTTGTTGTGGAAAGAAGTCCCGCAGTAATTCCATTATAGTCCTGGCTGTATGCGATGTGGCACCGTCTTGTTAATACCACATGTTAATCAAGCCCAAAGTATGCAGTTGTGGCGTTAAAAAGTTTTCAATCGTATCACGATATCGCTCCTTATTGACAGTTATCGTTATGCCGCTTTCAGTTTCAAAGAAGTAAGGCCCTATGATTCCTCCTGACCAACTTGCACATCAGACTGATAAATAATTTGAGGGTTTTCCATTGCCCAGAACCGAATATTCTGTTTACTCCATTCAAATAAAATTGTGCCTTGTCACTGATTATGATTTTTTCATGAAAATCGGGGTTGTCATGGGCGAGCTATAACATCCTATTGGCATATGCACGACGGCGTAAATGGTCTTGTGGAAGAAGCTCTTGTGTCAACTGAATTTTAAATGGAAACAAATGCAGATTCTTGTGCAAAATTGTGGCCAAAGTTGTTCTTTGAAGGCCAAGCTTCTGAGCACGGCGTCGAATTGAGGTTGATGGATTGTTTTAAATACTTTTTTGAGCAGCAGTAATGTTTTCAGCCGATATTGCAGTATGTTGTGGTCCATGCTTATAGGGCCAAGCATGCTACAGACGCTCTTTCTTCAAAATCATTCACTACACGATAAATAGTGCATCTTGTTGGCACGTTGTTTCTCCGAAAAATTTCACGTAACTTTCTCATCGACACAGTAATCGATGATTGATTTTGATAAAATGTTTTAACGATTAAAACACGTTGGTTTATCGAATATTTTTCCATAATAAATTTGCCGTGTCTCTACTTTACGACTGCCAAATGTGAACTATTAAGACGAATGTTTACCAAAATGGAGGCAAAACAAAGTAGTATACCTTCCCGACGCACACTCTGTGTTAATCGAAGTGAGTCGCCTATTAATTAAAAATTACGATTTAGAGAAATTACCGCACAGTCTATGGCTATAAAAACACGTTTTATCGATTTACGTACTCCAACAATCATTATGAATGTTCAAACCTATAATTTAAAATGATTAAAATTAACAACAAATTCTCATGAATTCATAGATCGAATCCAATTTAAATATTAATCTAGTGCAGTAAGAATTGTAAATATAAATAACGATATCCACCCTTTATTATAAAAATTTGATAAAAAAAAATCGATGTACCCTGGCTCAAAGTGCACTAACTGCAGTAAATAAAATAGTTTTTTCTTGGATTTTTTTTAGCTTATTTCAGTTTTTTTGAAAATTTTTGGCTTTTTTTCATTACTAAGTTCTGGAAACACTGACCACAACTCATCGCGATTCGACCAAGGAACATTATCGCTTGATGTTGTCGCAAGTGGACCACTTTTCATTACCAGACTCAGTCCATTTCACACATCCACCATTGCGATAGGCAAAATTAGTGAATTAAAATTCGAATTGCTTCATCACACGCCTTGTTTGTCAGATTTAGCTCCCTCGGAATATTTACAAACTTGAAAAAATGGATCCATGGTAAAAAATTTGCCAACAATGAAGAGGTGGAGTCTGCGATTGATGGTTATTTCAAGTAATTTGGCAGTTCTTACTACAAACAGGATATAGAAACTATTGAATATCGCTGGAAAAGTGTATGTTGGAAAATAAAGGAAGTTGTTCCCAACTTTTTTGTGTCTTCTTTGTTAGATCGATTAGTTTTGGGACCGCCCTCGAATATCGGATATTTTCTACGCCTCAGAACAGACAGCAATATTGTGTTGCTTGGAAAGTGTGTCATTGATTTAAATGTTATGAATCGAAGCAAACTTGCCTAAATTATTCCAAGAATTTACAGAGAATGGATGCATTTCCTTCGATGCCCATGCACGCCCTGAAGCAGTGAAAAGGATTGTTTCACTTAGCACAGCAAACAAAAAAATTTAAATGAGAAATGTGTAGTTTTTTTCTATTTCATCAAACTTTATGTGTGATTCGATTATTTATGCATTAAAATTGTCTGTAGGGGTGTAACTTATTAAAATGCTAACCTAACCTCAATTTACAATTTGATTTTGAGTTAAAATGTTGATTGAGAGATCAAGATATTGTGTGAATATGATTTTTCAACATTAGTTTTATTACTGAATATATTAAATCTTCATTTATTATTAGTAGATAGTTTTAAAAAAAATTTTATTTTTAAGCAAAATTTTATTTAACGAATTTCTGCATTACAGAAATTCGTTGTACAATTTTAAATACTAGAGACAGTTTTTGTTTGTTTTAATTTTAATAAATTTTTTTTTGTTTAATAACAACTTCTGTAATGTTTCAAGTTTCCGTTTGAATAATTTATACTTTGTTACTTCGTAAAAATTTCTTCAAGAAATTTCATAGCAAAATAAAAAAAGAATTTTAACCTGCCTTCAAGCGCGATGGCTCGAGAAGTGGAATTCTGAACCCAAGAGTCTTTAATTCATATGCAGAACTACATATACTTGTTCAACGCCACAAGAACATTTCGTAGTCATATCGTTCTCTCTTAAGTTGAATGTTATGTAGTAGTTTTTAGGAAAAAGGACTAAAAAAAGTAATTTAATTAAATTTAAAACGTTTAAAACTTGATTTAAAATTTAAATGTAAAAAAAATTAATCTAAAATTTGAAAAATTTAATTTAATTTAATTTTTTTTAAAGTTGAAAGAAATTTAAACTTAAATTTAATTTAAATTTTATCGAACAAAAAAACCTGGAAAAAATACTTAAAGACAAATTTAGTTTTTGCCCGCTAAACAGGTCGAAAAACGCTAAATTTTGCGGGGAAAAGTTTATATTGGCAACATTGGGTAGGGGGCTTAAGCAAAAACATGACTTGCGTATGTAACATAATTAATAATCCAATTCAAATTGAGGCATGTAAGCGCTTTTTTAGCTTGAATAATTTAAAAGTTGTACATGTCGATATTTTGATTACTGCGATAATTGGAACGCTGTAATTGCTTTAGCAATTTGAGGAGCAAAAATATTTATTTTGTACACGTTTGAAGAATACAAAAAAAAAATTATGTAACATTTTTCAAAATTATCTGAGATGTTTAGAGCATAAGGTCTGGTCGAGTGTGATATGGGAAAGACTAAAGCCGATTCTAACTAACCTGATTGGGCCTTATTAGTGTGGCTTTAGACCTGGTAAATCAACAACTGATCAGATATTCACAATACGACAAATTTTGGAAAAAACGCAAGAAAAACAGATCGTCTCGTAGCATCTTTTTGTCGATTATAAAGCTGCCTTCGATAGCCCGATACGGCAAAAACTATATGAGGCCATGTCCGAGTTTGGAATTCCTACGAAGCTTATGCGTCTTTGTAGGATGACGCTGACTGACACGAAGTCTTCAGTGAAGATAGGCAAAAATATAAGCCAGCATTTTTACACCAAACAAGGATTTAGGCAGGGCGACAGTCTATCGTGCGATCTCTTCAACATACTACTGTGATTGGAGAGATGTGGAGATGTTAATGAGGAAAGCTGCAGTTAACACGACTGCTACCACCTTTAATAAAAACCATATGTTAATCGCATTTGCAGATGACATAGACATTATTGGCCGCTAACTGCGAGATGTTACTGCAGCCTTCTCAAGCACCGAGAATTAAGCACCGAAAAATGGGTCTGGTGATAAACGAGGACAAAACAAAGTTATTGGTTTCAACGAATAAAGAGTCTACTCGTTTGGGAGGCTGTGTGAACTTTGACAACTATAATTTTGAGGTGACGGAAGAATTCATCTACCTCGGTTCCGCTGTAAACAAAACGAATGATGTCAGCATGGATATAAAGAGGAGAATATTGCTTGTTAACAGATGTTACTATGGACTAAGCAAGCGATTCAATAATAAAGTCTTCTCCCGACAAACAAAAATTCGACTTTGCCAGACATTGGTTCTACCTATCTTGTTATATGGCGCAGAATCCTGGGTTATGACACAAGCGGATGAATCAGTACTGGCAGTTTTCGAGAGCAAAATACTCCGGAAAATATATGGACCCATCATCGTTAACGGAGAGTATCGGCGTCGCATGAGTTGTATGAGCTATATACCGACATCGACGTGGTCAACGCATTAATACGAGTATACAGCGTTTGCGTTGGCAGGGTCATGCTGTGCGAATGAACCCAAATGCTCCGGCATGGAAAGTTTTCGACAACGAACTCGGTGGACGGCGCAGAAGAGTGCGACCAAAACTCCATTGGAAAAACCAGGCTTTTGAAGTACTATCAAAACTTGGTGTGACAAATTGCAGGAGGAGCGCAGAAGATCGAAACGTTTGGAATTATTTTCTACGGGCGGCGTATAATAGACAAGATATGTCTATTCCAGTCGATACCTAAGAACAAGAAGTTTGGAGCAGAATACATATTGGGTTACTCTTTGAACGCATGATTACTTTCGGTTCTTGACTTGTGAGTCATTTTACTAAACGCTTTACCAATCCTAAAACGCTTCTTATTTCTGTCATTGAACTATATTTTTTCGAGATATGAGCATATTTGTAGACAATTTTTTGAAAATTTGATAAATTTCGCGAAATGCAGCACTTTTTGAAAAACACTCAAACTATCTGAAAAATTTGGCTTTTTTTATGATTGAATGCTTCTTTTATGAGATGTGGACATATTTGAATTTTTGGTAGTTGCGTGAAAATCTGTGTATTCCAAATTATGTATGTATGATAGGTAGATACCATATTCTGCAGTTAGGAAATTTGAAATCTCGGTTATATTTGTGTTTGTTTTTCTTATGTTTTAGCCTTATGGCAAGAAAGCCGAGAGACTAAGTTTTTTAAACGTGGCCCCTGAATTCGACTTTGCAGCAATGAGTGCAACAATGTGTTTTTTCTATTTGGGTGTTACCAACAAAGTCCTCTGCCTACCACCTCATGAACTGGCTCGGACATAGGAATGCGGGCTTATGGTTTCAGGGCCGATAATCATAATCTGCGGCTCTCAACTGGGAGTCAAACTTTCAACTCAAGAACAGTTAACTCCCAAGTCAATGAGAATGCTAGTTTATGTTATAAAAAATGTATTCACTTTTAAGGTTACTACTACTGTTGCAAAACTTAGAACAACATACAGTCCATTCTGATATGACTACTCTTCACACCACTGTGTACTGCAAGATGTGAATATATCCGCCTGTCTGGATAAATGTGTAAGTCATAAACACAAACACATACATATATATATATATATATATATATATGTCTGTAGATTGTAGATATATTGTAAATGTATACATACCTACAGATTTGGGTAAATCCATTTGATTTGTTTTTGCAATGACATCCATAACGTTAAAGGAGATGACGATGATTCGTTTCAGTTTATGGTTTCTGGTATCGTTGTTATTGTTAATCCAAATTGAAAGCTTTTTTTATGCGTTACGACGATGAGTTTTGAAAATGGCTTCTTCGACTCTGCTACACTACACTAGACACTTTACTAATTTTAGGCTTTTGTACATTCCGAGTATTCCTCTAATGCCGCAATGAAACTCAAGAGCAATTCACACTTCTTCACAACTGTCAGTGGCACGCAGGCATCGATGGAGGGCCTGATATCATCCCTCCCATTCAGCAGACACGACGTAATGCTGTGTGCGAATGAATTCAGCTGGCATGGAGGAGTTTCTTGTGGATTTATTAGCAATTGTTTTATTGTTTTGTTAAATACCAACACATCGAACATGAATATTTTCTATTTGTATCTGGGACGGTGGCAAAGAAAACAAAGAAAGAAACGAGTGAATCAAAAAAAAAAAAAAAAAAAAGAACGAGTGAGCCTTAAATGTGCAGGTGATTTCAGCTGATACCTCTAATATGTTTGATAGAATTCCTAGACATTCTCTCGTTTTATCCTTTTATTATGTAATGCTAATTGTTGAGGGGTGGGTATTCGTAGAGGGAGGTGGGTAGAATTGAGGTCAATTTATTTATATGGTGGGTTGGGTAAACAGTCGTCTGTATTGTGTGGAGGATAAGCAACAATTGTTAGTCATTACAGTGTACGAGTATATAAAAGTGTTTTATCCTTAGACGAAAGGCAATAAAGGGTTTATTTGTTTCGCTTCATTTCGTATAAAAACCTGAATAATTTAATCCATGCAAAGTTTTCAAACCTTTCAATATTTTCTATATCATTAAAATTGTCGTTAAATTAACGTCATCTCTTTAAGTTGTTCCCTTCTCGTTTCTTTTAGGGTCATTGAATTCACGACTCAATTTATATTGTTTATTCAATAGCACACAGGCCAATATATCAAAATACAGAACAATTCGAAAACAAACAATTACATTACTTTTGTACTCTGAAAAAATAAAAACACATAACATCACAACTCCACGACTCCGAGGAGTTTTTGCCCTTAAACTACCTAAATAATGATAACTTATGGGTCATTCTCGCTCAGCGTTAACTAACTTTGATTAAACGTTAGGAAACAAAGTCCAAACGAAATGAACACGAAAAAAAAGAAACTTTTTGACCTAAAGCGCGCAGTCGAGTGTATTGTAAAAGTTTTTAAACTGAATAAAAAAAAAAACACATACAAAGCACATAGTGTGTGAGTGAATTTCACATCATGGAGTCAAACTTGAACAAAGGACTTCAAGTATAATCACATATATTACATCTCTGCTAAGCTAAAGGCCAAAGAAAGACATATAAATTTTCCTAAAAGTTAAATTATATTTTGATTTTCTTTAGTCCATGTTTAAATACATTCAAACTGCCGAGTTCTAAAGGCTTTAATGATACTGATTTGTTACTCGGTTGTTTTGTAATTTTATTTAATTATTTTTGAAAATGTCGACAGCATAAATCTTCTGAAAGTTTAGAATATTACTTTTCTATGACTTTAATTGTATTGCGATGGAATTTTGCTATGTTATTGTTTGCGATGATTTCCAAAAGTGCGCACCAAATAGCGAGCGAGTTAGACTTGATATTACAATACGAAGGCGGTTCCAAAACTAGCCGACTTAACAAAGAAGACACAAAAAAACTGCGACATAATCTCCTTTTAGTTCGATACACTTTTTCCAACGACACTCAATAGCTTCTATACCCTGTTTATAATAAGAACTGTTAAGCTCCTTAAATTAACCATCAACCGTAGACTCCGTCTCTTCATTGTTGGCAAATCTTTTACCACCGAACAATTTTTTCAACTTTGGAAGTAAAAAATAGTATGAAGGAGCTAAATATTTGAATAAGATCCATGATGAAGCAATTCGAACTTTAATTCATTAATTGTGGCCATCACAATGGTGAATGTGTGAACTGGAGCATTTTGTTGATGAAATAACACTTTCTGTTTCATCCAATGCGACTCTTACCATACTTTCATCACTTAAACGCTGTCATAAATTTGCATAATATTCGCAGTTAATGGTTTTTCTTTTTTGAAGATAATCAATAACAATAATCCCATGCGCATCAAAAAAAAAAAAAAAAAAAATAGACTTTATGACCTTGCCTGCTGATGGACGCGTCTTCGCCTTCTTTGGACACGATTCTCCCATTTCAGTCCACTGACTGTTCCCACTTTGATTGCTCCTTTTGTCTCCGGTGTGAAGTGGTGGGCCCATGTCTCATCCATGGTTATAAGTCAACATAAAAATACGGCTTTATTGTGGTGAAACGTCGCCAAAAACTGTACTGAAACATTTGCTCGACGCTGTTTTTGCCCTATTGAAATTAAGCGCGGCACCCATCTTGCGCTCAGCTTACCATCAAATCAAATCTGTCAAATCTTTGGTCAAAGTACGATGTGTAGCACTTTTTGAAAAGCTTATCATTTCAGCTAGCTCACGCACCTTCAGCCGACGACCATCCTCGCTGTAGTAAAATGACAATTTTTTATGCCCTGTTTTTGCCAAATAAAGTTTAAAAAAAATTCTCCTTCTCTAATGTATATACGCAAGGAATTTCTGTTTGTCAAATTTAATGACTCTGAGTTCACCACGTTATTTTTGGTTTTGACTTTAATTGTGTTTTCCCCCCTTTTTCAAGCAGCTCAAATGTCATTCCTTAGTCCTGTATGGAGGTATCCCATACATATTTGAACTGTTTGACTTCCATTAAATTTTATTTTCAAATTCAGACTGATCTTATTTAATACCTACGTGCGGAGAAAAGCCTGTTTACTCTTTTTATAGATTTCCATGATCTTGGCTCTATCTAATTGAATGCACTATGGTACAATTTTTGTCCCTTTTCCACTCGTTCAATTTCCTAAGAGAAGTTTCATATTATTTAACATATACGCCGATAGAAGAATTTGCATGTCAAATTTTGTGGCTCCAATTTCATTACGTCGTTTTGGATTTCGGTACTATTTGTGTCCCCCTTTTAATGTTTATATCGAGATGTTATGGATCTGATGTGATCTATTTAACCAGGCAAGTAGTACATTTATTGCCCCATTAATAGCTAATCCAATAATTGATAGAATTTCATATAAACCATATCTTATGAAAGCTGTGCCTCTTCACAAGAGAATCGGCTGGCCGAATTTTATGGTTTTGGTTTCTGACCTGGGCGATGATATAATTTTTGTCCCATTTTTAGCCGGGCGATCGAATATTAACGGCAGTTTTAAAAATTAGGTTTTCCTTAAAGTTCAAGTCTTGACCTACATATATTACGTCTTTAACACCAGGGAAGAGTAATTGTCAAAATCTATTAATCTGAATTTATCAGTTTTTTTAGGCTCATTTTTATCCCCTTTCATTTGTACGACCTCCGAAAAATAACAACGCCAAAACAACCGCATTCCCGGTTTAGAAAATGTAGATACTCGTATACTTAACAAATTTCATAGCTTTGTCTCCAATCGTTCTATCACAACAACAGTAACATTTTTATCCCTCTAACCCTCTTTTTATTCCCTAAATTTTCGAATTTCATGGGCGCGAGTTCAACCCAAGATCAAAAACAAAAAAAAAAAAACAAAAATTACAGAAATTTCAAAATTTTATAAAAATAAAGAACAGGCTTCAGAATTCTATATCTATATGTCATGGTTGCCGTTCACCATTGCCGAGCGGAAGAGGTTTAGTGGTTTTTCTCCGTCTCTCCTCCGTAAGGATACTGGATTCTTGCAATGTACTGTTGACCGCTCCATCTACATGGGGTCTCTGCACCCGCAAATGTGTAAACATTTTCAGTCTGTACCTTTTTTGCTGCTGGGCGACCGATCCCGTAAAGTATGCTGTAGAAATCTCAATTTGGCAGCAGTTTTTCTGCGCAGCGAACACCTTTGAGTTTGGAAGGTAGCGTGGGGATCAGCAGGTTCCGAGACAACGTTCCCGCCTGATCATTTGATGTTGGACTCCTAGTCGTAGCATCACGCGGGTTGTTGGTTGAAACTAAAACCCCTGGTAGAGTCTTTGTACAACCGGGTGCTACAGACCCATAGAGTAGCACATATGGTAAGATAAGCCTCACCTCCGCCAATCGGCATTATGTTCCATACTGGCATAATTAATTTGGTATTGTCTGGCTGAAAGAAAAGGCTGACAGTTGCTGTAGCTTGCTCCCAAAATTATCGTCCAAGTCAACTTGCCTATCCCAGGGGGGCGCTGACAATCGCATTGTAATATGCCCAATGTGATTCGCACACCGTAGGTAAGGCTTTCACGGCGCGACTCACGTAAAACCCCCGTGAACTCTGTGCATATTTGTGTCCTTTACGAACATTTTAAACTTTTTCTTAGAACAGAGAAGCGGATTAGCCGCATGGTTTTTTATGTTCCTTTGAAGACAAAACTAGCATTTAATTTACAAAACAAGGAATTCCAATCCACCGGTGCTGGAATCGAAGCCAGAACTGGAGTCGGAGTTTAAAGATTCTTATAGTGTTGAGTTGGAGTCGTAGTTTCCTAACATAATAGAACTCAACATCCATATATAGTGTAAAAAAGGATTGTCTCCTTAGCCAGATTGTTGGTTCTGTTATATGCTAGAAGTAATAGTCTAGGATATGTGTTGCCTATATAAAATTAATCGGAGTTTTACCATTTTTTTTAACGATAATAACAAATACACTCTAAGTTGTTTGCAGCACCATTTAGCTGAGGGTCATTTTTCTATGGCAATCCATGCCTTTAGGGTCATTTTGTATTATAGTTTATTGAAAGGATTGAAGAACGTATGTGCTTAGAAAATGTGATTTATAACCTTGAGTGAATATTTATGAATTCTAATTCTAATTTTCTAAATTTGAATTATCGATCGTGCTCTTGTTTATCCTGTAATCAATAAGAAAATTACCATGTACATTTTCTAGTTAAGATCTTTTTCCTTTCCTTTTTATCATCTCTATGAGACAAAAGGTTTCTTCGAAAAACCTTTTTCATGTTTCCTGCCTTGTATACGAAACAAACCATTTTGGCTAGTTTTGTTAATCAATAAATATGGCCTCCAAGACGAGGTTTCTTTAAAAAGCCATTTTTATGTAGATCCTTCCCCTTGAAATTATCTTTCATGTATTCTCATTAAAAACTGTCCTACATTTTAATTATTATTTTTTATTTTCTTCTCTTAGTAATTATAGGGATTGATTTTATATTTTCTTCCTGTACAGCAAAATATCGATGGCAAGGTAATACAATTCGGAAGCGCTTCTATGTCCTGTTCCCCCTACTATCCCAACTCTGTCCCCCTGTGGCACAAATGTTAACTACTTTCTGTAAAGAGAGAATGTCTAGGAATGCTAATAATATTGATAATGATGACGACGATAACGACGATGACGACGACGGCAACGAGGATGAGGACGTTGACGTGAAGACAACATCAAGATGGTCGTCGTTCATGCAAGAAATTGTCTCATTACTTTGCGAGCTCATCATCATTTGAAATTTATTGCTCTCAGGTTACATTATTGTTGTATTTTCTGTGCTGTTTACTGTAGTTGTTGTAACTCGCACTTGTTTAATTTATTAGTAATATAAAGGGAAATTGCTTAGTGCTGATGTTGTTGTTGCTGTTGCTGTTATTTTCATTGTAGTTTACTATCGTTGTAGTTGTAGCTGCTGCTGCTGTTGCTGTTGCTGCTTGTTGTTATTGTTTAAGCTGTGTGTTAGTTATAATTTCTTTTGTTTGCTTTCCTATGTTTAGATTTTATCTGTGATTTGTTTGTCAAATTTACATTTTATCGTTCTTCTCCTGCTGCTTTGATTGCTTTTTGCTTTGCTTCCTTCTGCCACTTTGCTATGTTTGGTTTCGTCTACGTGATTTGATGTGTAGACGATAGAAGACATTAATATTGAAATTGTTTCACTTCATTCTCAATGACTGAAGTAAGGATTGTGTTTTACATTTCTCCACACCCACCCACACACACACACACGCACACACATACACACGCAAATATATACACACACTAACCCACAAACGCACGCACTCTTCACTTAAGCACTCACTCACACAAAGGCAGTCATCGGTCGTAGTGTATCCTTTTTGCGAAAACGTTTATGAGTCTCATCGAGTATTCCTGGTATTCCCAAAAGTATACTTGCTTTAAATTGTTTTCAAGTTATATTTTTTTTTTACCCGACCTCTTCTTTTTATTCGCATTCACATTTTTGTACACTCTGCTCGTTAGTGTTCACTTATGCATTGATACTATTGGGTATTCCACTTAGTGCTAAACGTTTGGTGTTATTTTAGTTACTTCTGCTTAGTTCTCTTACTTCATCACGTCCTTTGCTGTTGCCATTAAAGTGCTTTTTGCTTTCTATTGCAAATGTCTTTTTATCACTTATTGGGACAGGTAGTGGTGCTATTGAAATTTGGTTCAAAGTAATAATGTGGCAATGCAACAACAGAAGAACTAGACAAGAACTTAGTATAAAGCCGTAAAATCGTTGTCGTCGTAGCGCCGCACTGCCAACATCACGTCGCGGGAAATCAAGAGCAACTGAATCGGATGTTAACGCAAAACAAGTATTTATATGGGATGTTAAGAGCACGCGATAGAGAGTGAGAGCGGGCGAGAGAGAATCTTGCTTAAGGATGCTTTTGCAAAAGCTAATAACAACAGTTTGTTATTGCCAATGTGGCCTACAGATTACGAGTGATGTTAAAGCAAAGCTATAAAAAAAATGTCCAAAAAATTCCATCAAATCCAAATCAATCGTTTTTTTTATCATACTCACTTTTGATTATAATAAATATATAGATGCGTAATTAAATTCTCTATGCATTTATTTATAAAAATGCAGTTTTATTATGAAAACATGTTTGCAATTGATTCATCGAAAGTACTCTCATCTTTGTGGCAAAGCTCGAATTCCTTCTCGATAAAACTGTTCATCTTTTGAGGCTATCCACGAATTTAGCCATTCCTTTTATCGTCATATGAGTGGAACTGCTTGTCAGCCAGACCGTGGCCCGTCGAACGGAACAAGTGATAAACGGATGGCGCAGTATCTGGAGAATAATGCGGAGAGGCTAAGACTTCCCATTTCAGCGTTTCCAGGTAGGTTTTAACGGGCTTGGCCACGTGAGGTCGAGCGTTGTCATGCTGAAGAATTACTTTTTCATGCCTCTCCGCGTATTGTACGCATTTTCATGCAGAGCTCGGCTTAATCGCATTAATTGAAGTCGATACCAATCTCTAGTGATGATTTCGCTTGGATTCAATAGCTCGTAATAAATAACACCGGCCTGATCCCACCAAATGCAGAGCATAACCTTCGTAGCGTGAATATTCCGCCAAGGCGGCGATGCAGAAGCTTGACCGGGCAGTCCCATGACCTTCTCTTCTTTGAATTGCTGCAATGAATCCATCTTTCATCACCCGTTACAATACGATGAAGAAAACCCTTCCTTTTTTGTCGCTGAAGCAGTTTTTCGCCGGAGCAAAAACGAAAAAACGACGCTCAACGTTCCTTGGCTTCAACTTATAAAGAACCCAAGTTCCTTGCTTTTGAATCTTTCCCAAGGCATGCAATCGCTTGAAAATGGTTTGGTGGGTAACATCTAAAACTGAAGCAAACTCTGCCTGCTTTTGGCATGGATCCCCCTCATGCAATGCCGACAATTCGGAGTCTTCGAAGGTTTTTCGTCTTCCTTCAAGCGAGCGATCGTCAACATCAAAATCGCCGTCTTTAAAGCAACGAACCCAGTCTCTACACGTTGTTTCACTTAAAGCAGCATCTTCGTAAATGTTTTGAAGCTCTTGATGAGCTTCAGCAGCCATTTTCTTCGATTTAAATAATAAAATGAATACTTCCCGTATATGACGATTATTTGGCATAAAAGCATACATATTCACCCAACCAAAAGGATATGACGTCAAAGGAAAATAACTATTGTGACGAGGTGGTA
>JAHXMU010000030.1:53156-86122 GCA_019455685.1 Philornis downsi | reverse complement strand
CTTAAATCGTGTAAACCGTGTTCATGCCGATACAAACGTCGTGCAGTGATCACTGATTTATTGTTTTCGTAATACGCTCGGACACAAAATGCACGCTGCACTCCCGTGTACGGCTCCATGGCGACTAAATTTCCAGGAAGCGGCTCAGAAAGAAATTGAAGAATTAAATCTCCAACACTCATATGGCCTACCCTGTATATACGAGTATATATATTTTTTTTAATTTAATTTAACTTATTTATTCAGGATTGTAATTTTAGGCCTCAAGGCCGATTTGACTAAATTACAATATTACAACGTATCTTCTCCATAATTCAATAACAAATGCATTATACAACTTTACAACACTAATAATTTAAAAACGTTTGTGTATTTTAATACCAGAAAAATATATAACATTTATATTGATAAATGTTTTATTTAATGTCGGCAATTATGTATGGAATACAATATCAGATAAATGTCCGCCTGTTAGCCTCTCAAATGCGAGCCTCTTTGAGCACGTTTTCATTACATTCTCACACATTTTACGCGGTATTTTATTAATTTCAGCACAAATATTTTGTTTGAGTTACTCAAGCGTTTCTGGTTTGTTTACATAAACCTTGCTTTTCAGATATCCTTACGAAAAGAAGTCCGGAGCAGTCAAATTAGGCGACCGTGGAGGTCAATCAACATCACCATTTCTTGAAATAACTTGTTGTGGAAAGAGGTCTCGCAGTAATTCCATTGTTATCCTGGATGTACGCGATGTGGCGCCGTCTTGTTGATACCACATGTTAATCAAGCACAAAGCATGCAGTTGTGGCGTTACCAAGTTTTCAATCATATCACGTTATCGCTCACGCCGTTTTCAGATTCAAAGAAGTCAGACCAAATTGCACACCAGACTGTCCCTTTTGATGGATGCAAAGAAGACTGATGATTAATTTGAAGGTTTTCCATCGCTCAGAACCGACAATTCTGTTTATTCACATATCCATTCAAATGAAAATGTGCCTCGTCACTCATGGGTTGTCATGGGCGAGCTGTAACATCCTATTGACACATGTACGGCGGCCTAAATGGTCTTGTGGAAGAAACTCTTGTGTCAACTGAATCTTAAATGGAAATAAATGCAAATCTTTGTGCAAAATTGTGGGCAAAATTGTTCTTTGAAGATCAAGTTCTTAACAACGGCGTTGAATTGAGGTTGATGGATTGTTTTGAACAGTTTCTTGAGCAGCAGTAATGTTTTCAGCCGATTTTGCAGTATGTTGTGGTCCATGCTTGGCCCTATCAGCTACGGACACTCTTTCTTCGAAATCATTCACTATACGATAAATAGTGCGTCTTGTTGGCACGTTGTTTCTCCCAAAAATTTCACGTAACTTTCTCATCGTCACAGTAATCGATGATTGATTTTGATAAAATGTTTTAACGATTAAAACAAGTTGGTTTCAAGTTCGAATTTTTTCCATAATAAATTTGCCACGTCTCTACTTCACGACTGCCAAATATGAACTGTCAAGACTATTGTTTACCAAAATGGCTACAAAACAAAGTAGTATACCTTCCCGACGGATACCCTGTATAATGTTTTAAAATAACAAATTCAGAGTTATGTCGTTTTTCCTTGTAAGTACCGATATTACAGTGGGCATTTCATAGGAAACTTAAGTTAAGTCGATATACTATGTTATGAGTAAGATGTTTTGTGCCACGCCCACTTATCTTGCAGCGAACTGGTACTCATACATTATCCAGGATACTTTGGACAGCAATTTATGTTGGTGGATATAGTAGAAACTTCAGCCCGTCCGAAATTTTTGTGGAACGTTGCGTCTGTTAGTTCTATAACGTGTCAGACTTGTACTTTTCGCACTTTGCTTCACTTGCTTCAACCACTGACACGATTATCGCCACCTATTTAAAACTCAACCTATAAAAACTTAACTTAAATGCTTTAAAATAAAGGACTAGAGATAAGAAACCCTTCATGTTAACCCCTTCGAACAAATTACCAGAGTTGAACAGCTCTCCATTCTAAGGGTTTAAAGTAGATTGAAGTAAAAGTTCAAAACAATTCCGCATTTGTTATTTGTTACTCATATTTGAGATTGTTTTTACTATGATTTTTATTTATAAAACTTTGACTTCTTTTTCCTGTTTGCCGCGGCAGGCAACGTTGTTTTTCGAAGGGGATTCCCTTCATTAAAGGAAAACAATAGAAAAAGAGTGGCGCACCCCGCCTCCATTGTAAAGCGGTGAAAACGCAGAAAATTTCTGAACAATAAAAACCTAAACTTTTGCCAAAGTTGAGTCATGGTCGTTACTTTTACGTTTAGTTTGATTTAATGGATATTAAAAATGTTAAGCAGAGGGCAGGAGAGGAAGCTGAGGAATGAAATGAGTGAAATTGGTTATAATGGTTGGTTGGTTGGTCGTTGGTTGCTTGATGTGGTGCTGAAATGTTCGTTCTTTCCGCAGTGATGGGTTTTACTAAAGACGGCAACGGAAATGGAATAATGGAAAGACTGTTATCAACTACATGATAATATGACGACATTCATACAACCATTAAAGATTTATGATTACTGTAAGATGAACTCATAGATTTCGTAATGTCTCACAAATATCCAAAAGATGTTCACACTCAGTTTTAAAAAGTTATTCATCCGTCTAGCTGTCGGTCGGATTGAGTGAGTGGTGTGGTTATGTATGTATATGACTACCGGCTAGGCCTTTTAACACAAATAACGAGTAAACTTATGCCAATAATAAAAAATAATCGTAATTTCTTTACCGTTTCCTTTTTTAGGTTTACAGACTATTATTTTTGGCAACAGCCCATATTTCTTTTTGATAGAGTTATCCGTATATTTTTTTACAAATTATGTCTTCCCCCGTACCTAAAAAAACATAAAAATGAAACTATTTATCATTTTACACAATTTTCAACAGATACAAAATACATTAGGGGAATTCGCGCAATATTGCAATTGTTGGTTATTACAGGTAGGTTGGTTGTTACAGGGCATTTAAATAGTTCTTATTTCATACCGCTATTATAAAATGTCACTTTTTTGATACCTCAACACTCTCATATAAAGCTATATAACCAGTTTTCCTTCCATGATCTTTTGTGCTTTCAAGGTGGTTTTATTTTTCTAAGTCTAAGCCAAAACTGGCCTACCTAACGTATAGATGGTGCCAGTAATTTGAACAAAAATTATTTTGGTGAAAAGTGGCAACTTTATAGAACATATGTTTTAAGTTTCAAGGCGGCTTGTTGTTTAGTATTTTGCCGATAGGGATGGGGGCTTTTACGAAAGAGATATAGTGGAATTACTTCCAAAATGGCAACAAGTTATCGGCCATAACGACGCATATTTGACCTTCTTTCTGTTTAATACAACATACGAATACAAATTATGTATTTAAAAATATAATTTTTGGCACTCCATAACTAAAAATGAGTCAGTTTGTAGATTTTGTAGACTGTTGTATCACATAAAGTGATGTAATAGGTCAAGTTGGAAAAAAGTTGACCGAACAAGGAAATGAACCATTATTCTTAATTTTTGACTCCTGTGCCAATTTGTGGCTGTCCTCTTGTTTGCCTAAAATCAATATGGTACCTCAAGAAGTTTTTTTAAAAACTTGGCCATGTTATCGATATGCCACCTATGTATATATCTATCTTCTATATATATAAAAATGGTGTGAAAAATGTACAAGTAAATCATCAATTGAGAACGGCTGGAACGATTTGGATCACATTTTTTTTTCAGTTGTTCGTAACTGCCTGGAGAAGGTTTTTACGAAAGAAAATTTTGGTAAAACCCTCCGGAAAAGTCGGAAAATTGGAGAAATCGAAAATTGATTTTTTGTATGGAATTTTGTGTGCAATTGTTCCGGAATTGCTTTTCGAACGGCAAAATAGAAAACTCTTAGTGAAAACTCTTCGGAAAATTCCCGAAAAACGTGAAAAATTTCAGTTTGTTTTGACGAAATTTTGCATTTTATCGCATGATTTGATGATTCTAGACGACGTAAAAGTGGAAAATTCGTTGTGATGCTCGCAAAATTTCAGAAATTTATTGTGATAAAATACGTTTTGCATAAATTTTAGGTGGAGAAGTTAACGAGATAAATAACAGATGGCGCTGTGCTGCGTTTAATGCCACAACCCCGTAGATGGCGTCATACGTTCACTTAGGCTGAGCGCAATTTGACAGGTACACTTTTCGCATTGTCATTTTCTATTAAACAAAAGTGCTATTTTTCTTGCTGCAATTGATTCGAGTTTTGTGTATTACTACACTTATTTCGGATACTCATATGTCGCGTATCACATCCGGTACAAGCAGTACGATCATTTTTTCAGAAAATAAGTTTGCGTGTAAAAAGTGAGGTTATCTTATTGGATTGCGAGCATTAATTGCGATACACTCATTTCGTAAGTTTTTTGTTTTTTTGTTTTTTTTTTTTGAAAAGAATTGTCTTTTTAATAGTATTAGTCAAAAACGGCTTTATTCTAATTTAGGGAAAGTTATTTGCTTGCCTAATGCCACCTATTAGACGATTAAACCTTGGGTGTCGTACACGTCATGCAATAATTAGTCAGAATGTCCGTGATAATCAAACGCAAGAGGAACGCGCAGAACAAAATGAATGGAAATGTGCCTATATTGCACAAGTTCACGCTGTACAATCACCAACTCAAATTCGGCAAAATGTTACTAGAAGAAGACCAGTCATAAATGTAGGTTTGAATCGCGCTGCTTTCGAATACGATTCTGCAATCGCCTACAAAGATCTTTACTGCGTTGGTATCGGTTCATTGTCTGTCGTATGCCAGCATTGCAATGCATTGAAGTTTCAACCAGGTAGGATCGATCTTAGTCATGTTGCGGAATCTGAATGATCCGAAATTGTGCAACGGTACGCGGTTGTCCATCAAGAAACTGGTGGACAATGTGATTCAAGCGACGATCATCAAGGGCAAATTCACAGGAGAGGAAGTTCTTATCCCTCTAATTCCGATGATTCCAACTGATCTTACATTCCAATTCAAGCGGATTCAGTTCCCCATTCGATTGACTTTTGCGATGATAATCAATAACTCGCAAAGCCAATCATTGGAAGTCTGTGGAATTAATCTCGAATTTCCCTGTTTTTCGCACTGTCAGCTGTACGTTGCCTGTTCGCGTATTGGGAAACCGTATTCGTTGTTTGTTTTAGCACCGGAAAACAAATCAAAATCTCTACTGATTTCGATTCCATTCAAATAAATCACATTGAAATTTGAACTATCTATGTTTTATTATTACTCGGGAGTTTATCTGAAGGCGTTAAATTGTGGCGAGTCAAAGTTCGCCGAGTCCGCTAGTATAATATATAATTGTTCCAAAGTCCAGCAAGAAAAATAATTAACCCATAGATGACATATATAGTAGAAACATTTGCCTACCAACCTTCTATGCTTATTTTTATTGTGCCAGTAAAAATATTGAATTTACGAGGAGCCCATTGACAGCAAATCGATTTCCGAATGGCATTGCCAGAAGTGTGCAGATATTGGAATATCAAGAACTATCCGAACTGACGTATAGAAGGTGCCAGTATTTAAAAAAAAAAAATTATTTTGCTGAAAAGTGGCAATCTTATAAAACACAGGTTTTAAGTTTCAAGGCGCTACGTTTTTTAATATTTTTATTTGAGCCATCTCATCTCAGCCATCTCAGTGAATTTGTAAACATGGAAAAAATTGCTCACCGTTATGTAATTCAATATTTCCATTTGAAAGGCCTCAGTTCAACCAATATCAAAGTCAAGCTATATTCTACTCTGAGGGAGTCTGCCCTTTCATTTCCAACTGTAAAATATTAAGCAGTAGAGCTTAAACGAAGCCGTACGAGTTGCTAAAACGAACACCGTAGTAGTCGACCAGACATAGTTAAGAAAAAGAAAATCCACAAAATGATATTGGATGATCGTCAGCTGAAGGTGCGTGAGCTAGCTGAAATAATGGGCATTTCAAAAAGTGTTATACATCGTATATTGACCGAAGATTTGAAGATGAGAAAGCTGTACGCTCTTACTTTCAATATAGCAAAAACAACGTCGTGAAGATGTTTCAATAGTGTGTTTGGCGATGTTTCACCGCAGTAAAAACGAAATTTGAAGTCGATTTATAATCATGGATGACATGGAATGGACATGGGTCTGCCATTTCACACCTGAGATAAAACAAACAGTCAAAGCGGTAGAGTGGAATGGGAGAATCGTGGCCAAAGAACGCAAAGACGGTTCCATCTGCAGGCAAAGTCATAGCGTCTGTTTCTTTTGGGATGTGCGTGGGAATATTTTTAATCACCCTTATCGCGTACCAAATTTTCCCAAAAACATTTTCACCGTTCCCCAAAATGCAATCATGTAGACTTTTTCACAAAAGTGGCAACTTCGAAAAAATTTTCCGATATCGCGTACACATGTTTTGTGAATTTGCATTCACAAAATTCTTTAACATTTTTCCCTGAATTGTGGACGGCGAAAATAAAAAAAAGAACAACGTAAGTCTTGATATTGCCAATTTGAATTTGAATTTACTATTTTAATTGCCTTCTTTGGATTGTGGTGCAATTCCCGTGCGCCCAGTATACATCTCCACCGATTTTTTAACACACCATTCGTCCTCTCTATTATGTTTCGGCACTTCGTATGTGTATCATTAAATTTCGTCTCCACAGTGCCAGCATCTGCATTTCTAAAGGGCGTCATAAGCCAGGGTTCCAGAGGGTAACCAGCATCACCTAAAAATATTTTTAGCTTTTAATATATAATACAAAATTACAAGCTTGAATTTGTACACACCTAACAACCACATGTTTGTTCCGTCGTCTAAATGCATTCTCTCTAATTCTTTCCAAAATGGGCTCATACTCCAGACAAAAGAGTCATGACATGCTCCAGGATGTGTAGCGTCTATGAAGCGTATGCGCATTTCATGGTCACATATCTGGAAAATTTCATTTTTCATAGATTAACAAGTTGGAATTAACTTACAAGTGTTGCGTTTAAGCTGAATTGTCCCTTTCTGTTATAATATAAATGCTGCTTATCCTTCGGAGAAATTAGAACAATATGGGTGCCGTCTATGCAACCGAAAACACCTGGTATACCAAATTTGTTTGTAAAAAGCTTGAGTGCAGACTTTTCTCTCGTCCGGTGTTGGATACGTTATCCATTGCTGGCAAATTCGATGTTAAACTGCATTTAGGAATTCCGATAGCACTTCACTAAATGTTGATTGTGCCATTGCCACCTGGTAGTCTCCACCAATACCTTTTTGATACGACCCCTCTGCCAAAAATCGTAAACAGGCGCTCAACTTTGTTATTCCTCTCCCTTTTCGGCAATGCTTCAGTGACCAATTCCAACAAATATGCGAACGCAGGTTTGTTTCGCCTATAATGCTGAGAAAATCTGCAAGTGCATAAGGCTTTACAAAATTGGAAAAGCTTTATTATACCTGTTACTTACTTAGTATTTGGCAGCTCCAATGGATTTGAAGCATCGCGTAGATTACGTCTCATCATGTTTTCACTTCTACGCTTTTTCATTTCTTCCTCATTAAGTAAATGAATTAGCGCTCCAATTCTAAACATTTTTGCAGAATTTATTTTCTTCCAATTTCCAACAGCTGTTATGTTCGAATGATAACAGCTGATTGTTCGAAACATGCGAGCTCACAAGAAATACGCGATTGCAAAATTTTGGGAATGGGTATTCACAATTCACTAGCGAAAAAATATTCACAATTTCTACGCGATAAGCATGAATGATTTTCTTCAGAAAGAAAAAACCGTCAACGGCAAATATTATACTAATTGATTGCAGCGTTTAGGTGATGGCATTATGAAAAATAGGCCACATTTATCGAAAAAGAGAGTGTTGTTTCATCAAGACAATGCTTCAGTTCACACATCCCTAATTGCGATGGCCAAAATTAATGAATTAAAGTTCGAATTGTTTCATCACGCACCGTATTCGCCAGATTTAGTTCCCTCGGACTATTTTCTATTTCTAAACTTGAAAAAATGGCTCGGTGGCAAAAGTTTTGCCAACAATGAAGAGGTGGAGTCTGCTGTTGTTCTTACTATAAACAGGGTATATAAGCTATTTATATCCCTGGAAAAAGTGTATCCAGCGAAAATGAGATTATGTTGAAAAATAAAGAACATTTTTCCCAAATTTTTTACGTCTTCTTTGTCAGGTCGGCTAGTTTTATGACTGTCCTCGTATATATGTACAAGTATATATACTAGCACATTTTAATTCAAAATTAATTCAGGAATTAAACTTCTCTGTAATTTATTTAGCACTGCCAGGTAAGGCTCTTTCCTAATCATCATAATTCTGAAGGTTTATTGTTTGTCTCACATCCGATTGAACTCCTAATAACTCAAATTTCGACTGTTACAGCTTACTTAATTGTTACCGCAGCTCTTCAGTCTTGACATAGGCTTCGTCTTTTGTTCCTTGCCATCTATTGGGTTTCCCTGAAAATGCGATTTTTATAAAACTACTGTGGTCCTTTCAGCTTCGGTCTTTAGATCTAATTTGGTACATTTTCTGTTCCATTTATTTTTTGCTTGAATTCGAAAGTAGTTCTTTTCATTACATTCCATGACAGACTTAACAAGTATACTTCCAATTTCGCGGTTTCTTCCATTTGACTCCAAGTGGCTGTGTCATTTACGTCCTCCTTCCCCCTTTCTAGAATGATTTTCGAAATGTCTTCTGACATTGCGTTACTACGAGCTTAGAGGAACGAACTGATGGTGCTAGTTTTAGTCATTTTATTAGGGAACAGACCATTTTTGACCCCTTAATTCTTGGTTTTACACCTAAAAGCACGAATTTTCGAAGATTCCGCTCCATCGATCTTATGTCTTGGCAAAGGAATTTACACTTCCTATTTCATGCCTTTAACTCGGTAAATGTTTGATCTCCTTAAAGTAGGATTTTTCTCCCACCTTATAGTACAATTTTTGCCCTCATTCCTGCATGTTTTGTCGCTAAAGGCTCATTCTTAGCTTACGCTAATGAATGAATTTACGCACCCAATTTTGACGATATATACGAGGTGTGTTCAAAATATAAGGAAAATTTTAAAATTTCGCAGGTTACGTGCATTCGACTTTCGATTATTTAATTTTTTTATGTTGGTACACTTGTTTCGAAGATATGTAAACGATTTTATCTATATAGCATGTTTAGTTTGTTTGTGGGAGGCACTTGAAATGTTAATAGTGGCATACGGTGAGAGTACTCTGAGTCAAAAAAATTTTTACAACTGGTACAAGCTTTCCACAGAAGGTCGAGAAGATGTGAATAACGACGCTCGCTCTGGACGCCCCAGCACATCAACAACCGATGAAAATGTTGAGAAAGTGAAGAAGATTGTTATGGAGAATCGTCGAATTACAATTACAGAAGTTGCTGAGGATGTCGGCATATCGGTTGGCTCATGCCATGCAATCTTTTCGGAAATTTTGGGCATGAAGCGTGTGGCGGTGGAGTTCGTTCCAAAATTGCTGAATTTTGACTAAAAACAACGTCGCATGAGCATCGTTCAGAAGTTGTTGGATGACGTTAACGATGATCCAGATTTGCTTAAAAGGGTCATAACTGGTAACGAGACGAGACCAAGTTTGATCAAATGTCAAAGTTTTGCTCACTGTTTTCTTCGATTACCAAGGCGTAGTACATCAGGAGTTCTTATCGCAAGGTCGTACAGTAAATAAGGAATATTACTTTGAAGTTATGCGCCGTTTGCCCGGAATTGTGGGAAAAAATTCACGGCTTCTGCATCATGATATCGCACCTGCTCACTCATCTTTGCTTGTGAGAGATTATTTGGCCAAAAACAACCCCCAAGATTGAAGAGATCCATGAAATAATGGCGTTTTGCAACGATTGAGAAGATAAAAAACGAATCTCCGAACATGTAAAACTCTTGTCTTATTTATGACTCTCACAATAAATTAAACATGCTGTATGGATAAAACCGTCAAAATATTTTCGAGATGAGTGTACCAACATTAAAAAAAAAAATAATAATCGAAAGTCGAAAGTACATAGCCCGCGAAATTTGAAAATTCGCTTTTTTAAGCACACCTCTATACTAAAAATTCTTGCAGAATAAGATGTCTTATTAACAGCTTATTTGCTTTGGTTAATATGGGGAATGGTGAAATTTATAATTTATGCTCTCTGATTGGTATTCGCTTTGGAGTAACCAGATTACGACTTCCGATCCTCGGGCAAGTATTCTCTGGTAATGTCATCAGACATCCGTTTGATGGTAGCTAAAGTGAGAAGACGACTAGTTGAGAAAACTAAATGACATGCTAACACCGATGCGTCTTAGGCCAGTAGGTAACTTCTGTTACTGAAGCTCAACACACCAGCCTAGTGGTCGTTGGCAGTGACCTAGTAAGCCTCTCATCTTAAAAAAAAAATTTATCTTGAAAACACCGAAG
Source organism: Philornis downsi (assembly GCA_019455685.1). NCBI lineage: Eukaryota > Metazoa > Arthropoda > Insecta > Diptera > Muscidae > Philornis > Philornis downsi. The sequence goes on along the minus strand of JAHXMU010000030.1, from coordinate 75,590 downwards.
AGAATAATGAATCGAGCCCCCCTAAATGTTTACGAATCCTTGCAAATGTTATAAGGTCCATGATTTAAGGATATGTACCGCGAATGCCCGCACTCTTTACAGAAAAGGTGCCTCTATTCGACTAGCGGATGTCCTCGATAGATATAAAGCTAACATTACCGCCATCCAGGAGATGGGATGGACAGGACGAGGATGTGCTCGGCGTAAAAACTGTGACATTTACTATAGCTGCCACGCAGAAAAGCATGAATTCGGATATGGATTTGTTGTGGGAAAGAGACTGAAACACGTTGTCTCGTGGTTTAACCCTGTAAGTGATCGTATAGCCACTATTCGTATCAAAGCGAAGTATTTTTCATTACGCTGATCCCCTCGACGGAAGGCAAAGATGAGCGGACCAAAGACACATTTTATGAGTGCCTAGAATTTAGTCTACATGGTAACACCTCCGAAAACGAATTCAGACGGGTTTCGTTCGCTGCGGCGCGTAATATGGCAGTAAGTGAAACCAGATTCCCTCATAAAGACATTCACAAGGCAACGTAGGTATCTCCTGATTATAACACGAGGAATCAGATTGAGCATGTGGTAATATGTAGATGTAAGCCATATTTCTAGTGTCATGGACGTGCTCCACCTTGTTGCAGCTAAGGTACGCACGAGATTAAGCAGAGCGAAAAATGTTCGTAACCAGGCACAAAGGAAGCTCGACGTCGCTGGGCTGCATAACCCTGACATAGCTACAGCCTACTCCACCAAACTCTCACAACTGACAATTGTAACGCGTGCAGTTAGGAAGCACTACAAGGAGAAGAGAAAAGAGGCACACCAACTTTTTAGGCGGAAGAAGCGGTTGTGGAAAGAGCGTGAGAGTGAAGAAATAGAAAGGTACAAGGATAGGGATGAAGCCTGAAAATTCTACCAAAAGATAAGAAGTACAGGGAATGGAACAGGGTTCCCCTACTGTAAGGATAGCTAAGGAAGTCTAGTCACAGATACGCAGAATGTGCTGCAACTATGGAGAGAGCATTTTTATAAGCTCTTAGTTCCGGATGGCAGCACGAGTGACCACGGCAACGATGGCAAAATTGCCCAGCTCCCAGCCAAATAGAAATCAGAACAGCAGTATTCCGAACAACAAAGTTGCGGGCGCTGATGGTTTTCCAACAGAGCTGTTTAAAACTGGTGGCGATGAGCTGATAAACAGCCTGCATCACCTCCTATACACGGTTTGGTTCGAGGAAAACATGCCCGATGATAAGAATTTCAGTGTACTGTATCCTGTGTTTAAAAAAGGTGATCCAAGTGTTTTTAAAAACTGTCGCGGAATCAGTATTTTACCCTTTGCTTATAAGGTCCTGTCGAGTGTGATATGTGAAAGACTAAAGCCGATTCTAACTGACGTGATTGGACAAATTCTGGGGAAGACCCAAGGAAAACAAATCGACACGTACCATCTTTTCGTCGATTATAAAGCTGCCTTCGACAGTCCGATACGGCAAAAACTATATGAGGCCATGTCCGAGTTTGGAGTTCCTACGAAGCTTATACGTCTTTGTAGGATAACGCTGACTGACACGAAGTCTTCAGTGAAGATAGACAAAGATCTAAGTGAGTTTTTTTACACCAAACGAGGATTTAGGCAGGGCGACAGTCTATCGCGCGACCTCTTCAACATACTACTGTTGGAGATGATTATGAAGAAAGCTGCAGTTAACACGACTTGCATCATCTTAATATATAAAAACGTTCGTGCATATGTTTGTCCGACCATCAGATCTTAACGATTACAGCTACAGCAGCCATATTCACACCATAGGGTCGGTTGGTGCCCGATTAGGTTTTAATGAATGGGGCCGGTAGGTGGCGCTGGGGTAGACTTATTTCAAAAATTTATATTAATGAACCAATTTAACTGAAATTTAGAATGTGTGTTTCTTTGATCATGAGAAATTCGTTTGTGTATAAATGAACCCGGTAGGTGGCGCTGAGGTGGACTTATTTCGAAAACTTGTATTTATGGTCCGATTTTACTCAAATTAAAAATGTATGTATGTTTCATCATTTTAACATTTTGTATATGTTTAAATCCAGTAGGCGGCGTTTCGAAAATAAATTTTTTCCCTCCGATTTTACTCAAATTCAAAATGTATGTATGTTTGAACATTTCAATCTTTATATATATAATTCTACTGTACGGGCGTTGTCATTGAACTCCTCCTAAACGGCTGGACCGCTTTGCATAAATTTTTGTATATGCGCCTAGGTGGTGCCCGGGATGGTTTAGATTTACAATTCGGTCCAATTGGGCAAAGGAGCGTGGTACCTCCCATACAAACCATAAATTAAATATCCGATATTTCTGCTCCTGTTTACGGTATTTGACCAAAATTTGGTACATCGGTTTGGTGTACATATCTTAAGTGCTGCTGCAAATATGGGCGGGATTGGACAATGGGGAGTGGTACCTCCTATACAAACCACAAATTAAAAAGCAATTATTTCTGCTCCTGCTAAAATTTGAAGGCAAAGCAACGTTTGCCGGGTCGGCTAGTCTTTACTAAAATCCTGCAGCCTTCTCAAGCATCGAAAAGAAAGCAGCGAAAATGGGTCTAGTGGTAAACGAGAACAAAACAAAGTTACTGGTTTCAACGAACAAAGGGTCTACCCGTTTGGAACGCAGTGTGAACATTGACAACTATAATTTTGAGGTAGTGGAAGAATTCATCTACCTATCTATATGTATGTCAGTATGGAGATAAAGATGTTACCATGTTAACAGATGTTACTATGGGCTAAGCAAGTGATTCAATGATAAATCCCTCTCTCGACGAACAAAAATCCGACTGTACCAGACGTTGGTTCTACCTATCTTGTTACATGGCGCAGAGTCCTAGGTTATGACACAAACAGAAGAATCAGTACCAGTAGTTTTCAAAAGCAAAATACTCCGGAAAACATATGGACCCATCATTGTTAACGGAGAGTATCGGCATCGCATGAACAATGAGCTGTATGAGCTATATGCCGACATCGACGTGGTCAAATGCATTAATGAGTATACAGCGTTTGCGTTGGCTGGGTCATGTTGTGCGGATGGACCAAAATGCTCCGGCAGGGAAAATTTTTGACAACTAACTCAATGGACGGCGAAGAAGAGGGTGGGCAAAACTCCTTTGGAAAGACCAGGTTTTTGAAGTACTATCGAAACTTGGTGTGACGAACTGAAGGAGAAGCGCAGAAGATCGAAACGTTTGGAATTATTTTCTATGAGCGGCATATAATAGATAAAATATTTCTATTCTAGCCGCCACCTAAGAAGAAGAAGAAGACTTTGGTTAATATATTTAAAGATTCGAATACTCTTTTAAAGTTTGTGAACTAGTCTTTTACGTCATAAAATTAACAAGAATTATGTCCTGACTCGCTTCAGATAATAAAATGTTTACTTGTATCGGATATTTTTTATACATCAGAAATGCGTCATTGATTTGAATATTTTAAACCGAACTGAACGTGCCTGAATTATTACAAAAATCTGTAGAAAATGATGATTTGAAAGCCTTATTCAACACGAGTTGAAATGATGAATGATAAGTGGAAAATTTTCCGGTGTTCGTTATACATTAGTGTTAACTTTAAGTGGTTTTACTCATGACAATAAAGGAAATGTTGAAATTTTTAAAAAACTGTTGAGATTTTTTACGATTCAGTCACAAAACTTTTACATTGGCGCATCGAACAGTGTAAAGGAGCGTTTTACTTAGAAAATTGTCTCCAGAAGGAAAATCTGTTATAATGATACTTTAAACTGAATTCAAAATCCAATTTTGAGTCAAAATACTGATCAAATAGTAGAAGATATTATGTGAATTGTATTTTCTTTCTAATGTTGATATTTTATTATTGAGTGTATCAAAACTTTAATTTAGTATTACCCGATAGGGAAGAACTAAATACAACAGTTTTCAGCAAAACCCGATTATTGCTGCATAAAACCTATTTATCCTGCAGTATTAGTATTACTTTTAAGGTATTAGAGTCACTCATTTTACATTTTTACTATATTTTTCTTTCTTTAATATCAAAATTCAAATATAGTTTTTGTGGAGGCCTTGAAATATTCATTTTTCTGCACAAAATTTTCAATATTTTAAGTTTCCACGTGAATAACTTATACTTTGTAAAAACTTCTCCAAGTTATTTCATAGCAAATTAAAAAGGGATTTGATTTACCTGATTGCGCTCTAGCTCGAGAAAAAGAATTCTGACACTAAGATTCATTCGCATTTGTTGTAATTTTTTAAACACAGTAAGATCCTTTCATAATCACACCGTTTTTCTTTAAGTTGAATTCTACTGTAGTAATTTTAAGTAGTAATTTACTTAGGGGAAAAAGAAAATTTATAAAAATAGCTAGAAAAAAATTAAAGTTAAATTCACTTTTTGCCCACTAAATTTGAAAAGAATATAAATTTAACGGGGAAAAAGCTAAATTGGCAACACTGCTCCTAATGTAAGTCCGAGTTCTTCTTGAAAATCTCTTTTTAATGATGATTCCAATTTTCTACAGAATAATGACGTTTTTAGTGAAGCGATTTGAAAAAAAAAATCCTCGTTTCGTTAACTTTCCTAATCCATTGACTTTACACTATACAAGTTGCTGTATACAATTTCTATATGTTTTCTCTGCTGAATGGGTTTTTTTAGTGTTCACTCAGCTTAGTTACGTTTTCGTTTTTATTTAAAGATAACATTTTCGTAAGTTTTTTTTTAAATCTATCATTTTCATAAAAGTATTATCATTTCGAATAATATGTGTTAATTCCGTCAGCATTCCCAATCTGCTGGCATTGCACTGTAGTTGCATCATATCGCTTTTTTTCCTCGACAGCTCAGCTAAAAAAAATTCCTAGCTTTTATTCACTTTTTTACAACACTTGTTATATTTTTTTTATTAGTTTCCGTTGCAGTTAATATTTAGCATAGAGTAAGTACGAGAGAGCATCTATGTACGTGCGTTCATTTCTATGTATGTATGCGTGTACGAGTATATGTAGCTTTGTATTTGCATATTTATGTATGTAAATGTATGCGTTCATTCGTCCGTTTGTTCATTCATTCATAAACACAAATACATTCATTCGATGTTCTGGCTTTGATTTTTTTCTGCCTTCTCTGTGTGAGTGGGATTGTGTTTTCTTTCTTTTTTAAATATCAGAGATGTGTGAAGGGTGTTGGGTGGTTGGGTGTTTGAGTGTTTGGGTGTTTGCAGGCTGTTGGCTGCTAGTTTGAGTTTCGATGCTTAGATGGGCCCGTCAGGCCGGTTCTGCTTCAATGGTTGCAAGTGGCGGTTTTTAGCAAAAAAAAAACGGTTTCTCTTTCAATCTTTGCAACGCAACAACAACAAATATTTAGAACAAAGCTACTTTTAGCAATGAAACTACACAAAAAACAACATCGTTTACTGTGGATCATGGCAAATTTAGCGGTTTCACCCAGATATATGTAAGCAACCCACCCTGCGCCCTCAAATAACCATCACCCGAAGCATCATACTCAACCCCGTTGCGTAAAAGGCAGTGATTTTTCCGCCTTTTGTGCTACGGTGGCATGACGGAGTCAAGCTGAAAGGATATTTTACTTAACGTGATGCTGCTCGCATATTCGTGCTTGAAAACGATATGTATATATATATATATAACTACATATACATATATATATATATATATGTGTGTGTGTGTGTGCGTGTGTTTAGAAAAAAGTGAACAAAATGCTTTTGATTGTGTCGGCTAGATTAAATTGGATCATATGTGAAGAAAGACGTTTATAGACAGACACATCGACTAATACTAATACACTTGTACGTGCTTATAAAGACACACATCCATTTATTAGATTCCACACACACTCACAAACGTGCACATACTTTTATGTTTGCCTGACATACGCATGTTTATGTGGTGTCATTCTGTGAAGTTTAAATTCTCCTTCTACCCCTCAAGGCCCACGCATGTGTATGCGTAATGTAAGCGACTATTTTGTAGCGTAGAATTTTTGTAAAAGATAATAAAAATATTGCTCATATTGTCACTAATGAAGATTATCACTTAAGAATATTTGTAAGACAGCAAATTGAATTTATATTTAATGTTTTGGAACAGATGTTGACTTCAAAAGTATTCGTTATAATTGAATTGAACAAAGGTGAATGGCACACCCAAGGGAATGTTATAAAGTAAAGTTGTAGTAAAAGAAAATCCATTATTCGTTCAAGAGATGGATTTAGCAATCTGTATCTTGCGTTGTATAAGCGCGACCATGTTACACTAGATGGCGTTAGAAATATAAGATTTCATATTTAAAAATCTACTCAGCCAATTTTGTGATTGCCAGACTCAGTATTGTTTTGGCGCGCGCCAAAGATAAATGCCAGCAAAGAGAAACTACGTCAAATTTTAGAGTTTTCCTTCGATAAACATGAAAACGCAAATCAGGCGGCTAAAAGTGTAAATAGTGTTTATGGTCCTGATACTGTAATAGCCAATCAAGCGCAATTTTCCTTTCGTCGATTCCGTTCTGATGATTTGTATATCAAAGATGCGCCACTCCCCAGAAGGCCAATTGCCGAAAATGTCAATATAATAATGGAAATCACCATATCCGCTCATCGCGTAAGCACAGTTTCGATTTCCCAGATGCTAAAAGTTGCTCAAAAAGCCATTTGAAACCACTTGAATAAGACTGAATAAAAAAGAAGCTCGATGTGCGGATGCCACAAGGGTTAACGCAGAAAGGCTTTTCATTTGTGAAACGCCAATGAATCGCAGCAAAATCGACCCATTTCTGAAGCAAATGGTGACTGATGATGAAAATTGGACCATTTACAACAACTTTAAGCAACAATTTTCTTGGCCAAATGACGATAAGCCGGCACAAACAGTGGCCAAGCCAGGATTGAACGTCAAGAAGGGTTTTCCGGGGCTTGGAGGGATTAATAGGGAATTATCTGCTATGAGCTGCCCCCTACAGGCAAACTCTTAATATGGATCTTCGATGTCAACAATTGGGCTGTCTAAAGGAAGCAATTGCGACGAAACGATCAGCTTTAGCCATTAGGAGAGGAATTGTGATCCATCAGGCAACGCTAAGACACACACACCGATAGCGACGTGCCAAAAACTCCAGGAACTAGGTTTTGAGGTTCTTATGCATCCACCCTATAGCCCGGATCTGCCACATAATCCACTACTTATTCCTTTCTACGGTGAGTAACTTTGCTGGTGAAAAAGTCGCCTCCAAAGAGAAACTTATGAAAATCGACTGTTAAGTTTTTTGCGAATAAGACGAGGTTTTCTATGAAAGAGACATAATGGAATTGCTTTCAAAATGGCAACAAATTATCGATCAAAACGGTGAAGATTTAACCCAACTCAAATCATTCCAACTGTGCTAAATGAAGCCTTCAATGTCATGCAAATATAATGAATTTCTCTTTACAACACCTTGTAGTTCCTATGCCTCAGATAATTAACAATTGACTTGATCTCTTCATTTCATAAGATTTATTAGGATGACATCGCTCCCACCCAGGAGATGTGATTGGCTGGACATCAATGGATGTGATGTGGAAATTATAACGCTTACTAAAGCTGGCAAGCACAAAGCCTTATATTCAGAACTAGAACCGTAGTTGACAAGAGACTTAGATTCCCTGCCCATACTTTGTTGTTTTTCTATTTAATTACTAGACCGATTAGGACAAAAACATGCGTAATCCAATAAAAAAAAGCTGGACGGAACAAAGCTGTATAAGCATGAGAAAGCTACTCCTTATTGCAATACTATCACAATAACCATCAGGGTTTCACACTCATAGCAAAGAATTCCAACCCCAATACTTTGGAAATGCATTATTCCGATTCCGACCGTAACCAGCTACGGCGCGATGATTAGTACGAGCGATTATTGTTCGCATGATCGTGAGTTCAGCCATCAATACAGCCACGTATATATACTCGAACTCTTTGAGTAGTCAAGTATTATTGTCTAGTCTAGTTCAATAAAAACTTGGTTGTAATCGTCGTTACGGTGGCGGTCCTAAAACTAGCCGAAATGACATGTAGATGGTGCCAGTAGTTTGACAAATAATCATTTTGGTGAAAAGTGGCAACCTTATAAAACATATGTTTTAAGTTAAGTTATGTTGTTGTTTTAAAGGACACGTCGTTTAATATTTTTATTTGAGTCCGCAAAAGTAAACGATTTCAGTAAATATGGAAAAATTGGTCTCCGTTATGTAATTCAATATTTCCATTTCAAAGATCTCAGTCCAACCAATATTAAAGCCGAGCTAGATTCTATTCTGGGGGAGTCTGCTCCTATGACTGTAAAATTTAAACGAGGCGTACGACCTACCAAGACGAACACCGTAGTGGTCGACCAATTGATGCATCCACACCAGACACGTTTAAGAAAATCCACAAAATGGTATTGGATGATTGTCGGCTGAAGGCGCTTGAGCTAGCTTAAATGTGGGCAAGCGTTTCAAAAAGTACTATACATCGTAAATTGACCGAAGATTTGGAGATGAGAAAGCTGTGCACAAGATGGGTGCCGCGTTTGCTTTCAATAAGGCAACAATAGCGTCGTAAAAATGTTTCAGTAGAGTCTTTGGCGATGTTTCACCACAATAAAGCCGACATTTTGCGTCGATTTATAACCACAGATGAGACATGGGGACACCACTCCACACTTGAGGCAAAGGAATAGTCAAAGTAGTGAACTGGAATGGAAGAATCGTGTCAAAAAAAGCAGAAGTCGGTTTCATATGCAGGCAAGGTCATGGAGTCTGTTTTTTTGGGGTGCACATGGGACTATTTTTATTGATTATCTTCAGAAAGGAAAGACCATCAACGGCGAATATTATGCCAATTTATTGCATCGTTTAGGTTATGGAAAAAGGGTCGCATTTGGCGAAAAAAAGTAAAGTAAAAAAAAAAACAGTTCCATCAAGACAATGCAGAACTGGAGTACATCCACTATTGCGATGGCCAAAATTAATAATTTAAAGTTCGAATTGCTTCATCACTCACCTGATTCATCAGATTTAGCTCCTTCGGACTGTTTTCTATTTCCAAACTTGAAGAAATGGTTCACGGTAAAACATTTGGAGATGGAGTTTGCGAATGATGGCTATTTTACAGAGTTTGACAGTTCTTACTACAAAGAGGGTATAGAAGCTTTTGAATATCGCTGGAAAAAGCGTATCGAGCTAAGAGAAAATTATGTTGATGGTGAAAACTGTTTGTGCCTTCTGTGTTAGGTCTGCTAGTTTTGGGACCGCCAGGAGATACCAAATTAATTATGCTAGTGCAGAACATAATCCCAATTGGCGGAGGTGAGGCCTATTTTACCACCTCTGCTACTCTATGGGTCTGTAGCACCCGGTTGCAATGCAACTACAAATTCGAACACAAAGTCTCTACCAGCGATGTTGGTATCAACCACAACCCGCGTGATGCTCCTACTAGGGGTCCAACCCCAAATGATCAGGCAGGAACTCAGTCCCTGGGCCTCCTGATCCCCACGCTACCGGCCGAACTCACCGGTTGGAGCCGCGTAGTAAAGCAAATAGCAAAGCTACCACCAAGTCGTAATTTATACACCATATACCACGGGATTGGTCGCCCTATGACAAAAGAGTATATACTGGACATTTTTACATACCTGCAGGCACGGAGACTCCAGGCAGATGGAACGGTCGATACTACATTGCAAAGATGCAGTACCCTCACCCCTTCCCCTTCCAAACCCAAACCCTTTCCGTTCGGCGACGGTGAACGGCAACCATGACATAGGAAAACCCCATGCCTGTCCGTACCCCCCGAGAGATCCAAAAAGATACAGATGACAGGGCACGAACCCGTGTGTATCCCTATCACCTCCGGTACCAGACAAAGCCTCTGGTCAAACTCAGTAGATAGCTTACCACTGTAGACAATTTACTTCCAGTTTCAACCCCTTGCGGCCCAGCGACTGATGCCTCGCAAACGAGCACGCAGTTGCGGACTATCAAGCTGAATCGGATTGTGGGATCAGCATGATCCGAACAGTCCCACAGCCTCTCAACCCCCAGGTCAGACTGCCTTGAAAAGGTCAGCAGTCCCACTTGCCACAATTACGTCGCAGTAGCCCTACGCCTAGCAAACGCTATGGAAGCAAACTCAGTTGCTCTAGCCAAAACAGCCTGAGTAGAGAGCATATTGCTGACTATCCAGTTATCCCCTGACCTTGTCATCGGTAATCCCTGGAGGTCCCTTATATCTGCATATAAGGGACATTCGCACAAAACGTGCCGCGACTGGTGCATCACAGTTGCACGACTCGTGATCGGATCTCTTCGGACTCTCTTATGCAGGAAGGCATTCAGTGACCCATGTCCCGTCAGCAAGAAACCAATACAAAGGTTAAAACCAAATTCAAGGTTATTTTTTAACGAACCTAACATCTGGCAAAAACATAAATGCACCACGTCCATTCTGACTGACGTGCTTGCCATCTCGATAAGACACATTCGTCTAAGAGCCCTCTATACTCAGCCCAACTCATGCTCTCTGCCCCCTCGATGGGGCCAGTCCGTTCCCGTAAGTGCATACCCTTTACTGGCCTTGAATTCCGTCACACGACGGATTACAACAAGATCCAGTGGGGCAGCACCAATCAGTACTTGAAAGGCCTCTGTCGAAACGGTACGACACACTGGCATGCAAGCCAATAACACCACTCTCTGACAAGAGAGGATTTTACGGTACCCGAATGCAGACTTCACCGACTCATACCACACAGGGGAAGCGTAAGTTGCCATGGCAACAAACATCCTCAGTCACTCTTCAGCACTCGTCTAGGCTGGCCGACAACGCAAACCAGCTTCCCTCTCAGCCTATCTGCTGTTTCAGCTGCTTGACGTAGGTGGTTTTCCCATTTTTCACTAGATTTTCCCTTGTAACCTCTAAAATTTTGAATTTGAAAGTATGATTTTGTGAGCCACATTTTGGAAGGACACTAATCAGTAGATTGCATAATTCTAGCTTTAGCCGCTTGAATTGAACATTGGTGACCTGTTTATACATTTACTGTCACATAGCATGTTTATATAAAGTGATTACTGTAGTTTAAAGTTCCATCACATTAAATATATAGAAAATAATGAAACCATTCAAAAAGAGTTAAATTTTTACCACTTCTAAAAATGCAATCCATGCATAATTATTACTTCCAACCAAACAGCTTTAGCCCACTTCCAAAACCAACACAGTAAAGTACTTTTAACACTGGTTTTGTTTTCATTTATTCTCCAAAGTGTTTGGTTTAAACTCTCTGGGAAAATATTTATTTATCCTTCTTTATATGATGACCAATACGATAAGTTAGTCATTCTATTTGTAAAAATTACAATTACATAAAGAGAGAGATACATAAGCTTCGACAGTACAAGACATTAGGCGCCTTTCTAATTCAGTGCCTGTTTATCAGTTTTTTATGGAAAGTACCTAATACGGTGGAACTGCGGGCAGTTTTTTCAAGCAACCGGTTTTTATACGAGCAAAAGCGCCATCCAACTTTGCAACCAAAGATTTGAATTCTAACTGCACCTACATCACTCTTAAATGTACAGGGAAGAGGCATCATAAAATAATGCTTCTTGTCTATAGCAACCCTATGTTAATTTCACTGGTGATTCAATTAAACGTAATTTTTCATCACTTCCCCAACCCAAGCCGTCATGAATATTTGCTTTTTTGGATGCACTTTTTTGCTTTGACTTTATTAACTTTTCTATAACTTCTTTACTTCCTAAGGTAAAGTTGCCACACACGAAACCGGTCTTTGATCTTAAATTACATTTTTCGATTCTCCAACATTACACAGAGTAAGGATTATTGCACGATTAAAAGGATAATTTTCTGTAAATTGCGAATTTAATGAAGCGCAAGATAAAATGAAATTGAATTAAGTTTGGTGTTTCAATGATATGAAAGATGATTATAATACAATTTCCATACTCATACCCGCCCATACCCGCTCACACACACACACACACACACACATATATATATATATATATATATATATACATATACACAGTGTAAAATAAAACAAACCTTTGATACGAAGCAAAAATTAAAAGGATATGTAAGAAATGAGGAAAGGAATTTCCGGAGGAAAAATGTTTATTGACAAATGTTTTCGGGCAAATTTGATTAGCATAAGTGAGTAGATGCTTATGAATACATATGAGAGAAATATGCAATTTGAATATTTTACATAATTACATTAAAGTACTTGAGTCATCAACACTGTGGTGAGACACAAACGCATGCACGCAATCCTAAGGATACTGGCACTCAACGTTTCAACGCCCTCCCACCTGACGTAGGGGGGAAAAACGAAAGTCAATTGCAAAGAATATTGTTATTTAAAAATGTAAATTCATTTCAATTTACATGTCGTTCGCCTTATATCCTTTTTTCCGAGAACGGACTGAAACCACTTCTGAGGTAACATTTACAGCCACAGTTTCGCAGGAAAGGGAATGGATTGAACTACCAATGCAAAAACAAGACGTAGATATGTGTTCTTCCTTACACACGCATGTATGGACTATCAAGTGTAAATAATTCTTCTTTTTATTTAATATTTTCTCTGGTTATCCAACCTAAGAAATCCCCAACACCCCGTCTGTGCGCCCCCAAACTCTGTGGCAGAGATAAAACAACTTTAATTAAGAAACCATTAAATATGCATCAACGTACCAATGATGCAAAGTAATTTCCGTTATGAAATTTATGCACAATTTGCCACAAAGCACTGAAAGAAATTCCACTGGCAAAAGAGGCGAGAGGACGGACGCCAAGAAGATTACCGCTATTGTCAGTCGTTATCGGTAATGCGACATAATAAACAGAACATTTTGTGTTTATTTTCTACCCAAAAGGAAACTAATAAGTCAACTATTAATCACAATAATCACCCGGAGTGAAATTCCAAGCAAATTGTATTAACTTACTTTGGGAATTACAGTTTTTCCGGTAGTCCAGCGGATATCCGGCGCCTGTTATTACTAGTTTATTCATGCCTCCTCTCTCCTCTACTCCAGCGCTGCTCTTTATCATTTGCGTCTATCTCTGCTCATTTATTTTCAGTGTATGGCATTTTTTCGTGGCACGATAATAAATGTCTTAGCCAACTGTTTGTATACGACAGACATTTGTGCACATGTCCATACACACGTGCCACACACACATACATACATACATACATACATACAAATAAAAGTCCATAAGGATATAAAGTCCTTAGAATATTAAGGCAGACAAACAGACGGTGGGCCGATTGGTCGTTCGTCCAGTAAGCGAGATGTTTGTTGTTTACATATGCAGACAACATAAAACTTTAACCATGAACATGTCATTGAATTGGTTTTCAAAATGAAACGATTTAATAAAGACTGTGATAAATATGGGTTAAATATGTTCACATACTCGTATGTCCGACACAACAATATGTTTGGTATGTTTATGGGGTTATTGTTCCTTTTTGCCATACCAAAACATCCTTACGGAGATAGCGCACAATAAAATATTAATAATGTACACTTAATATACATGTTATTTTAATTCATATATGTAGTAGTCGGAGCGAATAGGCGGGATATTTATAGTCCTAAAGAAGTTTTCTCATCACAGTGTAGTACAATATAAAATTTATAATACAACAATTAATCTGATTTAATGGAGACTTTCTTAATAGGTATATGGGTAACAATGTAAAACTGACAGACAGACTGACAGATAAGGCATCATATAGGTTATATGTAAAAACGACTTTATAGTTTCATATAACGTCGTATTCAAATGATTTTGTTTATCCGTCGTACACAGGGTTGGTATTCGGAGTTAAAAGATAGCCAAAACACAGCAAAAGCTGACAAAAACAGCTTTCAGTAATGGTCGCTGATTTTAAATTTGCTAATGGACAACATATCGATTAACAATGGAAAAAACATCATTTACATAATCCCCTTCAAGACTGATACAATCAGTACAATGACTCTCTAACATTTCGATGCTCTTTCTGTAGAAGAATTAGTCAAGATTCTAGAAATACTATTCATTGCCCCCAATCACCTAATCATTTAAACCGAACCTATTTCTCTGAGATTTTCTTTTCAAATTTAAACTCAGATAATAGGTGGATGCGTTAATCAGTCCAACTTTAGTTCATGCGATCTTACCATTGTAATCATTGATTTGAGACACGTTTTTATTCGCCACTTGGCAACTTTCTTCTTCTACCCACAATGATAAAATGGGGTATACGCATTATAGCTTCTTATCGACGGAATGGGGTTATATATTATATTATTACGCACAAATGTAACACCCAGAAGGAAGTATTTAAAGTATCAGCTATCTTCTGACCAAAAGTGTTTCATTACTTTCTAACTCAACTGAGTCATGTCTGTCTGCCTGATTGGTAGACTGATGGATAAACGCAATTATTGTCGTAAATCTTTATGAAGTCTTCTAAAACTTGGCACAGCCTAATGTTTTTCCAGATCTTAGCTTAAGGATTGTAAATGTGCCACATCGCCCCATTTTTCTGTCACCTCCCAAGCAAATTGACTGATTTTCCGAAATTCATTCATTTATCTCCCCATAACTCTTGAATCATAAACTTCATTATCCTAAATTTGTATTGCTTTATAATATTTGGCAAGATTTGAAAAAAATGGAACTGATATCTACATACAATTTAACCCATATTCATACAATCGGCCCATTCAACCTCCATATTTAAGACATATCTTCAGTTGCACTAAATACAGATAAATTTGGCACACATTAAGAGCATTCTAAAACAATGTTTGATAATGAAAATTAACAGCATTATCAGGCCCTATCTGGTCAACTTCTCAAAATTTAATCTTTTTACTGTAAAATATAATTTATAGGCTTCATTAGTCTTGATTTTTGTCTATTTTATTAATTTACAGTGCTTGGTAAAAGTTTGGAAAAAAAATCTGATCAGATTTAACACACATTATGGGCTTGGTACGGTTAGTTTGGAAAGGAATAAGACTATATTACCACAACGTTTTTGGTATCTCCTCTATAGATTGACGGTACTACATTGAAAGTTTATTTTTCCCTTAAAATTCGTAATTCATAGACTGCAATAACTTTAATTTGTGTCAATTGTATGTCATTGTTATAGTAAAGGATTGTCTATTAAGTGATTTCAAAAGCGCCAGTCTGGCAAGGCTGTCAGCTGTTAAATACCTGTCATCTGAAGTATTATTCATTGCCATGTACGAATATGGATCGTTTAACAACCAAAGAACGCGTAAAAATGGTTAAAACTTACTCCAAAAATGGTGATTCAAACGTGGGAACTTTTCGTAAATTACGGGGTAATTATGGTCGTCATAATCGAGATATAATTTGAAGAGACTGGAAGCATTACAGATATGTTCAAGCCTGTGCATCGTCGCAATGTACGCGCTGCCGAAAACTTCGCTTCTGTTAGCGAAAGTGTGGTGGATACTCGGAATTTCAATTCAGAGCTGTATGGCCGTATGATAACCGACTTTTTTCGGCCTGCAATTGAAGATTATGAACTGGACGATATGTGGTTTCAACAAATTTCTTAATTTAATCCATATCGTCATAGCGTCATATTTTCGATCGGGACAATTTAGCATCCACCAGACGTTTTGTAAAATTAGCCCTAAGAACGAAAACGGACCCTTAGGCTATCACATATAGAAATTGGTCAATGGTTCACTGAATGTGAAAAGCTTTCCCCCGGCGTAATCTTTTATGGGATGCAGAGGAATTTGTTGTTGTAATAATTCAACTATGCCTTCTAAATGAAAACTTCAATGAGTTACAATTTTGCTTATTTTATTATGAGTTATTTCGGAAAACTTTCTGATAAGAATCTAATGTTTTACCCTGATCTTCCTGGCATCCCGTACGTAAACCTGCCCAAAACATTATTCGTGCATCTTAAGCACAAACTTTAAAATATTAAACCAAACTGATTTATATTTTTTGTAAACATTTTATAAAGATTGTATTTGTTCAATTGTGGTATAACCGGTTTAAGGAAGGCCGAGAAGATGCCAATGACGATGCTCGTCCTGGTCTCCCGATCACGTCAAGTTTGGTCAAATGTGACGGTTTTGCTCACTGTTTTCTTCGTTTGCAATAGCTTGGTGCATCATAAATTCTTGCCACAAGGTCGTACGGTCAATAAGGAATACTGCCTTGAAGTTATGCGCCGTTTGTGCGATTCGTCAGAAACGCACAGAATTGTGGAAAAACAATCATGGATTTTGCACCATGATAACGCACCAGCTCACACATCGATGCTTGTGCGTGAGTTTTTGGCCAAAAACAAAAGCGCAATTATGCCTCAACCACCGTATTCACTGAAGTTGGCCTCCCCGGACTTTTTCCTCTTCCCCAAACCGAAAACACCGATGAAAGGAAAGCGTTTTGCTACGATTGAAGAGATAAAAGAAAAATCGAAACAGGAGCTGTTGGCGATACCAAAAAGCGCGTTCAGAAGTGTTTCGAGGATTAGAAGAAAAGCTGGCACAGGTGTATTATATCTGGGAAGGACTACTTTAAAGGAAATAAAATATAAATTGATGAATAAATAAATACTTTTTGAAAAAAATTGAAAATAACGGTTATTTTTTTATCACACCTCGTATTGTATAAACTTCAACAGATCAGACACGAATATCAATACTGAATTTTTAATTATTTGAATTGGAAATGAATTTATATACGTGATGCTTTTGCATCTTAAAGCTTACCTTTTGTATTACATCTTAAACTAGCTTTTTTTATTTTAAGACGTACTTTTTGCTTCCTAAAATGTATTTTTCGTACATAAAGCGTGCTTTTTAAGTATAAAAACTCTATTGTGAATGGACCAAACTATTCCCTGAAACCTTGAGTTACAAAGAGGTTACTTTGCTCAATTTAAAATATTGTACTAAATTTACAAGGACAAACTTTGCAACAACGAAACGGAATGTCGTCGGAAGTTCCGGAAATGTAAAATGATCGCTTATCGTTTACAACCCAATTGGCGAGCATTTCTTTTTTCCATTACAACACTCTGAATGGCATCTAATCAAACTCTTTTTATTCATTTCATCTTCTGCAATTTGCCTGCGCTCTATTCAAGAGCATATAATTTCTCATAAGCTAAGTGTAAATTACAAGTTTCCTCTTATTCTAGTTCTCAAATAGAATCCAAGTCGGAAGCAATTCTTAAATTCCTTTGAGAAAACCTATCGCTACAAAACCGCATCCCACAATAAAGTCCACAGTGTTATTCCACAAAAACAAAAAAGATAGGTATCAAGTTGATTAGAAGACTTCCCGCTACTCCCCCGCTAATCAAACAGTCATCTCAGTCACACACGCACACACACACATACAACATATATGTATACAGAAGATATAACATACTACTCTAATTATTTCTTACAGCTAAAATAAACAACATTAAAGAAAGAATTTCTCAGAAAAAGTGTTCGTACACTTGAAATATCGTTGGAAAAAAGTAATTCTCTTATATCACGTAAAAATTATTAGTAACTTGTGGGATTTCCTTTGCGCTTAAGAATCTCCGAAAATCGTTTTGGCATTGATTTAACTAATTTCGATATTTCTTCTTCGCTAATTTTGTTCCATTCCTCCATAAAATGTTTTTTTTTTTTTTGCATTCCTTACGATGTTATAACATGGTTGTGAATCTTACGCTCCAGTAAATTTCACAAATGTTCTATGAAGTTTAAGTCCGGTGATTGAGGAGGGGAATTCAATTGATGTTTAGTGTTATATAGTAAGCAAAACTTCACATTTTGTGTCGTGTGCTTTGGATCATTATCCTGTTGCAATCAAAAGTGTTCTCTCAGGTTCAGTTATTGTTCATTTTGATGCAAATTTTGTTTTGAAATGTTTTAATTACCATACTGATCCATTGGGGTTTTATAAATATAAATTTTTTTCTCTGTCAACCATTTCAGTTGGCTTCAGTGTTGCCAATTTATTTTTTCCCCCGCTAAATATAGATTTTTCAACCTGTTTAGCTGGAAAAAATTGGATTTAGGTTTGAGTTTTCTTCATAAATTTAATAAATTTTTTTTTTACTAAGTATGTTGTTGATTCCAAAACTAGCCGACCTGACGTCTAGATGGTGCCAATAGTTTGAAAAAAATTATTTTGATAAAAAGTGGCAACCTTATAAAACATAATTTTTTAAGTTTCAAGGCGCCACATTGTTTAGTATTTTTATTTGAGCCATCAAAAGTAAACGATCTCAGTGAATTTATAAACATGGAAAAAATTCGTCACCGTTAATTTAATTCAATATTTCTATCTGAAAGGTCTTAGTCCAACCAATATTACAGCCAAGCTAGATTCTACTCCGGGGGAGTCTGCTCCTTCATTTACGACTGTAAGATATTGCATAGCAGAGTTTAATCGAGACTGCACTAGCTGGCAAGACGAACGCAGTAGTGGTCGAGCAATTGAGGTGTCCACGCCCTACACGTTTAAGAAAATCCACAAAATGATGTTGGATGATCATCGGCTGAAGGTGCGTAAGCTCGCTGAAACGTAAGCTAGCATTTCAAAAATGTACTATACATCTTGTATCAACCGAAAATTTGAAGATAAGAAAGCTGTGGACAAGATGGGTGCCGCGCTTGCTTTCAGTAGAGCAAAATCAGCGTCGTAAAGATGTTTCAGTAGAGTGCGATGTTTCACCGCAATAAAGTCGAATTTTTGCGTCGATTGATAACCATAGATGAGACATGTGTCCACCGCTTCACACCGGATACAAAGGAACAGCCAAGCAGTGGACTGGAATGGAAGAATCATGTCCAAAGAAGGTGAAGTCGGTTTCATCTGCAAGCAAGGTCATGGAGTCTGTTTGTTTGAGATGCGGAAGGGACTATTTTTATTGATTATCTTTAGAGAGGAAAAACCATCAACGACAAATATTATATATATTATGGAAAAAAGCCGCATTTGGCGAAAAAGAAAGTGTTGTTTCATCAAGACAATACTCCAGTTCACATATCCACTATTCCGATGACCAAAATTAGCGAATTAAAGTTCGAATTGTTTCATCACGCACCTTATTCGCCAGATTTAGATCTCTCGGACTATTTTCTATTTCCAAACTTGAAAAAGAGGCTCGACGGTAAAAGATTTGCCAGCTATAAAAAGGTGGACTCTGTGGTTGATGACTATTTTATGGAGTTTGACAGTTCTATTGAATATTGCTGAAAAAAACACATCGAGATAAAAGGAAATTATGTTAAAAAATATGAGAATAGATTATTTTTTACTCGTTCACTTATCACGATTAGCTGAACTATTAAGGGGAAAAAAACTTGCTCATGGCAAGAACGAAATTCGTTTTTGAGAAGAATTGTTCTTTTTCAGAAATTCGTTTATTCGATCGTGGCACGACGGTTAGTACGCTTTACTACCGTTCGCATGATCGCAGATTCAACTCCTAAATATTACTATTTGAGCGGCGGTCACCTCGATGTGTCTAACGAACACTTCAAGTAGTCGAGTAATCGACAACTCTTGAAAATGCTTCTCAAACTGTTACCTTTGGAATTGCCATAAATCTCTCTCCGTTGAGTCAGTCTAAAAATAGAATGAGTGTAAGCTTTTCCATATTTCATTCATGAGATGGAAGGGAGTTTGTTGTAGTTTAACACTTTTAGCATTTATTCGTTAATTTTGAAAAAATATTTGTTGGCATTTGATAGATGTGGAAGAAACCATTCCAATATGTACTCATTTGTCAGGACCTAGTCGTGAAAATGGTTAATGAATAATATCAAAAATATCCACTGAAACAATGAGATAAGCCGATACGAGTATATTGTGTGTATGAGTAAGCTGGTTTTCGATACACTCACCTAACTGACGGATTTATTGATGCGTCATCGACACCACTATGGTGACCATCATTACACCATTATGGTGAATATATAAGCTTTTGCAAATTTTGCGCTCCGTATCTCCTACACTATAGAACTTCGAATTTTCGCATATTACAGAAAGAGCATTGGATTTTTATGTACTATGAATATAATGCAAATGTAATGCTGCTTTTAGTTATTTTCCATGTTAATTTTTTTACATTTTTTTTTTCAAATTTTGATTACTTACGTATATGTAAAGGGTGGGGCATAAGTAACGTTAACGCCGACTATATTGAATGCGTTCTTGTGCATCATTTGGTTGTAACTCTAGAACCAATTACATTTTATATGGAAAAAGATGTAATATATGTAATATTCTTTGCAAACACCGCCTAGACATCTCTAACTGCTGAGAACTTTGCCTGGTGGAAGTTTCGGGGTTTTTCTCAATACTTGCTTGCACTCGAGCAATGGTCACTTTATCTCGAATTGCACCAGGTCTTCCAGCACGCGAAAGATCACAGACAGCTTCTTGTTGCCCAAAACGCTGAACCAATCGGTAAATTGTTGAAGCGCTAAGAGCATTTCAAACATGAAAGAAAATTGGATATGATCTGAATAATCGAATGCTAACTTTCAAAGCAAAATTGAACAACTTTAGTTCTTTGTTCTGTGCTGAGACTTTCCATCATAAATTTCCCAAGTAGTATTAAGTTAATTCTGTAAAGAGACGAAAAAAAAACTTAAAGAAGAAATGTATTCACTGATGAAATCTTAACGTTACTTATGCCCCACTCTATAGTAGCCGTTTCATTTAAAGTATTTTGTCGACAAATCACTGTCAAATAAAAAAATCGGCAAATTACAAACATATTCAAAACTACCCAACTGAATGTCTAGGCGTGAAAATAAATTAAGCAGTACCCAAAAAGAATGATTTCGGTCAATACACTTTAAAATAGTAACACTTCATTTTAAATGGCTAAATCTCGAATGTGGCAATATCTTGAAAACGAATTGTTCAGTTCAACAATTCATATCTCTTATGCTATTACAGATCGAACTATAAATAATCATCACATATTTATGAGATATGAAACATGTGAAAAATGTCGCTTTTAAGTATTTTTCACGCCAATTTTTAAAATTTGTTTTTAATTTTGAGAACACTTTCCAGGGTACACTCCAACAGGATGTATGTTTCATGTTTTCTTCTATAAACCACCAGTCTTGTAAACTATTAGGCCATGTATAAAAATGTTGAAACAAAAGATATATTTTTGGGTTATAAGACAATTGATTTTTAAAATTTAGTTAATTTTTATGTTTCATATTTTCGGTTTTGTTTCCTATCGGCCTCCTTAGACAATAGCAAAGCCATCCTGCTGGTTGCTATGATGAGCCGAGTCATTTTCTTACTTTGTTTTACGAAAATATAGTCTCGGTTCAAAAGTGTCAAATGAAAATTATGTATGCGGATGATGGGTTTCAACCCTTAATCTTTAACTCAAAACTTTTGTTGAACTATAGCTGAAGCAGAAAACCTAGAAACTCTTTAATCTTATCTACACATAAGGTCCTGCCCAGTAATTTGATAACAATAAAACCAGAGGGTGCGAGGAGGGAAATCAACTCACAAACCCAATGTTTATCTCCTTCAATACATCATATAGATTCATTATTATACTAGTAAATTCTAAAGGTATAACAGACTAACAGTGGGGGATGCACACATACTATTGTATGTCAATGTGTGATTCTTATACTGAGCAATTCCATGTGAAATCGTCACACAGAAAGTGTATTCAATGTTTTGAGAATTTGATGAAACATTGGTGAAATGCAGTCAAATTTGGAACAGAAAAATGAAATATCTAAATTTGAATATTTCAAAATTCTAAAAAATTTTCTAATTTTTTAAAGACTTTTTCAAAAATTTCAAAGTGATAAATTTAAGTTATTATTTTTTATTAATTTAAAAAAATAAATTTAAAAAATTCAAAAATAATTAACATTTCCCTTAAATTTCTTCTAAATTTCCTCTACGATAAAAATTATTTTGTTTTACAAATATTTTAGTAACATTAACATAGCCATAACTCTCACAGAAAAATCAATTTGTTTTCGATTTTCGCATAATTTTAAAAACAAATTTTTATTTTTTTACAAAATTGTCTTCAATTTTATTTTAAAATAAAATCCTTCTTTGTTTCCTAGCAAATCTTTGTGACATAGCTTAAGTGCAGAGCAGACGAGCTGGCAAGATTAGCGTCAACCTTACAGACTGCAACCGAGTTGGAGTCCGTGTGCATACCTCTAGCCACTTGCAAGCTCTACTGCCAGATGGAGCATACTCGTATTTAGCAGCAAATGGTCCGAGGCTATAATTAATCCAG
>JAHXMU010000030.1:37303-48156 GCA_019455685.1 Philornis downsi | reverse complement strand
TCTTTCAAAAATTAGGAAAAACTTCTTCGATAATTTTATTAATTATTTCATTTTATTACTGTACGCTCTTCACTGTTGTGAACACAAGCTTTCAATAACCATTCTAGCGGAAAGAATTTCAATGCAAGTACGAGCATAACTTAGTTCTTTTCTCCGTGCCAGCGCACAGTGAGATTCTAAGTGCAAAAAGTCTATTTTTCGACTGTAAAATATTAAAAATGTAATGATGCAATTTTGTACGGAATTGTTTAGTTAAGAGAAATTCATCATTGCTTTTTTGAAAAAAATAATTTTTTATCGCAAAATAATTACTTAAAAATGCTTGGGAGAAGTAAAGCGCAAAACGACTAAGATTTTAATGCAACTTGAGGGCCTGTATATGCATATTTGTTGTTCGTTTAACTATTTTATGTCATGATGTCCTAAAAATATGGTATTTTGTGATTCTTTAAGAAAAAAAGACAACTGGATAGCATAAATAGTTTCGAAACTATTTAAATTAAAAAAAAACCCTAGAAATTTCAGTGTTCTAAGTTTTCCTTGGATGGAAAAAAGGTTAGCTCCGGCGACCTCCATGCTCTGACTGCAATAAAATGAAGGAAGGGAGTATATTATTGTGATTTATAGAAAAAAATCCTTATAATATTTTATACTGCTGAACAAAGTTATAAATTTTATGAAAAAAGTCACAAGAAATTACGCTACAAATTACTACTACTAAATATTTTTACAGAAAATAAGTCAGGCGGGTAGTGGCTGAAATGGTTATTTTTTCTGAGTAATATAGGCGATAGGCGTGGCCGATTTGGATGAAACTTTCCAAAATTTTTGTTTCCGTAGTACAGATGATTCATGCCAAGCTACAAAAATTTCTACCTAACAGAATAAAATTTATACGAAAATTTCATTTTGAGTTGTATGGGCGGTGGGCGGTGGGCATGGCCGATTTAGATGGAACTTTCCAAAAATGTTGTTTTCGTAGTACAGATAATCCATGCCAAGTTACAAGAATTTCTACCTAACAGAAAAAAATGTATACGAAAATTTCATTTAGTTTAGTTGTATGGGCGGTGTCCGATGGGCGTGGTCGATTTGGATGAAACTTTATATTCTTGCTACTCTACGTCATAAAATGCCCTATGCCGAATTTCAAGACTCTACGACAACTCCTTATATTTATTGCACAAAAATGTATGAAGCAATCCCACTGTGCAGCGTATCAAGTATTGCTTTTTGCGATAACCTTCCCTAGTGCTTTTTACCTTAAAATATAAGTGATCCCCTGTTGAATTAACAAGTTGAAGATTGTAAAATAAACAATATTATCTCACTGACCGTGGAGCCATCATTTTTAAAACCCCAGGTTCAATTGGCAAAAGATCAAATGGAAAATAAACAACATTATCTCACCGACCGTTTCGCCACGGTTAGTACAAGCGACTATCGTTCGCAAGATCCCGGGTTCAATCCCGCACACACCCACCTATCATTACTTGAGCGAGAGTCACCTCGATATGTCTGACAAACACTTCGAGTAGTCGAATAATCGGCGAGTCTTTTGAATGCTTCTCAAACTGTGATGTTCGGAATCTTCTTTAAACTGTAGGTACCGATAAGTGAGTCTAAAAGTAGAATGTGTGTAAGCTTACTGAATGTGAAAAGCTCTTCCATATCCCATTCACCGGATGCAAGGGAATTCGTTTTTTTATTTGGGAATTATGCGGCGTTGCACCACGATAACACTCTACGAGAGCGGTCCCAAAACTAGCCGTCCTAATAAAGAGGACTCAAAAAAGTTGGGGGAAATTTTCTTTATTTTTCGACATAATCTCCTTTAAGCACGATACACTTTTTCCAGCGATAAGAATAGCTTCTATACCCTGTTTATAATAAGAACAAACGCAGACTCCACCTCTTTATTGTTGGGAAATCTGTTGTCACCACGCCATTTTTTCAAGTTTGGAAATAGAAAATAGTCAGAGGGAGCTAAATCTCTCGGATAAGTTGCGTGATAAAGGAATTCAAACTTTAATTAATTAATTTTAGTCATTACAATAGCGGATATGTGAACTAGAACATTGTCTTGATCAAACAACACTTTTCGCCAAATGCGGCCTTTTTTCCATGATTTCATCATTTCTGCTGCAATAAATTAGCATGACATTTGCCGATAATGGTTTTTCCTTTCTGAAGATAATCAATAACAATAATCCCATGCTTATCCCAAAAAACAGACGCCATAACCATTCCTGCATATGAAACCGTCTTAGCCTTCTTTAGACAACTTTGAAGTGGTGGACCCATACCTATCCCATGTCATCCATGGTTAAAACTCAGCAGTGAAACACCACTCTAATGAAACACTCTATCATGACATCTTCATGACGCTGTTTTTGCTCTATTGAGAGCAAGTGCGGCAGCCAAATTGCACACAGCTTTCTCATCTTCAAATCTTCGTTAAGCACACTTTTGGAAATGCCTATCATTTCAGATAGCTCACGCACCTTTAGCCAACGATCTTACAATACCATTTTGTGGTATTGTGTTTGGCATGGGCATCTCAATTGATCGACCACCACGGTGTTCGTCTTGGCAGCTCGTACGGCCTTGTTTAAACTCTGCTACTCAATGTTTTAGTCGTAAACGAAGCAGCTCGGTTTTATTATTGGTTGGACTGAGACCTTTCACGTGGAAATATTGAATAATATAGCCGTGACTAATTTTGTCCATGTTTACAAATTCTCTAAGATCGTTCAATTTTGATGACTCAAATAAAACTACATAAACAACGTGGAGCCTTAAAAATTAAAACAGTTTGTTTTATAAGGTTGCCACTTTCACCAAAATAATTTCTATATTTTCTAGCAACACTTTCTGGTAATAAGAGTGTGTTCTTTAAGAACAATTCATTTAAGAGGAGGTTTCGTTAAGAGAGTGAGACAAATAGATGCGCGGAAGTCATGCCTCGAGGAGCCTTCTTCTGTTAGGCATGATTCCGAATTTTTTCCAGATTATACACACTAACTTTGGAGAGCAAGCCTTCTCCTTTTGTTGCACACATATAAGGTCTGTAGGAGATGGCCTTGAGAACGCGTCCAATTCCTAAAATTTAAAAAAATTGTGGTAGATGTTATAACATTACAGTGTATTAAGTTTGAATTCACCTCTTTATGATGTGATGTATAAGGCGCAGTGTAAAGAAATCAAAATTTTTTACATGATATTGAAGTTAGAATGATCCGATTCTGGTTAAATATGCATTGTTTTGTTCGATAACTTGTTGTTGCTTTGAAAGTAAATCCATTAGGACTCTCTTATAGAAACCCTAGTCTCAAATGCCAAAAAACCGAGTGAGTTGATTTTTACAAGCTTGTCTTGAAGCGAGCAAAATTATCCGCCGTAGACAGAAACAGGTGGTATATAAAGGTTGATTTTTTAACCGTAGTTTTTTTTTTTAAATCGAATAAAACACTCAAATTTGCATCATATATTAAAATTTGTTATTGGAATCGATAAATTACTTTTTGCCACTTAATTTTTAGAGATAATTTCATGTAAATGTTGTCCGCTGCTCCGTCTCAAAATGTCCATTCGAAAGATCGAATTTTTCGTCACTCTTTAGAGCATTTCGGCCTGTATTCCACTAATAACGCGTGTTATGTTATCCTGTAAGCCTTACAGTGTAAGGTTTCAACAGTGTCCGGCTTGCCCACATAGACCAACGACTTGACATACCTCCCCAGAAATAATCAAGAAGCGTTAAATCGCAAGATCTTGGGGGCCAACTCACAGGGCCTAATCGAGAGATAAGCTGCTCACCAAATTCATTCTTCAACATATTTATTGTTTCATGAGCAGTGCGACCTATTGCACCGTCCTGATGAAATCACATGTCAACCAAGTTTAACTCAGCAAATTGGGGCAAAACAAAAATCGCGTATCATGGCTCGATATCGTTCGCCGTTGACGGTAACATTTCTTCCACGGTCATCTTTGAAGAAAAATGGACCGATGATGCCACCAACCCATAAACCACACCAGACTGTCGTTCTTTCGGGATGCATCGGTAATTCATGTATGGCATGTGGCTGTTCATCACTCTAGATGTGAAAGTTTTGCTTGTTTACGTATCCGTTCAGCAAGAAATGAGCATCATTGCCGAACACAATTTTTCGATAAAACAGCGGATTTTCAGTGATCTTTTGTAAGGCTCATTCACCAAAAATTAGACGTTGTGGTAGGTAACCCGGCTTCAATTCTTGCGTGAGTTGCATTTTACAGGCTTTCAAAACCAAATCGACGTGTTCAATTTTCCTTGTGGTTGAGTAGCACATGCCCAATCGCTGATAACGGCGACGAATTGACATTTCTCGATCGTTATTAACACTGGCCGCTACGGCTGCAACATTTTCTTCGGTAAGCACTCTACGCATGCGAGTCGATGGTTTTATGTCTAAAAAAGTAAATTTGGAGCGAGATTTGAAGATAACAGCACGAATTGTTGATTCAGTAGATCAATCATGACGATCATAAAATGGTCGTATCAAACGATGCGGATTTGTCACAGAGCACGAATTTTGGTAATAACTTTCAACGGTTTGCAATCGTTCTTCATTTGTTAGTCTTTCCATGATGAAATGGGAGAGTATACTGTACATTTTTCACTTTGACAGATGATGTTTGGACGCCATTACCAACCAGTGCTGCCAACCTGAAAAACTTAAATCTTAAAAAATCACCCTATGTAAGAAGGTGAATGTCTAAGAATCTCCCAACCAAACTCCCACAGTTTCTGGCGAGTCGCTATCGATGTGTATGGCTTGGCGTTGTTCTAATGGAAAACAATTTCTCTCCTATTGGCTAAAGCAGGCTGGTTCTGGGCCTCCATCAGACAATGTAATTGTTGCCCGTACAGATCCGAATTAAAAGTTTAGTCGTTGGGCCGACTCGCCCATTTCTTCATTTTGTAAACTCTTAAATACTAAATTTTATGATAACAAAAGCAAACTAATACTAGACTTAAAAGATTGATAAGCAAAGGAGCAAACGTCTGTTATCTTAAAGACGGGGTTATTTTTACATAATTTATGAATGTGGTCAAATTGTTTCTTCTTAGGGATATTTGCATACTTGTAAACATTGAAATGTATCATCATCATGCTTACCTTTTAGTTACAATACCAGATATTGTAAATAGATAAGTTGTTCCTATAATTAAAATTTATGTACGGGCATTAAGATTGTTTTAATCTACTGATAAAATAACAAATGCATAAAATTTCCTGCTTTAAGAAACAGCTGTGTGCACAAAAGATAAGGAATGTTCATATTCGTACTTAAACAACCGTTGTTCCTGGCTTGGCCATTGATTTGCGCCAGCCCACCGAGATTCCACCATGGTTGTTTTTGCTTGATGTTTTCGCTAGTGATCCACTTTTCATCACCAGTCAACATCCACTTCAGAAGTGGTTCGATTTTTTTGTGATTCTGCAGGGATTCGCAAGTGGTTAGATATGTGGCATCCCTACCATATCCTTTTAATTTATCCTGTATGTATCCTTTTTAATGTAAAAGCATTCAAACAGTTTTTTGATTACAAAATTTTATCTCTCTAACGCCATCAGGCGTAAACCGATTGCGCTTACACAACACGAAATACAGATTTCTAAAATCATCTGTTGGAAAATAATGCATTTTTTTACAACATATATTAAATTCGCATTTAGATTTCCATGGCTAATTTAAATTTCAAATTTACCACATTACAGCTGGAACTCAAGTCCTACTGGCTGATAATCCCTTATACTATCGCCTGACTAAGCGTTCATTAAAAAATGACAGCATCTAAAACTATCTTCCAGTACAGCACATCAAAAACCATCATTTTTCCTATCTATTAAAAGTCCTCTTTCCAAAAAATGGGTGGCGAAATTCATTCTACTTCTGGTTATCCTTCGTCGTACTTTTTGATGTGGCGAATGGGGAATGTAATATAATCGGTGATCAAAAACTTAATTGGCAAACCACTCCCTCGCCGTTTTCTACCAGAAGAAGTTTCATCTTGTATGCTAAAAAGAATCTAAGTGAAAGGATGATAAAGGCTACCTACAACGCATGTTTATTGGCGAATTTAAAGTATTTGATTGAGGGCATGGCAGAATGTCTTTCCTGCGAAAGGCTTTATTAAAGCACTATCCTGTAACATATTTGGGATGTTTTGCTTCTTTCGTATTATTATTTTATTATTAATTTATTGCAATTACATATCATTGCAATTGCTTGTATGAAATCGCCAATTTATTGTAATTACATTAAGTAAAGCCACAAAGCGTACAAGGTCTCCTCTACTCACTATGACCGCCGATGACTTTCAGGAAAAATGTCCGCATGCCGTCTTTTACTTTCATTGCAAATTCTGACTATAATATAAACCCTGACTATTTTCGGTTGCAAACTAATTTGTATGCTCACATCATACTTTGCCAGTTGTGACTTTGTAAATTTCAAATTAAGGCATAATCATTAAAAATACAACAAATTCTAACAACAAACAAAATGTGAAGGCTGCCAGAAAAAAAAACAGATACAAGTAACGAAATACAAATTACGAATTCATACTCACATTTGTGTACCAAATGTTAATCGATTTCGAAAATTCAATGAAAACTCATTTCACAGAAAAACATTCGACTACTACATCCACTACCCTAAACATATTCCAAGCTCCAAATGGCAACTGTCTGTCCTCAGGTCTATTGCGAATAAACGTGCAACCAGAAATTGTTGCTTAATCTCATGTTAAGTGCACACGTACAATGAATGTAAACACCTCAATAACTTCATAGATTTAGTGAAACGATTCCGTATTCATTTGTTGAACATTTCATGGCTTCCCTGTTCTGACTACCGACCTGGCCTGGTAGCTGTGTGAAAGTATTCGTGTATAGAAGAGAGTCAGAAGCCAGTCAACGAGCCAGCTAGTGTATCTATGTGTCACTAGGTCGTTGTTGGACTTGACAGTCCCTTCCTTTTACCTATTCCATTACAAAACACAGAATGTGACTAAGTCCTTTTTAACGCACACAAAAAAATACCTGTATACACTTTAAATGCTGTAAATTATGTGAAAATCCTCAGCATATTGTCGACGAAATAGATGTTGTGACATCAACACTCAAAGGTAAGCTAAAAATAATGTTTACCAAAAAAAGGACCTTTTCTGTTTTAAGTTGTGTTAATTCGGAGAATTATTATCGTCCTTGTTAGATTGCCATAATAATTGCTGATAACGTTTAAGTGAAAAAATGTGTTTATACTCCTACAATATTCATTTTTATGTTATTCAGTTATGTGTCAGTCGCAACATTTTTGATTTAAAACGTGCATGTGAAAACTTAGTAGACAAAGTAAGGCGATACGAAGTGTGAAATTATTGGATCTTGTGACAAGAGTTTTTGCCACACACTCAAAAATGTAATATCGTTCAGTCCTAAGGTCCACTACATTCAAAATATATTTTGTATCATTCAAACCTACAGTAATTTTTCGACATTATATTGCGGAATTTGCTATTGGTGTCTAGACTTAGTTGGCGTTAAGCCTCTGTCTTCCTTTGTGTCTTCCTGACTTTATTTGAATAGATTGGACTAACAAAGAAAACGCAAAAAAATTGGAAAACATTTTCTTTATTTTTCAACACAATCCTATTTTAGCTCGATACACATTTCCAGCGATAGCTTCCATACCCTGTTTATAGCAAGAACCGTTAAAGTCCTTAAAATAGTCGTCAACCGCAGATTCCACCTGTTCATTGTTGGTAAATCTTTTACCACCGAGCCATTTTTTTAACTTTGGAAATAAAAAAAATAGTCTGAGGGAACTGAATCTGGCGAATAAGGCACGTGAACTTAATT
The DNA here is from genome assembly GCA_019455685.1 of Philornis downsi. Lineage (NCBI taxonomy): Eukaryota > Metazoa > Arthropoda > Insecta > Diptera > Muscidae > Philornis > Philornis downsi. Next base: position 40,243 of record JAHXMU010000030.1, on the reverse strand, counting down.
TCATTAATTTTGGCCATCGCAACAGTGGGAGTGTGAACTGGAGTATTATCTTGATGAAACAACACTTTCTTTTTCGCCAAATACGGCCTTTTTCCAGAATTTCATCACCTAAATGTTGCAATAAATTAGCATAATATTTTTCGATGATGCTTTTTTCTTTCTTTTTTATCTTTAAGATAATCAAAAAAATTACTCCATGCGCAGCCCAAAAAACAGACGCCATGACCTTGCCTGCAGATGGAACCGTCTTCGCTTTCGTTGGACACGATTCGCCCATTACAGTCCACTGCTTTGACTGTTCTTTTGTCTCAGGTGTGAAGTGATGGGTTCATGTCCATTCCAAGTCATCCATGGTTATGAACCGTGTGTCTTTATGGCGGTGAAACATCACCAAACACTCTACTGAAACATCTTCACGGCGTTGTTTTTGCTCTATAGAAAGCAAGCGCGGCACCCATTTTGCGCAAAGCTCTCTCATTTTCAAATCTTCGTTCAATATACTATGTTTTTGCTCTATAGAAAGCAAGCGAAGATTTGAAAATGAGAGAGCTTTGCGCAAGATGAGTGCCGCGCTTGCTTTCTATACTTTTTGAAATATTAGCTTACATTTCAACTAGCTCACGCACCTTCAGCCGATTCTGTCTGGTGTGAACAACTCAATTGGTCGACCAATACGGCGTTCGTCTTGACAGCTCGTACGGCCTCGCTTACACTCTGCTACTCCCCTAAAGTAGAATCTAGTTCGGCTTTAATATTGATAGACCTGAGACCTTTCAAGTGACTAATTTTTCCGTGTTTATAAATCCACTGAGTTCGTTTACATTTGATGGCTCAAATAACAATATTTAAAAATGTGGCAACTTGAAACTTAAAACATATGCTTTATAAGGTTGGCACTTTCAACTACTATCAAATTATCCAGCAACCATGACTGTGAAATTGATAAATTTACGGTGACACTCACTGACTGTGACTTACGGTTTAACGTCCTATCCGAAAACTAGTTCTAATGCTCTTACTAAGCATTTACATTACACTTGCCAGTAACTATCGAGGTAAATCCAACGTTAAGAAAAATGAATGACTAAACTGATGTCTGAGCATACAGTGTCGTATACATCAGTCACGTATTATTACTATCACGTCACCAGCGATCACCATCTGTTTACATGCAGGTGAGTATATTTTTTAATCACGAAAATTGAATTGAATGAATTGAATGAATTTAAATGCCCAGTAAAAGAAAAGAATCCAAAGATGTCATAAAGATGCGATCCTAGTGATCCAGTGCTAGTAAAAATTTGAATAATCATCGTTATATTTAACATTGGAACATTTAACGTCGTTATATTTAACGTAGGAATCATGCTATTGTTTTTGGCTCCATTTCGAAACATTTTTTCAAGGTCTGATAAACCAGTTTTCACTGGTATGCAAAGTATAATAAATATAAGCTGTTTTTGTAAGCGCTAACGAAACAATATTTAGTCGCTTTTTAGAAAATGACAAAAACTTTCATCACGGAAATCGTTTTAAAGCTAAATCTCAAGATCACATTAGAATTTCGGAAAATCACATAAAGATTTTTATACAGGATGACGCATCAATTGTGACGCAGTAAGAAATTCAAATAAATTTTTTTTTAATTGATGTGTTTCATTTATATATTTTTTTATTGTATTGAAAATTTAACTTTATTATATATAACTAATTGGTTTTGAAAATGACAGAACGTAAATGTGCTCATTTACGCATATGTTGCACCTTGTTAGAAAATTATTCCTTGCGGCCTGAAGTGTTGAAGTAGGGATCGCCTCAATTATTGTTTTAATGGACTGCTTCAATTCAGTCAAATTCCTTAATTTCGTTTGTACAGTTGCTTGACATAACCCCATAAAAAAAGTTTGGTACACTCAGGTCAGGTAACTTTGGGGGCCAGTGGAGTTTCTGGATATTAATTTGTTTGGAATTTTCGTTGGAGCTTCATCATAACCGGTTTGGTCATGTGTGCTGTTGCTCCATTTTACTGGAACCAAATGCTGCTTAGACGGATGCGTCTGCGTTGCAGTTCTGGGTAAAAAATAATCCTTTAACATCTTTAAATAGCGGTCCCTAATGGTCCCCATTTTGTGTTTGAAACACGACCCGTGCGCCACCCTGTATTATTCCACAAAATATTATTATTTTTCAAGTAAATTTAGTGAGAAACAAATTTCAAAACATTATTATAATTGTATGTTTTTAGAAAGAGCTTTCTAAAAAAGGGAAAATATGCTCATATAATATTCGTAGAAGCTATAAAAATGCTATTCTTTGCGAATGACTTCCTTCTGTTTTTTGTTGGGTATATGTCAAGAACTTAACTCTGATTCATAGTCGAAGCAAACGTTTACTTCTTGCTTCGTTCTGTTTTGTACTAGGAATACGAATAAAACAAAGCTATAGGGTGGCGCATAAGTAACGCTAAGATTTGATCATTGAATACATTTTTTGCTTAAGTCTTTTTTTCGTCTCTTTATAGTTACGTTATCTTGTTCTCTCTTAGTTACAAATTATTGTAAAAAAATATGACAGAATAGAGAATCGCAAGCCCTCAAATATTGACATTTTTCGCAGATGTTTTAAGAATCATGATTTAAGAAAATGCAACTCTCCCGACACTTACAGAGAAGAAAATGAATCCGTCAGATTACCGGATGTTTTTAGCAAATATATGCAGATCTGGCATTACCGCCAGGCAAGAGTTATTATGAACAGGACAGGGTTGCATTCAATGTAAAAACTGTGACGTCTACTACTGTGCCATCCAGAAAGGTATGAATACGGTTGTGCAATTTGTATTGAATAGGAAATTTAAACATTTTCAGGTATGTTCCAGATTCTACTTTGAGGTAAAAGTAGTTTGAAATCACTTCAATTTGACACTGGATTTTATTTTTT
>JAHXMU010000030.1:9590-27303 GCA_019455685.1 Philornis downsi | reverse complement strand
TGTGGCACTTTGATACGAACGAGCAACTATTGGGTTTATGAAGACACTGGGGACCACGTCAGTGCCAAGGAGAGAAGAGCAGGATTTTTGCAGGCAACAGCCGGAGTTTATTATAAACAAAGTTAAAAATTTGCCAGTTTACGAGTGTTTGTTGCTGCAACTAAGAAAAAGTTTACTTATTTTCCATTAACTTTCCACATAAGTTGTTCCCAGTGTACACGTCTGAACTTCCACTCATCCTCCCAAACACATACACACACACACACACAGAGAAGCATACACAAAATATGAAAGAATTTAATTATGGCATTAAATGAGGCAATGACAGTATAGGGGAGGAAAATGTGAGGCTGGCAACCACTTCTAACTGCCTTTCAGAAATTTCTCATTTACAAAACTCATATGAAAGGAATATCGTACTTACCCGCATCCACGTATGACTTCTCTTACGATTACCCTCGCTTTAATAGTTGAGTCGCAGCTTCTTTAATTCAGGTTAAGTCATGATGGCACCTTGAAGTTATCTGCTATCGCGTCACTGTATGTAGGCGAAGGAGTTGGCGGCTGGGCTGGTACTAAAGAATCAATGTCATCCGTTGGCGTCAGAGCATTTTCCTTTAGAATTCCTTAAGTGTTCTTGCAAACTATTCCATGCAAGAAATGCATTTTATTTGACATCTTAAGAAGTTACACAGACAAAGTTGGTGCATTAAGGTCAACAACTGGCATAATTGAAAGTTTTGCGATAAACAACGAAGATAAAATGATTAAAAGACTTGCATAATAGCATGACAAAAAGAAGTAAAAGGAAATAAAAGGAAATGTATAAAGCCGAAGAGAGATTGCGACGTGAAAAAGGATCATTAAGACGATAGAAAACTAATTGACTCTTTGAAAAGCAACTCAGACAGTTAACAGCAAGGAAAATTTTAATCGTTGGACAAGTAACTAACACTAAATATAACGAGCTTTTGTACCACTTTGGTCTCATTTCTTGGGGCTCCGCATATATATGTAGATTGGGTAGACCTCCAAAACTATTGAACCGGCTGACATAAAAGGTTGGTTTTCACGTTTAAATATCATTGTCTTAAAGTCGGCTTTTCAAAATTTTTTTCCAAAGCGGTACTATTATTTGCATTTTTATCAAAACTATAGTAAATATTTTGCACATAATTCTTTGCAATTAGACTGTCGAAAGGTCACCATTGAGGTACTTAGTACCCTGGTCCCATTCGTATCATTACATGAGAAATTAACGAAATATCGAAAATTTAAGATAAGATGTCTACCTTGCGTGAACTATTTCTATCCGCTGTAACAAACTACAAAGAGGCTGTTTTGTATGTTGCTGCATTAAGAAACTCAAATTAAATATGATGAAAATACCGGATTATCAATTTTTCGGTTTCAAAAGGAAAGTTAAATCAACTATACATAAAACTATGATGCCGATGAACTTTTATTTCATTATAAAGCCTAGACCTTGTCATTATGTACGTAATACATTGTCACTTAAACGACGGCCTCTGGATTGGTTGCAGCAGTGCAGTCGTTTTTGACCATTTTTTCGCACATTTACATTTCGGGCGGTATCTCGGCGATAAGTTGACAAATGTAGGTTTTCAAATGATTCAACATTTGGAGATTATCCGCATAAACAAGGCCTTTGACGTAGCGCCACAAAAAGAAATTGCAGCAGCTTCAAATCGCTTGATCTTGGTGGCCAATAGACGTCGCCAAAACATTAAATTGCACTTTCTAGAAACTTCTCAAGCAATAATGCCAAAATCGGTCGTGTTGTGTAGCTCGTGGCACCGCCTTATTGAAATTCCGATTATCCGCCACACTTTCACTAACAGAATCGATTTTTCGGCAGTAGGTACATTGTGGCCTGGCCACAACGGTAAGGCTTCCAGTCTCGTCAAATTTCTTTATAATCTTGCCTTCTTTGCACATAATATAGGTAGACATATGACGACCATAATCACCCCGTAATGCACGAAAAGTGTCCACGTTTCAATCACCACTATCGTAGTAAGTTTTAACTACTTTTACTTTATAATCCTGTATAATAGATAATATTAAGTTTTTTAAATGGCTTTTGCAAATAACTGAATTTAAGTCACACCCACCCTCTATAACGCAAGTGCGACATCATTATTCTTTACTGCCTGTGACTTGTAAAAGTTACACTATAATTGTGCCAAAATGATCCAAGCTAAGTGACAACAATGCAGAGTTGAAAGGTATTTTGCCACAAGGCTGGAAAGAACAATTATTTCAATATCTTTAAGCAATATCTTGATAGCAACATTTATCGCCCACCCTGAATACGGACATACATATAATGTGATCGCTATCTTTAAATCTGGATTATAAAACAATGTGCCTTGACTAAAATATTTGCTATAATATTAAAAAATAATCATTTTGATCATGTGTCAAGCAGCGTCACTCCTTTCCAAAAATGTTTGTTTTCCTGGTAAATCCACTTGTATGAATCTAGCTGTGTTATCGAATAAAATCATAGAAAATAAATTACGTATAAAAATCGTATATACAGATTTTGTGGAACTTTTGATCCAGTAAATCATGATATATTACTATATAAGATTTTAGAATTCTGTAATAACGGTAAGTTATTACAATTCTTGAAAAGTTTTTTAATTAACTGAAGACTTTTGGTTAAAATGGATGCTCAATTAATGTATTTTCGGATATTCCCCAAGGAACACATTTAGGACCATTATTATTCTTAATATTTATTAACGATTCGCCTGATTGCTTGATTTAAAGTTGTATGCAAATGTTGCAAGTTTACATCATTGAAGGACATAATAGCTTTAAAAAAATGCTGTAATATTAACAAACCTGTACTTATTGTACCAAAATTCTATTGTATAACATATGCCCGCAGTCATGATTCTGTTCTTTACAATTACTCTATTGGGGTAATTCTCTATTGAGGTACAATTACTCTATTGGGGTAACGTGATTCTTAATAAGGTTGTTGAATTTAAAGATCTGGACATCATATTTGACTCAAAATTGGAATAGGTTAAATTTATTGAGTACATTACGTCCAATGCATATGCTATGTTGGAGTTTATTTAAAGAAATACTAAAGATTTAGAATATAGTTATTTAATTTGGAATGTTTTTTATGTAATTTACTCAGAGAAAAATGAAAGAATTCAAAATCTTCGACTTCACTCGTTGGAGGATAGCAATCAATCAATCAATTTTATTTTCAATATTTTACATAAGATAATAAATTGCACAAAATTATCCAATTTATCCGTCAAGACAGTTTTCTATAGGAAAAGTGTCCCTTAACACAGTTTTCTATAGGAAAAGTGTCCCTCAAGACAGGTTTCTATAGGAAACGTGTCCCTCAAGACAGTTTTTTACACGAAAAGTGTTCCTCAAGACAGTTTTCTGTAGGAAAAGTGCCCTCAAGACAGTTTTGTATATGAAAAATGTCCTCCAAGACAGTTTTCTATAGGAAAAGTGTCCCTCAAGACAATTTTATATAGGAAAAGTGTGAATCAAGACAGTTTTTTACAGGAAAAGTGTCCCTCAAGACAGTTTTTTATAGGAAAAGTGTACCTCAAGACAGTTTTCTATAAAAAAAATATCCCTCATGACAGTTTTCTATAGGAAAAGTGTCCCTCGAGACAGTTTTCTATACGAAAAGTGTCCCTCAAGGCAGTTTTCTGTACGAAAAGTGGCCCTCAAGACAGTTTTCTATATGAAAAGTGTTCCTCAAGACAGTTTTGTGTAAGAAAAATGTCCCTCAAGACAGTTTACTATACGAAAAGTGTCCCTCGAAACAGTTTTCTATAGAAAGAGTGCCACTCAAGACAGTTTTCTATAAAAAAAGTGTAAATCAAGGCAGTTTCCTACAGGAAAAATGTCCCTCAAGACAGTTTTCTACAGGAAAAGTGTCCCTCAAGACAGTCTTGTATAAGAAAAATATCCCTCAAGGGAATTTTCTATAGAAAAATTGTGTCCCTCAAGACAGTTTTCTAAACGAAAAGTGTCCCTCGAATCAGTTTTGCATAAGAAAAATATCCCTCAAGACAGTTTTCCATAGGAAAAGTGTCCCTCAATACAGTTTTGTATGGGAAAAGTGCCCCTCAAGACAATTTTCTATAGAAAAAGTGTAAATCAAAACAGTTTTCTATAAGAAAAGTGTTCCGCAAGACAATTTTCTTTAGAAATAGTGTCCCTCAATACAGTTTTCTATAGAAAAAGTGTCCCTCACTTTTCCACAGAAAAAGTGTCCCCCAAGCTATAATTATTTCTTACCCTATTTATGTTGTGAAATATGCAGCATACACCAGAGGGACCAGAGGAGATTTTTATATATCTAGAAGAAGTATATAACCACTATCTTGCGGTTATATTTGCTAAATCCTAATCTCAAAAGGAAAATATAAAGGTATGCTTGCGCCAACATTTGAAAAATTTACTCTTCATAGCAACACTTTCAGCAGTGAATTCAAACTGTTTAATTTCTGTGCGACGATAAACATCGTAACAGATTGTACCGCTTTATACCAAAAAGATTGCCTGATCTAAACGCAAGACACCCGATTAATGGCAGAGTAATTGATGGAATACGTGTCTCCACTGTCATGGATGTGAGCATGATTCATGGTCCTAACAATGACTCGGATCACAATCTGGATGAACGACATTGAACAATGCGAAGCACAAAGAAAGCTGAAATCTGCAAAGCTGCCCTCGCTATAAACGTATTCAACAAATCCTCTCAATTTTTCAACGCAACATTCCTAATCATGATGTTTTTGACAAGCGATGGCAATTGCTGTAAAATTCCTACTTGGGACTGCAAAAAAAGGCTCAGCAGAGTTGATGAAGAATGTTGCATAGTGCCAGAGGAAGGGGATGCTCCATATATAGCAATACCACAGACAATTGCAATGCCTACTGTGGGCAGACGCCATCAGAAAAATAAAAGGGAACCAGACAGTCTTATTAAATGGGACAGTTGCTTGTGGAAAGAGGGGAAATGCGATGATATAGAAAGGTAGAGCTATAGAGATGTAGGCGTAAAACCACTGTAAGGGTAGTTGTAGACATGCTAGATCGATAGCTCGCCAAGAGGTCGGAGTACTAATATCATGTTTCAAGGAAAACAACCGTAATGGTACCGATGACCTACCCGCAGATCTATTTAAGACCAGTTGCGGTGGAGTGATAATAAGCCACATAGTGGGAACACCTTTGCACAATGACTGTGAGCGTCACTGATATTTCGTTGAAAACAGATAAAGATTTTACTGAGTAAAATTAATATCAGGCATTGCCTTAGTAAAGACGGCAACTTATCGCGGAATCTCTTTAACAAACTTATTGACAGGATGATGGTGAAAGTTTCACACTGATTATTTGCTTCGTCAACAAAAGTCACATGTTATTTGCTTACGTTAATGATGTAATGGTTAAAAAGGAGCGAAGTATTACGCCAGCCTTATTAAATACTGATAAGGGGTCAGTAAAAATTGGATTAACAGTAAGCAAAGATAAAACCATATCATTTTTTTCTACGAAAAAGGGTCTGCTTGTTTGGGACACGATTATAACTTCGCGGTAGTGGGGAACTACTGCAAAGTTGACTGCGATACTGCCATATAAAAGCAATTTGTATTGACGTTGTTAAAAATATGCACAAAACAGTAGCGCTCCTCAGACCAATTATATATTTTCACGAAATATATTTCATTTCCATATTTTTTAGTGCACAATGCTCTATTTGATGTTTTTCATAATAATTGGCATCATTAGATAGAAATAAAGAACACAATTTTATATATTAGAGAAAATCATGAAAATTTAACTACGTTTCAGCTTTAATACCGTTTAAAGTACATCAGAAATTAATTTCTGATTTATTTTTTTATCTGTAATGAAGTTAGAAACCTACATTTATTCTGGTTCTCCATCAAATCATAATGAAACAGATAATTTGATTCGATAATGTGAAATAAATCAATGCATTTAGTGGTTTCGAAACCGTCAGCTACTGTCAGTTACTAAATACCTGTCATCTACAGCGTTATTTACTTAGTGAAAGATTTGCCATTTGCGAATATGGATCGTTTAACAGCCGAAGAACGTGTAAAAATAGTTACAACTTATTACAATGCTGGTGATTCAAACGTGTGCTTTCAATCAAACAAAATTTTCTTCAGGGATGAAACTCATTTCTCACTCGGTGGTAACGTCAACAAGCAAAATTGTTGCATATGGGGCTGAGGAAAACCCAGAAGTGATGGTGGAAAAGCCATTGCACGCGAAAAAAAAATGACGCTAAAGGATCTTCAAAAGCATTCACTGTTGCAACCAATCCAGAAGCGGTCATTTAGGTGACATTGTATAGGGTGATTTTTTAACCGTAGTTTTTTTTAAATCGAATAAAACATTCAAATTTGCTTTATATATTAAATTTTTTTATTGGAATCGATAAATTGGTCTTTGCCCTTTAATTTTTAAAGACAATTTCATGTAAATGTTGTTCGCGGATCCGTCTCAAAATGTTCATTCGGAAAGTTCAATTTTTTGTCACTTTTTGAGCATGTCGGCCTGTATTTCACGAATAACGCGTGTTATGTTATCCTGTAAGGCTTCAATTGTGTTTGGCTTGTCCACATAGACTGACGACTTGACATAACCCCACAAGAAATAATCAAGAGGCGTTAAATCGCAAGATCTTGGGGGCCAACTCACAGGGCCAAATCGAAAGGTAAGCTGCTCACCAAATCTATCTTCCAACATATCCATTGTTTCACGAGCAGTGTGGCATATTGCACCGTCCTGATGAAACCACATGGCAACCAAGTTCAGCTCAGCCAATTGGGGCAAAAAAAAGAAATTCCTTGTGGTTGAGTAGCACATACCCAATCATTGAGAACGGCGACGAATTGACATTTCACGATCGTCATTTACACTGGTCGCTACGGCTGCAATATTTTCTTCGGTACGCACTCTACGCATGCTAGTCGATGGTTTTATGCCCAACAAAGTAAATTTTGTGCGAAATTTGGAGATAACAGCACGAATTGTTGATTCAGCAGGTCGATTAGGACGACCATAAAATGGTCATATCAAACGATGCACATTTGCCACAAAGCACGAATTTTGATAATAAATTTCAACGATTTGCAATCGTTTGCATGATGAAATGGAAGAGTATACTGTACACTTTTCACTTTGACAGATGACGTTTGAACGCCATTACCAACCAGTGCTGCCAACCTGAAAACTTAAATCTTAAAAAATCACCCTATATTTCGTATATAATGGCAAGGTGCAAGCATTATAATGACATAAAGGCTTAATCGAGAACATAGCTTTATGTGTGTTTTGTTCAACTTTTTTTTTGAAATCTATAAATGGACAACCCCATATTTTCAACAATTTCGTTTCTTAATCGTATGTAGTCTTGTTCCAAACAGCAAAAAGTTGGAATGTTTCGAATAATTTTCTTTTTTCTTTTAAATTTACTATACCAGAAGTTTTCACAGATAATCAAAAATGTTATTTATTTTTTTTTTGTAGGGATGAGCAATTAATCGATTAATCAGGATTTCAGATTAATCAATATCATAACTAATCATCAGTTGATAGATTAACCAAAACTTTTGATTATTCAGATCTATTATTAATCAATTACTTTGAGTTTTGATTATTCAAATTCGAATATTTGTTCAAAATTCAAATAGTTTGGACAAGAAGATAATATGAATGAAAGATACAAGCAAAAAATGTCTCTATATTTTGAAACATTTTGAGTGACTCTCAAGAAAACAAAAAATATGAAATGTTTAAATATTCAAATTCTGGTTAAGCAGCTGTTTTGATTAATCAATTAATAAATCAAAGTGATATGATTAATGAAATGAATGACATGATTAATCGATTTACTGTAAATATGATTAATCAAAATATGTGGTTAATCAGTAAATTAATTAATCTGACTTGACTGATTAATAAATTAATCACGCATTCTTAGTTTTTTTGAATTGAAAATTGTCAAATTCAATACAAATAAAATGTTTCATAAGCGTAATCCTATTCAAAATTGTTGGATGTATGAAATAGATACAGATTAGGTACAAAATTAAATACAAATTTGATTCAGTTTCTGAAATCGGAATGATAATTGTGTCGATTTTTGGTTTGGATTTGAGAAATTGAAAAAAATCTAAATTTTTTGTGAAATTTGGTCCCGTGTTGATGCCGGAATTGAAAATGCTAACAGTGGAGAGTGGCAGTTTGAGTTTTTAAGCTTTAGAAATATTTCAGTGCGCTAATTCAGAAACAAAGTGCATATAATGATAATCTGGATGCAAAAGAAGCTTGTTATTGACTTGTTATGGATTCGTTACAACATAAGGAAAGCGAAGCATTTCCCGCCTAAGCAAATTAATTCAAAACAATTGCATTGAATGATTTTCCATGACATCTATATATCGTCTATATAAGACGATCTTAAGTTTGTTACTGGTTTATAAATAAATTTTGTATACAAATCACTCTTTTTTAATCCCAAATAGATTATTCATCAGATCTCTCGGCCAATTACAATGGTACTGTGAAAAATTGTTGTTTATTTCCAATACATATCAAAATTTACACCTAAATTTCCAGAATATAAAGTGGAATCAATGTTTCAAATCCCTCTTTTACTAATATATCATGCAGTTTAATTGCTGTCATAATTATTAATATTGCACTACAAACTAATGAGCATGAAGTAGGTCAAGGCATCCGTTTCCTATAGCAAAAAATATCTTCCCTTTCAGCATAAACACTTCTTTAGTATTTTTTCCTGGGAAAAAAACATCCTTTATGATAAAGGCGACATCATTTTTTAATCAACCAAGCGTTTACAATAATTATACGTGTTCATTTAACATTTTACTCCCATTTCACATTCAATTTGTGGCGTTGCCATGCAGCGTTTTATTTTTTCCCATCGATCGTTTCGTCATTATCTTCAATGGGAATTTGCAGTTTTGTGTAACCAACAGAATTTCAACTTTCATAATTTCCAACAATCAGAAGCATCGCAATGTAAATGGTTGAATGAAATTGCAAGTGATTGATACAATATTTCATTTTCCCCCATACGTGGCATTGGAGTGCGCGAAGCGAGCGATCCGAGGTGAGCATGTGGCAATATCAAAGCAGTGAGTGTTGCAGCAGTTTGCAGCACTTTTGATTAATTTGGCAAACACTTTGCCTGCATGGCATTGTTGCACAAACACAGCCTCAACACAGCCGACGATGAGTTTCAACACTCAAACACTTTAACTGCATTGAAACTACGGCGAGGTTTTCAGTTACCCAACGGACGGGAGGGGCCGGAGCGAAGAGACTCGAGTGGCAGGATGCCTACAGAGAGATAGAGAGTGAGAGATGGAGGGCAGGCAGCTGGATGAGGATGTAATTGTACATATTCACAGCAAGAACAAAAAGTACCAACTACAATTGCTGTGTTATTATAACACGAGTTGTTTGGGGGCGACCGTGGCAAAAGAGTTTACTTACTCAGGTGTTTGTTTGAATGCTGTGTGCACCAACACATGCACTTAGATAGAATTGCGTGCTCGCACACACATTGCGCCATAATGCTTCCAACATGCACCCATTTTAACAGATGTACTTCAAATACAGGCACTGCCGACGCCACAGTTAACCCTCAAAGACCTTAAACAACAACTGACTGGAGATTGCAGCAAATGTTTCCGTTTCCTTCGTGTGCAAAAGTTCACCGTCATTGCAATTATCTGTTGACAGGCCACCTAAATGGAGATTGTATTAGTGGGGTGCCATCTGTGGCCCCGACATTTAGTCATATGGGGATGGTTTTGGTTATTGTGGGCCATTCTGACCCAGTTCCGGCGTGTGCACGTGTTGCCCCGCTCTGCATAGAGTATTCATGAAGAAATGGTAGGTAAGTGAGTAAAACATGAAATGAACATAGAAAATGTTCAACTGGAATGGTGTAAAAATAAATAAAACACCATTTAACAATATCTATTTTTACATGCATTATGAATATACAGTGGATATGTTATAGTAGACATATAGACGTTAGGGTGACCGCTCATTGGATACTATAGTGATTCCTGAATGTTGAATCAAAGTAACAATCAAGTGCCAAGATATGAATAGCAAGTCAATAAGTTCTTAGGGATGGCACATTACTCTTTAACTTGTAGCATCTTTTAGCTGATTACTGTCAAATTTTGAGTGGAATTCATCACGTAGTTTCATTTTTGTTAACGATTGAATGGATCTACCTTTATACATTGCCTCAAAAAAGTACCGGGAATTGACCATTGAAAAAAACTCTTTTGAGGGGATTATCAACAGGATTTTGTCATCAAGTTAAAACAACTGCCCTTTATACTGAGACAGAGTTTGAGTGCGATTTGTCATTTGTTTTATTTACAGTGCTCGATTTTGTCAATTCATCTCAAGGATGCTTTACGGTTTTTACAGTGTAGACATGCAATAAAACCGCAGAATGCTCATGGCATATAGGCAAGCGCATATGAGCGGTACAGTGCATTCAATGAAAGATTTGCCTTCTTCAATTGAAATTAACATAGATAAAGTGAAGGAAGGGCTGGCAGAAAAGCATCATTGAGAGAGATGGCCGTCGAACTTTCTGTGTCACACGAATCAATTCGTAACATTTTACACAACTGCTTGGGTACGCGTTGCCGCTCCACAAGTTCCGAAACGCCTGAAATTGGTTCAATTCCGATCCCACATTCATAAGACGCATTACAACTAGTAGTGGGAACTGGTTTCACGAAAAATTAAATAATATTTCAAAGTCAATCAAAAATTGACGTAATATTATCTGAGCATTATGTGGCGTTTGTGAGAACAAATTCGTCGGAAAAGGCTGAATTTGTAAAAAGAAAACTCATAGATTTTGCTATCATTTTGAGCGAATTTCTCAACAAATATTATCCAAAAACCACCGTATTTACCTAATATAACTCTGACAGATTTTTTTTCCTCTTTCCAAACCCATTTCGAGACTCCCGGCTTCAGTCGGAAGAAAAAAAATATGTTAGTGAAATGTTTTGCTGACTGGAATATTCGTTGACTTACGAGGTCGGTCGCAAAACTAGCTCAGCTAATAAAGAAGACACAGAAAAGTTAAGAAATTTTTTTTTTATTTTTCAACATAATCTCCTTTTAGCTCGATACACTTTTTCCAGCGATATTCAATATATACTTTATAGTAAGAACTATCAAACTCTTTAAAATAACCATAAACCGCAGACTCCACTACTTCATAGTTGGCAAATCTTTTACCACCGGGCCATTTTTTCAAGTTTGGCAGTAGAAATTAGTTCGAGGGAGCTAAATCTGGCGAATAAAGTACATGATGAAGCAATTTGTTCGTTAATTTTTTTTTTTAATAATTTTTTTTCATAATTTTTTTTTCTTTAGTTTGTTAATTTTGGCCACCGCAATAGTGGATGTGTGAACTAGAGCATTGTCTTGATGAAACAAGATTTTCTTTATCGCCAAATGCGGCTTTTTTCCATAACTTCATCATATAAATTTTGCAATAAATTGGCATAATATTCTCCGTTGATCGGTTTTTCTTTCTGAAGATAATCAATAAAAATTATCTCATGTGCATCCAAAAAAACAGACGCCAAGACCTTGCCTGCAGACACGATCCTTTAGACACGATTCTCCCATTCCAGTTCACCACTTTGACTGTTTCTTTGTGTCAGGAGTAAAGTGGTGGACATATGTCTCATCAAATTGAAAATCGATGCAAAAACTCGGTTTTATTGCTGTGAAACATCACCAAACGCTCCGCTGAAACATATTCAATACGCTGTTTACTCTGTTGAAAGCAATCGCGGCACCCATCTTGCGTACAGCTTTCTCATCTTAAAATCTTCGGCCAATATACGACATATACCTTCAACCGACGATCACCCAATACCATTATGTGGATTTTCTTAACCGTGTCTGGCGTGTACACTTTAATTGGTCGACCACTACGGTGTTCGACTTGGCACCTCGTACGGCCTCGTTTAAATAATATATTTTACATTTATTTATTTTTATATTTTTACAGTTGTAAACAAAGGAGCAGACTCCCCCAGAGTAGAATCTAGCTCGGCTTTAATATTGATTTTAACTAAGACCTTTCAAATGAAAATATTGAATTACATAACGGTGACAGATTTCTTCCGTGTTTGCAAATTCACTGAGATCGTTGACTTTTGATGGTTCAAATAAAAATACTAAACGGCGTGGTGTCTTGAAATTTAAAACATGTTTTATAAGGTTGCCACTTTTTACCAAAATGTATTATGTGAATGTAAATTCAAAACGGCCCACTTTGAAGGCGATGCAATAGACTTTAACGAATAATAAATATTTTGTGTTTTATTGATCAATTCCCGTACTTTCTTGACAGAATGTATTATTTTTCGAGTTTCGTGCCATGATCGAATACCTACGCTTGAAAGCTGTAACATCGAAATAAATTAAATTTCATAAGTGCAATCGCGCCGGCATTAGCGGCAATGACAGTGGCTGTGTTTAAGCGTGGTTGTGCATCAACTTATGGAGGATGGGGTGTTTGTAGTTTGGCATTTCAGTCTTTCCGTGGATGGTCGGCAGAGCTGTTTAAGTTGTGTTCAGTTCCTAAACATGGTTCGGCTAAATGAATGTATGCTCGACGTTTGGAATAAATTATATTAGCATTTGCACCAACTGCCGCGGGACCAATCCTTTGCCTCCTTTGCCGAGTAGGTGAATGATTAAATCCTGTTTTATAGGACCTAATTGGCCTTTGACAGTGTGGTTTATACATAATAAAACGAAAAATAAAAACATATACACACTACGACAAATCCTATAAAAGGATTGAGGACAAATATAGTTTAGTTGTTTTGAGGCAGAAAGAATATTCCCGCTGGGGATGCTGGGTAAACGCTGACAACGGTAATTTTCGAGTGGTTGATGATTTCATCAACATCGCACACAAATAAATGATGTCAATTTGGAAAATTAATTTAATGACCAAACGCTCACCCACCGAACACAAATTCAACGGTGCCAGAAACTTAACCTTTCTTTCTTGCTGTAAAGTATAAAATCCCAGCTGGCGAATGAATCTGTTCTTGAAATCTTTGAGAAAAAAGTTGTCTGCAAAATAATAAACTGTATACCAGCACTATAAGTCGTCGACAATAAAACTCGGCGGTCCTCCGTTGAAAGAACCAGACTTTTGAGGTCCTATCATATCTTGGTGGAATTGGAACTGAAATCCTTTTCTTGAGCGTGTCATATTTGATAAGGAACTTATTTAAAAGACCATCTAACTAGATAGTAAGTTTATTTTCAAGTCTATAAAATTGATCTGACGATTCTCCAACCTCTTCTTACTACTAATGAGCCAGTTTTTGTCCTCTACGACTATTTCCTACTTCTAAACCTGAAGAAATGAAAGGAAAGGAAAGGCGTTTGCAAACAGCTAAATAGGGAGAATTCATATAATTCATAATTGGACAAAATTTATAAAGCTGAAAAGAGCCTTACTAATTACTTACATAATCAGTCCTGTATGACCAAGTATACTTCTACTGGCCCGATTTTACCCAATTTCAAACGCGACCTGCCTATTAATACGAGATATATTTAAGCTTAATTTCAGCGCCTAAATCAAACGTGCTTTTAGCGGACACACGAGCAGACGGATGCACATACTTAGACCGGTGTAGAATTTTATAATCATCCGAATGCACAGTATACGTATATGTATACCTATATATGTTATGGGGTTTCAGAAGAGTATTTCTAAATGTTATAAATGGAATGGCAAGATGAGTATACAACCTATCCTATGGTGGTATGTAAGGTGTAAAGTACTTATCTTTGAAACACAAAGTGAAGAATCCAATCGCCAAATTTGTGAAACTAATTAAGTTGTAGTCTTTTTTATATGATGGTTTTTGCCAAGATTTAATTGCATTTTAATTGAGGCATATCCTTGTTTAGGTATTTTTAATTATTTGTCTTTTTTTCAGGAGTTTGAGCTTTTTTATTAAGGTTTTTTTTCAGTTACTTGCATATGTGTGTTTTAGCAATAATACTATTTTGGCGATTTTGATAGTTTAGCGTTTTTCGCAGATGAAAACATTTAGCAAAACTTTACGATTATTCCAAGGCATTCATTGCTGTAGTTCTCTTGGGTCAGCAATAGATACTCGTATATATTTCTCCAATTTGCATTAACAGAATTCGTACATTTTAAAGGACATGCCTCCGCACTTCCACATTCCCTTATAGATCCAACAGTAGCAATTATAAAATATACATTTCGAATAACTCAGGCAAACAGAATTGATATCTTTATTACTAAACTTATAAGAAAACATGCAGTTAAAGCTACACAATATCATTGAAACAACTAAATAAGTTATTATGGCGATCGAATGTTCTTTTATACACATATCTACGTTTCAGCGATAATGTTATTTTGGCGATTTTTGCGAATTTGTTGTCACTATAAGAGAAAGACGCCGGTTTGACCAAACTCCTTAGAAGCCTCCTAAAAATGAAGTGATATCGGTAATGGTTATCCATGTAGTGGTTTCAAAACCAACGTTCTGGTAAGGCTGTCAGCTGTTAAATATAGGTCATCTGAAGTGTTATTTCTTTAGTAAAAGGTTTGCCATTTACAAATATGGATCGTTTAACAACCGAAGAACGCGTAAAAATAGTTCAAACTTACTACAAAATTGGTGAACCAAACGTGGGCACTTCTCGTGCATTATGGGGTGATTACGGTCATCATAATCGACCTACTGTTCATGGAACTGACAAGATTATAAAGAAATCTAAAGAGACTGGAAGCGTTACAGATGTGGTCAGGCCTGTGTTTCATCGCAATGTTCGTACTTCCGAAAATATCGATTCTGTTAGTGAAAGTATGGGCGATAATCCGAATTTCAATTCAAAGCGCTATGACCAAATGATAACCGACTTCTTTGGCCTGCAATTGAAGATTATAAACTGGACGATATGCGATTTCAACAAAACGGTGCCACGAGCCACAAAACATAACCGATTTTGGCTTTATTGTGTCAGAAGTATCCACACAGCGTAATTTCATGGTTTGACGACGTGAATTGGCCGGCAAGATCATGCGATTTGACGCCGTTAGACTTTTTTGTGGGGCTACGTCAAAGACCGCGTTTACGCCAACAAATTCGTAAACATTGGAGTATTTGAAAACTTTCTTCAGTAATACTGGTATAATGGCTGCCATTTCACCACGGATATTCTCCTTGAGCTGAACGATGTTTCTTGGATTATTACTGTAGACTTTGTGTTTGAGGTATCCCCACAAAAAAAAAGTCAAGAGGCGTCAAGTCTGGACTACGTGGGGGCCATGGGATATCACCTTTTTTCGAAATCAGTCTGCCAGGGAGCATCTGCTTCACCACCGCCATGGAGTCATTTGATGTGTGACAGGTAGCTCCATCTTGTTGGAACCAAGTTCTGGAATTCACTATTCTTGAACTTTCAATTTCTGGAGCCAAAAATCCGTCCAACATCTCAACATAGCGTTCCGTATTAACCGTGACGTTTTGGCCCCGCGCATTTTCGAAGAAAAAAGGACCAATTATTCCTCTGCCAGAGATTGCTGCCCATACTGTCACTTTAGGACTATGCAATGGTTTCTGGTGTTTGATTTTGGGATTTTCACTGTTCCAGTAACGACAATTTTGACGGTTTACGAACCCATTCATAAGGAAATGGGCCTCGTCAGAGAAAAGGATATTGTCAAAATTGGAAAATCGACTAAGCATTTCATTAGCAAATGCGAGCCTTGCTATGAAGTCAGACTCTTTCAATTCTTGTGTTAATTGCAGCTTATATGGATGCAGTTTAAGATCCAATGTTAAAATTCGTTGCAAACTTCGTCGCGATAATTGTAAGACAGACGATCTCTTGCGAGTCGACATTTGTGGATTTCCTCGTACTGACTCCATAACTCTCTCAACATTGTCTTCGGTCCTAGATGTTCTTGGGCGACCATTTGCTTGTGGTTTAAATGTTGAACCGATCTCTTCAAAACGCTTTACCCATATTTTAATTAAATTAGTCGCCTAGTAGCAATATATGAACGAGAGTTCTCGTAAAATGCGCGAGGCTTCCCGTCGAAGTGATTCATAGCGACTAAGACTCCATGAGCCCGCCAACCCAACGATGTAGGCGCCCCCCTGTCCGCGCCTTTTCTACCCCGCAAAAAAAGATGATGCAATATGCACGTTCTATTGCGTCACCCTGTATTACAAAGAAATAAAAGTTTCATCGAAATTATAGCTTTATGTGCATTTTATTTGACTCTACTTTTGAAACCAAAAAATGAATACCCCTGTATTCGGACTTTCCGTTTCAAAATATTATGGTTTTAGTTTCTTTTCTATATTTTAAAATTTGTATTTAGTTTAGAACTTTTGTAGATGCAGTCGCCGTTGAACAGAAAGATTCCGAAACCCATTAAGATTATTCAATTATGCTCATTGCACAAATTCTCTGGGACGAGCACTAAATATACGAAAGCAAATTTCTACGGCAAATAGTTCATTTGTCGGGTCCACAGAAATATTACAGGACAGTATTCGATTAGGTGATAGCAACGATAATAATTAAGTACACGTTTCTGTTTACATTTGTTTACGAGTATGTGCAGTGGCATTCGAATGCCTCTTCCTATGGTATATATTCGATGGATATATTCGATTACGAATATTGTCACGCAGAACTTTAGTATAATCTATCCACAATGGCTTGCTGTTTAAATCTGTGTATTTCCCTTTTGCCTTTCCTTTGTTATTTAGACATATCTTACCTATTTCAAAAAAAAAAAATACAAATCTATCACTTACAGCAGCACTTGTCTTTTTGAAAGACTTCTTCTTGACATATCCTATAAATTCTCTCTCGTCATCCTAAATGAATTACTCAACAATCTTAGGGGAATCGATATCGAATTGTAAAACAACATCAATTTCCAGTGCCTAAGGATTTGAGTGCAGGTTCCTATTCAATTTGAGTTGAATTCTGTTTTTTTCTGTTTTCTGTTTTTCTTTTTTTTTTTCTTCTTTGCTCATTTCTGTTTAACATTTACACTTGCACTTGCACAACAGCCACACAACTGCAAACAGTAAAAGTTTCGTAACGTGTAAGTGTTTATGCAACATTTTTCAGAAAAAAGGAACAACAGTTCAGTTTGGAGAGGAAGGATTCAATGAATTTTCGATAACCCTAATCCACCAGGACAAAACCAGCTATAGCAGCGATGGCAACATCAATACCAAGAACACAGACAACAGCGCTAGTGTAACAACACGCGGACGGACAGACAGACAAACAGCCACACACAATTGCTTATACTGCACTTTAACACCATCAATCGATCCAACGATGCCAACGATGAATGGTGAGAGATGTCCCGCTGAAAACTATGTGTGTGTGCGTAGTTACAGTACGCCGGAAAAAGAAAAGAAAACACACCATGACAGATTACATACTTACATACATATATATGAGTTTGTGTGTATGTATGTGTGTGTGTGTGTGTGTGTGTGTGTGTGTGTGTGTGTGTGTGTGT
>JAHXMU010000029.1:1890637-1906314 GCA_019455685.1 Philornis downsi | reverse complement strand
TTTTTTTTTGTTTTTGTTTTTAGATTTTACCTTATTATCTCTTTTTTTTTTGTAACAGTTTTCCACTCTGCTGTTACTACTTGGAAGCTCTGTAAACAGAAGAAAGAATCAATTGCAGTGATTGTGGTTTTTATCACTTCTTCTCCACTGGGTTGGTCTGGTTAGTTGGATGGTGTTCAGTTCAATTCAATCCACTTCAATGGATTGTTTGTTGCATGTGTTCTTTATTAATTTTCTGATCAGTTTATGTTCCCCACATTTTCTTCTTTTAAACCGCATTTACTTCAAATAGGAAAAAAAATCGAATTCATTTCATTTTGGGTTCGCACGCACCCAAGACTTTTGTTAGATTTAATGAAGAATATGAACGGACGGACGGACGGACGGACGGACGGACAGACGAATGACTTGTCCGTGGAGTACTCGCATAGAATGAAAAGGTGTTACAAAAAGTCAGGTTTTAATTAAAGACTTTTAATTGTTATGACGTGCTATTTATAACTTCTGTGTGTGTGTGTGTGTGTGCACAGTGTGTATGTATTGAAAAGTCTTATCAGACTCCATATGGGAATCCGTATAATAGTCAAAGGTAATTGTCGATATAAACATTCTCGTATGCGAGCATTCTAATGAAGCTTTTCGTTTAGGTAACGAGAGATTTTTAATGATAACGTCTTATGCTAATGGCTGTTTCTTTCGTGCATTGGAAATAACATTTGGAAAAGAAATGACTCGATTTATTTGATGGTGATTTGCAGTAACTTAGGCGGCCCCTTTTGTAATCATTCCTTCAAACCAGAATATAGTTCGTAAAATTTGATCAAAGAAAGTGTTTAATTGGAAATTAACTGATTTCTTTAGAGCCCCATATTCGCATTTTTGTGCACAGAATGCAGTTACCAATTTTGAAATAAAACATAAAACTATGACTTAGATGAAAATTTTATTTCATTATAATGCTTGGATCTTGGAATGCAGTTACCAATTTAGAAGTTTAGAATTCAATTAAAATTTAGAATACAAAACAAAGACTAGTAAAAGAGTTCAAGCAGCGAATGACATTCAACATGTGCCGGGTAGTCCATTTTTCGGTTTCAAAAATAAAGGTAAATAAAACACACATAAAACTATGACTTCGATGAAACTTTTATTTCATTATAGTTTTCGACGACTTTTTCGCACATTTCGGGCAGTATCGCGAATATAATTTGAGGAAAGTTGGTTTCCAAATGCTCCAAGCTTTGGGGATTATCCGCATAAACACGGTTTTTGAGGTAGACTTCGATGAAACTTTTATTTCATTATAAATCCTGGAGCTGGTTATTATGAACGAGATACAGTGTAATTTAAATGACCGCCTCTGGATTAGTTGCAGCAGTGGATGCTTTTGAGGTAGTTTTCGACCACTTTTTCGCACACTTCGTCGCGGTATTGCGACGATAACTTGAGGAATATTGGTTTCCAAACGCTCCAAGCTTTTGGGATTATCCGCATAAACACGGTCTTGGAGGTAGACCCACAAAAAAGTCTAACGGCGTCAAATCATATGATCTCGGTGGTCAACTGACGTCGCCGAGACGAGAAATTACACTTTCTGGAAATTTCTCATGCGATAAAGTCAAAATCGGTCGTGTTATGTGGCTCGTGTCACCGTCTCGTTGAAACCACATATCGTCCAGTTCATAATCTTCAATTACAGGCCCAAAAAAAAAAGTTGGTTATCTTGCGGCCATAGCGCTTTGAATTGAAATTCGGATTATCCACCATATTTTCACTAACAGAAGCGATATTTTCAGCAGTGCCCACATTGCGATGATGTTCATGATTTTAACACTTCCAGCTTCTTCAGATTTATTTATAATTTTGCCAATTACTTGCACAGTAGATCGATTATGACGACCATAATCCCCCCGTAATTCACAAAAAGTGCTCACGTTTGAATCACCACTTTTATAGTAAGTTGTAACTATTTTTACACATGCTTCGGTTGTTGATTCATATTTTTATAAATGATAACACCTTTACTAAACAAATAACACTTCAGATGACAGGTATTTAACAGCTGACAGCCTTTGCCGGGTAGTGGTTTTGAAACCACCAAATGGATAGCCCTGTACGATGAAAAAGTTACAGGAAGTAAGAATTTGCTAAATTGGCTACGCTACTGAGCAAATTATTGGCTCTGAAATCTTTTCTTTTACAATACTGAAGAGCAAAATAAAAGTAGATTTCTATTCATATGCATACAAGCAAAGGGTGTCCCAACAAGAACGCAAGATTTAAATTTGGCGCCATTCGAAGTGTCATTGTTTGACATTTGAACGATTGTTATTGTTTGCTAGTATAAGGTACGAGGTTAGTAAAAATGGAGCGCTACACGAATGAACAACACATTCTCATTGTGAAATTTTTTTACCAAAATGGTGAAAGTTTTGCGGCTACAGTTCGCAAATTGCGATCAATTTGGGGTCACAATAATGCTCCAAAAGAGTCAACTGTAAAGAGATTAATGGACAAATTTGCTAAAACTGGATCTGTTAGTGATGTAAAGACAACAACGCGCCTTCGACTAGGTCGATCGATCGAAAATGTCGCAGCTGTAGGTGATGATGTCGCTCAAACTCCATCCACCTCAATTCGACACCGAACTCAGCAAATTGGTGTCTCCAAATCCACTATGCAGCGAATTTTGACGAAAGATTTGCATCTTCATGCATACAAAGTTCAATTGACTCAGGAACTGAAGCCAGCTGACTGACCATGGACAGCGAAGGGAGTTCGTTAATTGGGTATTGGAGAGACAACATGAAAATGCTGATTTTGCCGATAAAATCATCTTCAGTGACGAGGCCCATTTCCATCTTGATGTCTTCGTCAATAGGCAGAGTTGTCGCATTTGGGGTGAGGAAAATCCTCGAGTGATTCACGAGGAGCAAATAAATCCTCAACGTGTGATTGTGTGGTGTAGATTTTGGGCTGGAGGGATCATTGGACCTTTTTTTATGAAAATGAGACATGTCAAGCGCAAACAGTCAATGGTGTTCGGTATCATGAAATGATAACCAGTTTTTTCGGGCCTAGAATTGGAGGGCATGTGGTTTCAACAAGACGGCACCACATGTCATGCAGCCAGAGAAACAATTCAATTGCTGCATCAGTCATTTAAATCTTGCGTTCTTGTTGAAACAGCCTTCACATGCTGACTAAAACTGAACTTATCATCAGCAGTTACTCCTAAACACTTCAAACTACGCATCAATTGTAGTGCCGTTGTAGTTCAAATGTAAATGACGCTCTCCACGATGTGAGAAAAGAATTTCTTTGGTTTTAGAAGGATTTATGCTTAAATTATTGCAAGACATCTAAGTGTTAAGATTTTCCAAGGTGTGGTCGATTTTGGCCTGAAGGACATCCATATAATTTGAATCACTTTTGAAAACAATTTGCACATCATCCGCATAAGCATACACAGAGCACCAAACACCTATACTACGAAACTATTCAAAAACATGTTGAAAAGGACAGGGTCAAGGACTTAACCTTGAGGTACCCCACATCTAATAGACAATACTCGTATATCAGGTGATCCCCCATCGAAATATACAAACTGACTTCTACCACAAATGTATGACGACATCAAACGGCGACATTCCATAATCCGTTTGCATCTTTTTAAAGAGAATGCCGTGGTCCATTCTATCGAAGGCTCTTTCCAAATCCAATAACAGTAATATACATATTTTTTGGTCGTAAACGCTTTTCCTGATCTCGTCAGTAAGACCTACTAATAAGAAAAAAGTACTTCTAAGGTTACGAAACCCACATTGACAATCATTGAGATTAGAATCGCCTTTTAAAACGCCTATCAGCTGTCACTTTACTTTAGACAATACCGGCAATATCGAAATCGGCCTCAAATTTTCCACAGAATTACCGTCCAACTTCTTTCTAATTGGCCGTATCTTAGCCAACTTCCAGTGCACAGGAAGAGTAGAAGTTGTAATAATTGTGTTAACTACGTGCAGAAAGAAAGGAGATACAAAAATGAAATATTAACTTTAGGAATTTTGATGGATTCTCCCTAAAATCAAATCTCAACGATTGTCAATTTGGGTTTCGTAACCTTAGAAGTACTTCTTCTTTATTACTAGGTCTTACTGATGAGATCAGGAGAAGTGTTTACAACCAAGAAATATGTATATTACTGATATTTTAACTTGGGTTTAAGAAGCTTATCTGGGACAGTTGTGGTAAAATTCGATTAAAGTGGCATCACAATTATTTACAGCCTCGCAGACGTAGAATGTAATGAAACAAACTTGAAATATCTTCGTTGTCCAACCGGATGCTACATAAATATAGTACAAAATTGAAAATCCGTTATATTTTGGAAGAATGTTAGTTATATACTCTTATTCAATCAACCATTAAAACCTCTAACAAATTTAACACAAGCAAGCCAACTTAAATAAAATTAATTAATTTTAATTAGCCAACAAAAACATACCCTGAACTTTGCCTATAAACTACCCATAAAATAACTGACAAACATCCTAAAACACAACGAGGCGGGCAGAAGAATCACAGAGGCCACGCGTGGAACAGAAAATGCAACTATTAATTGCTGGAAAACAGTAGTTAATGTTAAGTGTCATCTTAACGAGAAACCTATAACGAAACATTAACGAAATAACGACAAAATTGAAAAATCCAACAACGTCAGCTCCAAACGACGGCAAACCGCAACAAAAGAAAAAACAGAAGACAACTGTTTAAGCAGCGACCAAATGTCGGCATACTCGTAGAAGAGGCTTTAGGTCGCGTGTTATTTGTCAATAAATTTCCGATGTTTACATTAACACACAGCCAGCGTCAGAGTGGACCCTGTTGCCTGTTTGTTAGCTTAAGGCAGATGGTGACAAAGATGTATTACGGGGATCGGAGGAAGAGATCAAATGGTTGAAATTTGAGCAGTTTCAACTGTCGCATTGTGATCAGAGGTCATGATATAGAAGCCACGGGTAGTCATTTAAGAATTCAAATTTTTTTTTTTTTTTTTATACGTTAAAATTTGAAAATGATAAAGGTGATAAAGGTGATGGCAATGGTAACGGGGGCTACCAATATCATAAAACTAAAACGAACACATACACTGGAGGTGGAGGACCGCCAGTTGCCCTACGCTGACGAAAAACTTTGTTTATAAAATGTAATCTCATCGATGTTACAGCATACCGATTGTAAGGCAACGTTAAAATCATGAAATTTGGAAGTTATGAGGACAGTTAAGAAGGATGTAGTAATTAAAAACCAACATCACTAAAGTTAAAACTAGAGAGTTTAATTGACTCATGAATTTGATAAGACACTCTTTTGGTAAAACGCTTACGTAGATGGCAGTTAGATTGAAATGGTACATTTCATTTTCATTTATTTAAGTCTATGGAACAAAATTTCCTCACAGACTAACAATGGCAAAATATAATATTAATATAATAATACAATATTTTATATTATAGATACGAGTATTATTTATAAACAATTTAAAATAGAACTATTTAATCTTAGAAATATGTAAGATATAATCGAAACAAATATTGGGATGAGTCAAACTCTATGAGTTGATTGGAATCTTGACCAAAGCATATTCATTAATTTCATTAAGAATATAAAATCAACGATTCAGAGTACTGTTTTTTGCATAAGAATTAAAGTGCCGAAGTATATCAAAAATATGTGCCCGCCAGAGAGACCTAGGAGGAACGTATAATGGCATCTGTGCCAAAAGATTAGAACAGTCAATGTAACCACCGATTATATTAAAAAATAAATGGCGCTGTCTGGAAGTTACGACGATATTCTAATGTCTGTAGCCCAAGTAATAAGTATTTAGAATTGTAGGTTGGTCGAGGTTCTTCTATCTATCTAAATAAAGAAAGAACAACCCAACAACCCGTTCAATATGTGCAATATGAATATTAGAATTTGGACACCAAATAATAGCAGCATATTCCAACATATATGATGTAAACATATAATGTAGAAATGATTTTAAATGAATAGAGCGATTTTTTAAGGTTGGCAGCACTGGTTGGTAATGGCGTGTAAACGTCATCTGTTAAAGTGAAAAGTGTACAGTATACTCTACCATTTCATCATGGAATGACGAATGATCTACCACAACGTCTAATTTTTGGTGATGGGCCTTACAAAAGCTCAATGAAAATCCGATGTTTTATCGAAAAATTGTGTTCAGCGATGAATTTCATTTCTTTTTGAACGGATACGTAAACAAGCAAAACTGTCGCATCTGAAGTGGTGAATAGCATTGTACATGCCATACTTGAATTACCAATGCATGCCGAAAAAACGACAGTCTGGTGTGGTTTATGGGCTGGTGGCATCATCGGTCCATTTTTCTTCAAAGACGACCGTGTAAGTAACGTTACCGTCAACGGCGAACGATATCGAGCCATGATAGGCGATTTTTTTTTGCCCCAATTGGCTGAGTTGAACTTGGAGGACGATGCAAGATGCCACACTGCTCGTGAAACAATGGATATGTTGAGGGATGAATTGGGTGAGCAACTTATCTCTCGATTTGGCCCTGTGAGTTGGCTCCCAAGATTTTGCGATTTAACGTATCTTGATTATTTCTTGTGGGGTTATGTCAAGTCGTTAGTCTATGTCGGCAAGCCGAACACTGCTGAAGTCTTGTAGGATAAAATAACAAGCGTTATTCGTAGTTTACAGGCCGAAATGCTCGAAAAAATGACGAAAAATTGGACCTTTCGAATAGACATTTTGAGACGGTGCCGCGGACAACATTTACATGAAATTACCTTTAAAAATTAAATGGCAAAGACCAATTTATCGATACCAATAAAAAAAATTAATATATGATGCAAATTTGAGTGCTTTATTAGATTTAAAAAATAAATTACTATTAAAAAAACACCCTATATTATTGACAAATTTGATTTGTATACCATAAACTAAGAGGAATCAAAATTATTTTCAAATTTGAATTAATTTTAGTTGCAAATGCCGGCTGTCCAAAAACTAGCCGACCTAACAAAGAAGACGCAAAAAAGTTTGCAAACATTTCGTTCATTTTCCAACATAATCTTTTTTTAGTTCGATACGCTTTCTGCACCCTGTTTATAGTAAGAACTGTCAAACTACTTAAAATGACCATCAACCGCAGACTCCACCTCTTCATTGTTGGTAAATCTTTTACCAACGAGCCATTTTTTTCAAGTTTGGAAATAGAAAATAGTTCGAGAGAGCTAAATCTGGCGAATAAGGTGGGTGATGAAGTAATTTGAACTTTAATTTATTAACCTTGCCCTTAACAATAGGGAATGTATGAACTGGAGCATTGTCTTGATGAAACAACACTCAATTTTTTGCTGTATTCGTTCTTTTTCCATAATTTCATCACCTAAATACTGCACTAAATTAGCATAATATTCGCCGTTGATGGTTTTCTGTTTCTGAAGATAATCAATAAAAATAATCTCATGCGCATCCCAAAAAAATAGACGCCGTAACCATTTTGTGGATTTTCTTAATCGTGTCTGGCGTAGACATCTCAGTTGATTGAAAAAAAGTTATTTGAATTTCTCCTTGTAGTGCAATTAGTGCACCACTCTGTATAAAAAAATAAGCGACCAATTCCCAGTCCTAAAGAATGTAATTAAATATTGCCATAATTATTTGCGCCATGGTTTCCTGGACTGTATTTTAATCAAAACCGTCTTATTGGAACCAAATATCATCAAGATCACCGGCTTCAGTCAGCCTACATCCTTCCGCGATCAAATGTCAAAAAGTATTGAACAAAAGTACCAACCAAAATTTTATACGCACCACACTCACAATCACCGAGTACCATTTTGTGGATTTTCTTAACCGAGTCTAGCCATGGAGATCTCAAATGGTCGACCACTACGGTGCTCCTCTTGGCAGCTCGTACGGCCTCGTTTAAACTCTGCTATCCAATATTTTACAGTCGTAAACGAAGGAGCAGACTCGTCCAGAGTAGAATCTAGCTCGTTTTTAATATTGTTTGGGCTGAGACCTATCAGATGGAAATATTAAATTGCATAAGGATGACCAATTTTTTCCATGTTTACAAATTTACTGCGATCGTTTACTTTTAATGGCTCAAATAAAAATGCTGAACAACGTGGTGCCTTAAAACTTAAAACATATGTTTAGAACGTTCCCATTTTTCATCAAAGCAATTTTCTTTTTTCGAAATAATTTTTTTCAAACTACTCCTTCCAGTTTTGGGACCGCCCTCGTAGTTTTGGGACCACTTTATTTTACAATTCTTTTTTTTATAAAAATAGCAGCATAATCTTATAGATCGATCGGTTAAATTTAAATTGTTAAAAAACAAACAAAAAAAACAAAGAAACCACAAAAAAAGAAAAACAACAAATGAATAGTGGTAAAGGGTGTCCCAACAAGAACGCAAAATTTAAATTTGGCGCCATTCGAAGTGTCATTGCTTGACATTTGAACAATTGTTATTGTTTACTAGTAGAAGGAACGAGCTTAATAAAAATGGAGCGCTGCACGAATGAACAACGCATTCTCATTGTGAAATTGTTTTACCAAAATGGTGAAAGTTTTGCGGCTCCAAAAGAGTTAACTGTAAAGAGATTAATGGATAAATTTGCCAAAACTGGATCTATTAGTGATGTAAAGACAACAACGCGCCTTCGACCAGATCGATCGACCGAAAATGTCGCAGCTATACGTGATGATGTCGCTCAAACTCCATCCACCTCAATTCGACACCAAGCTCAGCAAATTGATGTCTCCAAATCCACTATGCAGCGAATTTTGACGAAAGATTTGCATCTTCATGCGTACAAAGTTCAGTTGACCAGCTGACCATGGACAGCGAAGGGAGTTCGTTAATTGGGCCGTTAATTTGCCGGTAAAATCATCTTCAGTGACGAGGCCCATTCCCATCTTGATGGCTTCGTCAATAGGCAGAATTGTCGCATTTGGGGTAAGGAAAATCCTCGAGTGATTCACGAGCAGCAAATGCATCCTCAACGTGTCACTGTGTGGTGTAGATTTTGGGCTGGAGGAATCATTGAACCTTTTTTTTATGAAAATGAGGCATGTCAAGCGCAAACAGTCAATGGCGTTCGGTATCGTGAAATGATAACCAGTTTTTTCGTGCCTAGAATTGAAGAAATGAATGTTGAGGGCATGTGGTTTCAACAAGATGGCGCCACATGTCATACAGCCAGGGAAACAATTCAATTGCTGCATCAGTCATTTCCCGGTCGTGTTATTTGGCGTTTTGGAGACCAGAATTGGCCGCCTAGATCGTGCGATTTAACACCATTAGACTTTTTTCTTTGGGGTTTTTTTGAAGTCGATGGTTTACGCGAATGAACCGATGACGACTCAAGTTTTAAAAGAGGAAATTGGACGCTGCATTAATTAGTCATTGAAAATTTTATTAAAAGATGTGTGCCAGCAAAGCCGCGGCGGCCATCTGCCCGATGTGTTGTTCCATACATAACCTCATTCTATTTACTTTACGATATAATAAAGTTTCACGATTTTTTTTAAATATCTGTGTTTTATTTAAAATTTAAATCTTGCGTTCTTGTTGGGGCAGCCGTGTTAGTTAAAATGGTTGTATTTTTTTTTAATTAAATGTTTGCCTATGAAACATAGACTTGCTTTATTCACAAACAGATTATTGTATCGACAGTAATAACGTCATCTCATATTGAGGCCAGCTAGCTATTGCATCATCCTCCTTGAGTATATTGGTAATATTGCTTAATATCCGCACGCGTTACACACCGTTTTTTGATTATAGATCAAATATCTCTCATCGGAGCAAACACATCATTTTCGGTCAATCTATGTTATCATCAACGGCCACGCAAACACATAATCAATCACTCTCCTATATTAAATATTTAATAGTCCTTTAACCAATCTATCAATTGACGGCAGACAATTATGTTATACAATTATGTTATGAGCCATAAACCTATTGACAAATTGCAATTTTGCCCAAATTATTGTTCCGATGTACGTTAACCTGATGTACATCCAAAATGTTGTTTTGTATGTAAACACACGAGTTTATAGGCTCTCCAATGATTATTACATTTCCTCAGGGATGGCCAACATATAACAAAGTCAAAGACGAACTTATCATATTTACCTCTGATGATAGGAAGCGAACGAATTGGAAGCCTAAGAAGTAGTTGGCAAATAACAGTTGATCTCAGTACTTTTAAGATTTCGATTGCTATGAGGAGGGGGTATCTGTTGTGGCAACAATACACAGCACAGCAATATTGGGACGCTTACGTGTTTGTGGCATCTACTTGTATAGTATATGGATAGGGGCAACATTTTGACATGCATGCACTCCCATCATCGTCATTATTATTTGGGCGTGTGGCAATCGAATGGTTTTCAGCAAAATACTTATTCGTACGTAGAAAAAGTAAACAGTCGACAATCATAGAAAAAAACAACAACAAGCGCTACTACAACTAATAATAACAACAAAAGCAGCAACATTTATTAGAGTAGAGAGGTAGAGTAACAACAACGGCAGCAGAAACAGTCACAACTACATCGACAGCGGCTGTAACATCAGCGGTTTGGCAATTGATGGCACCACCACAAAGTACTCATCATATTGCAGGGTGACAGCTTGAAGGAATGATAGATGTCGTTTATATGATGGAAATATTTAAATATTCAAATACAAGATGGCGCACGGATCATGCTACTACCAACTGTCAGTGGGTAGTTTTACTTAAAGTTGTTGAAGGAGTTTTTTTTTTGCCCAAAATTGCGCCGAAGACGTACCCGTTTTAACAACATTTGGGTCCAGCAAGATGGAGCAACTGCACACGTAGCTAGACCCGTTACGGCGGAGCTTCAACGAAAATTACCAAGCATATTAATATCCAGAAATTGGCTCTCAAAATCACCTGACCTGACTGCACCAAACTTTTTTTTTATGGGGTTATGTCAAGCAACTGGTGTACAAAACGAAACTAAGAAATTTGACTGAATTGAAGCTGCTCATTAAAACATCTCGCGATGAATAATTTTTTGATCAGGTGTCGCAAATGCGTAAATGAACATATGGAAATCATTTCCGGCCTATCATCTTCAAAACCAATTAGTTATGCAAAATAAAATTACATTTTCTATACATTACAAAAAAACTAAATGAAATACATTGATTAAAAAAAGTAATTTAAATTTCTTCTTGTAGTGCAATTAGTGCGCCACACTGTATAAAAAACTAAGCGGCCAATTCCCAGACCTAAAGAATGCAATTAACTATTGCCGAATTGATTCCGCCATGGTTTCATGGGATTTAAGGTAATTAAGGCCGTCTTATTGGAACCCAGTGTCGTGAAGATCATCGGCTTCAGTCAGTCTATACTGAACAGAACTGCTAGCCAATTTTGATCCACTGGCACCGCGCTTTTTTGACGTTATCTAGTATAGAACTTCTTCTTAAATAGAGGTACTTATCTATTACACGCTGTCCGTAGGAAATAATTCCAAGCGCTTCGATCTTCTATGCTCCTCCTCCAATTCCTCACAACAAGCTTCGACAGCATTACAAAAGGCTGATCCTTCCAACGGAGTTTTGGTCGCCCTCTTTTGCGCTGTCCATCGAGTTCGTTGTCGAAAACCTTCCGTGCCGGAACATTTGGAATCCATCCGCACAACATGACCCAGCCAACGCAATCGCTGTATATTAATGGGCTTGACCACGTCGATGTCGGCATATAGCTCATACAGCTCATTTTTCATGCGAAACCGATATTCTCCGTCAACGATGATGGGCCCATATATTTTCCGGAGTATTTTCCTCTCGAAAACCGCCAGTACTGATTCATCTGCTTGCGTCATAATTCAGGATTCTACGCCATATAACAAGACAGGTAGAACCAACGGTTGGTACAGTCGAATTTTTGTTTGTCGAGAGGGGGCTTGCTTAGCCCATAGTAACATATAGGTACATTAGCAAGAAATACTCTCCTCTTTATCTCCATGCTGACATCATTCGTTTTGTTTACAGCGGAACAGAGGTAGATGAATTCTCCCACCACGTTTACACAGCGTCCCAAACGAGTAAACTCTTTGTTCGTTGAAACCAATAACTTTGTTTCGTTCTCGTTCACCATCAGACCCATTTTCGCTACTTTCTTCTCGATGCTTTAGAAGGCTGCAGTAACATCTCGCAGTTTTCTGCCAATGATGTCTATGTCATCTGCGTATGTGAGTAACATATGGCTTTTGTTAAAGATGGTACCAGACGTGTTAACTGCGGCTTTCCTAATAATCTTCTCCAACAGCATGTTGAAGATAGTTTTTGCTTCTTTCAGACAGTATAGTTGTTGACTGTACTTGTCCAAATTAAGAATTTGGCCGTTCGGGCGAAGCTGATGGTAAATGATCCTCCGCCAACCCTATCTAGCACACAGTAAAACCTTCCAGATCGTCAATGCTGACTTTGCCACCTTTTGCCCCGACTCACCGCGATTCGACCACGACTATTTTCACTTAAAGTTATTGCAAATAATCCGCTTCTCATTATCAGTCACTGTCCGCTTCAGAAATCGGTCAATTTTGTAGCGATTCAGCAGTAATTCGTAAATAGGAATTCGATCCATGAGGTTAACTCGTGTAGTACCCACAAATTGAACTAATTTAAGTGGTTTCAAATGGTTTTTTGTACAATGTTTAATTCCTGATCAATCGAAAAAATGCTTACATGATAATCGGATTTAACGATTTCCATTATTCTGCAAACATTTTGGATATTTTCGGCCTTCCAGAGCGTGGTGCATCTGTGGCACCAAAATTACAGTATAGAATCGACGAAATCAGAATTACGAATGATTGGCCGTTACGGTATGATTTTCTCTTTGCTGGTGTGCATATTTGACATGCGCCCAAAGATTACTAAGTCAAACAACCGCAAAACTGCATGAGTAATTATTTGAGTACGACATATGACGCCATCTAGCGTAAGCTGATCTCCCGACTTATACAACGCAAGATACAGATTACTGAAGACATCTTTTGGACAAAAGAAGGATTTCTTTTACTACACCTTATATTATTTGTTGAATCAGACTATCGACAACAACAATTTTTTTTGGCTGAAAAGTTAGCTTTTTTTACAAAGCGAATTTTTGTCTCTACGGCGATCGTAACAAACAAAATCGCGACGTCTGAGAATCGAAAGACTAAATTTTTTGATAAAATAAACACAGTTCTTTTAAGAAGTGATGGTGCGTATTAAGTGTATTTGAACTTGACGCAATTCGAAATCACAAGGAAACTGTCAGAAATTATGTACTGAAAATGCAAACAGATACAAAATCAACTGTTATTAAAGGGTGGCTTTTTAATCGCAGTTTTTTTTTTTTAATCGAATAAAACTCTCAAATTTGCATTGTACAATAAAATTTTTTATTGGAATCGATAAATTGGTCTTTGCCATTTATTTTTTAAAGATAATTTCATGTAAATGTTGTCCGCGGCTCCGTCTCAAAATGTCCATTCTGAAGGTAAAATTTTTCGTCACTTTTTCGTGCATTTCTGCCTGTATTCCAGGAATAACGCGTGTTATGTTATCCTGTAAGGCTTCAATAGTATTCGGCTTGTCCACATAGACTAACGACTTGACATAACCCCACAAGAAATAATCAAGAGGCGTTAAATCGCAAAATCTTGGGAGCCAACTTACAGGGCCAAATCGAGAGATAAGCTGCTCACCAAATTCATCCCTCAACATATCCATTATTTCACGGGCAGTGTGGCATATTGCACCGTCCTGATGACACCACATGTGAACCAAGTTCAACTCAGCCAATTGGGGTAAAAAAAATCGCCTATCATGGTTCGATATCGTTCGCCGTTGACGGTAACGTTTCTTCCACGGTCGTCTTTAAAGAAAAATGGACTGATGATGCCATCATCCTATAAACCACACCAGACTGTCGGTTTTTCCGGATGCATCGGCAATTCATGTATGGAATGTGGCTGTTCATCAGTCCAAATGCGACAGTTTTGCTTGTTTACGTATCCGTTCAGCAAGAAATGAGCCTCATCGCTGAACACAATTTTTCGATAAAACATCGGATTTTCATTGAGCTTTTGTAAGGCTCATTCACCAAAAATTGGACGTTGTGGTAGGTCATTGGTTCAATTCTTGCGTGAGTTGAATTTTATAGGCTTTCAAAACAAAATCAACGTGTAAAATTTTCCTTGTGATTCAGTAACACATGCCTATTGCTAAGAACGGCGACGAATTGACATTTCACGATCGTCATTAACACTGGTCGCTACGGCTGCAATATTTTCTTCGGTATGCAATTCACGCATGCGAGTCGATGGTTTTATGTCCAACAAAGTAAATTTGGTGCGAAATTTAGAAATAACAGCACGAATTGTTGATTCAGCAGGTCGATTATGGTCGTATCAAACGATGCACATTTCTCACAGAGCACGAATTTTGATAATAAATTCAAATTTCATTTCAACAAATTAGTCTTTGCATGATGAAATGGCAGAGTATCCTGTACACTTTTCGCTTTAACAGATGACGTTTGGATGCCATTACCAACCAGTGCTGCCAACTTAAAAAACTTAAATCTTAAAAAATCATCCTGTACCTCGGCACTTTACTTCTTATGCAAAAATAGTACTCTGAATCGTGGATTTTAGATTTTTAATGAAATTGATGAGTACGCCTTGAATCAAGATCCCAATCATCTCATAGAGTTTGATTCATCTCAATATTTGGTTCGATTATATCTTAACAGATTTCTAAGATTAATTAGTTCTATTTTAAATTGTTTATAAATAATATGTATAATATAAAATATTACTGTTTTGTCATTGTTAGTCTGTAAGAAAATTTTGTTCCAGTAACTTAAATAAATAAAAATGAAAAAAAGAATGAATACCATCACCCCAAATCAACTGCTATTTTAACTGTAACGCTTCCATGCCTTACTAACTTTATGTGACTGCAGAGCATTTGTTGTAACAATCGGCTGCTGTTTGCTACTATGACTGGTAGTTGTAACTATTACCTCTCGGTTACATTGGCTGCCAGTTTGCCTCGTTTTATTTCGATTTTTTTCCCCTTTTTTGTTTTTGCTGTTGCTCGTTTGTTGTGGCATCATGGATGGCAGCAGCCCGCCTGACTGCCACCACTAATGTACCATCAGCAATTTATTAAAATTACGATTACATCGGGTGAAAGATAATATTTCTGTACGATGTTGTTTATTATTGTGCGATGTTGTTTTTGTTGCTTCTTGGTTTCGTTTTGTTTTCGAAAGCAGCTCTAATCTCTGCAGGCCTCGTTGTTTCTTTTTATTTTTTTTTTCTTTGTCGAAATCAACTCATCCTCTTCGCCTATGCCTTTAGCTAACTTTAGCGGAGCTATCAATTGTCCTACCTAGATTTTAATGCTGGCCAAAGCTGCCACCACCACCACCACCAACATCACCACCACCACCGCAGCCACTAATGCGAGCTCCTTTCCTGCAGTGAACTTTGTTTCATTAGAAAAACCGTTACGATTTCGGCTTTGGCTTTGCAACGCAGCAATAACAACACCAAAAAAAAAA
>JAHXMU010000029.1:1880218-1890627 GCA_019455685.1 Philornis downsi | reverse complement strand
TTTCTTTGATTTTTTTTTTAAAAACATGGGTCCGTCGAATATGGGCAACCCTGTATATATATATATATTTATATATAGTTATACATTTTCCGGTTTCAAAAATTATATAACTATTATTTCGATGATGTCATCCAAAGAGGTTCCTCCAGCGTCATTTTTAAAGAAAATACAACCCGATGACGCACCAAACAGTCACTTTTTGGCTTTTCCACAATCACTTCTGGAGCCTAATATGTGACAATTTTGCTTGTTGACATAACCACCGAATGAGAAATGGGCTTCATCGCTGAAGGAAGTTTTGTTCTATAGAAAGCCGACGTTTGAATCGCTATACACGATTATTCATTTAGTGGTTTCAATACCTACAGTCAGTTAAATAGCTGTCATCTGAAGTGTTTTTATTTAATGAAAGATTTGCCATTTATGAATATGGAACCGAAGAACCCGTGCCTTACGGAATGGTTATGCCCATCATAATCGGTCTACTGTGCAAGGTATTGGCAAGATTATAAAAAACTTTCGAGAGACTGGAAGCTTTACAGATGTGGTCAGGCCTGTGCATCATCGCAATGTACGCACTGCCGAAAATGTCGCTTCTGTTTGTGAAAGTGTGGTGAATAATTCGAGTTGCAATTCAGAGCACTCTGGCCGTATAATAACCGACTTTTTTTGACTGGAAGTTTCGATTTTGGCTTTATTGCATGAAAAGTTTCCAGAAAGTATAATTTCACGTTTTGGCCACCAAAATCATGATGCCGGTAAACTTTTTTTGCGGAGCTACGTCAGAGGCTATGTTTACGCAGATAATCTCCAAAAGTTGCAGTATTTGAAAACTAATATTCGTCAAGTTATCGCCGTGATACCGCCTGAAATGTGCGAAAAAGTGGTTGAAAACTACCTCAAAAGGATTCACTGATACAATCAATCCAGAGACGATCATTTAAATGACATTGTATTTCGAACGTAATGGCAAAGTCCAAGCATTATAATGAAATAAAAGTTTCATCGAAATCATAGCTTTATTTGTGTTTTATTTAGCTCAATCTTTAAAATCGAAAAATGAATAACCCGATACAATTTAATTGCTCTACTTTTGACCACTACAATAAGCGAAGAGCGTTCACCAAGCGTCTCTTCAATTTTCTAGTGGTTTTGTAATACACTTACGATTTTGTGTGTCACCACTTACAGTAGTTCTCTTTACAATCTCATTGCTAAATGTTTCAAGTTTGGTTTGGTGTAGTTTTTTTTTAATATAAATGGAAAATAAAAAAGTAAAAGAGTATTGAAAAGAAATACACAGAGGCCTTTCTATAAACGAGAAAGGTGATATTTTGTGGTGGCCACTGTCAAATCCCTTTTAATCTAAATCATTTAAAGTTTCAGTTTTTCCACCCCATATCTTCTGAAATAAATTGCCGGTCCTTCACCTCCGCATCGCGCATTCAATCCCAAAATGTTTATAGCTTTTGAACACCAAACCTTGGATTTGATGGACGTTACTTTCACCGGTTAATGTTGATAGTCGCTTGAGACGCCCTTCATCTTCAAACCGTTCTTGGCTCGGCTCTTTGACATACTTTATGCTTTTTGTAAACATTTCTTCCTGACAACAAAATGTTCATAAAGTGTCTTCTGCATATAACATTGTAAAGTTTTTTATATTTGTTTTTTATGTATAATTATATTAATCCATTATTAACTTCAATACTGTGTTCTACTTATCTGCCAGCTATACACATAGCCATATATATATATTCGTCAGGCACAGTATGCTGCAGAACAGTGTACCGCTTTTATATGATATTCGTTTTTTACGTCTTTTAAATATCATCTGATTAACTTTTAATTTTTCTTCTTTCAGGTAAGAATAAATTACAAAACTTCCCATTAAAATCTGGTGAGTAGATTCGTGAAAACATTGGGGCTTAAACATAACATTTGAAATGGGAAGTCTTACCAATTACGCCATCCGATTATCACTTGTTCCGTTCGATGGCACATGGTCTGGCTGACCAGCAGTTCCACTCATATGACGACATCAAGGATTGGCTAGATTCGTGGATACCCTCAAAAGATGAACAGTTTTACCAAGACGGAATTCGAACTTTGCCAGAAAGATGGGGAAAGGTAGTAGCTAGTGATGGGCAATACTTTCAATCAATCTGTTGTAAACAAGTTTTCATAATAAAGTTGCGTTTTTATAAAAAAAACAACAGCGAGAACTTAGTTGCGCACCTAATACTTCACACATTCCTTTCCATTCTCCCCATTGTTTCGCGAGAGGAGGCAAAGATCTTTGTGGTTTTGTGAAAAATTTGTGGAATGTGCTTATTTTTTTTTTTGCACCTAATACATCCAATTATAAATTGGATCTAATGGCAAAAAATAAAGAAACATTAGACTTTTGCATGAATAAAGTTCTTATCTGCTGAATTTCCACTTATTAGAAGCAATGGAATTTAATATACTTCAGTTTAAACGACATTAATTTTTATAATTGTAAAAAGAGTTAGCTTTTTTTGGGATATTTTTAGCTTGTTGAAGCCTTTTTTCGCTTAAGTTTTGGCTTTTTTCATTATTAGTTGCACACCTATATAAATTTCTGTAACGACCCAGCTCACTGCGTACTTTTTCCATTTTAGAAAATATTACAATATTATTGAAAAAATTATCAATATTAGCTAATTTTTTAAATTCTTTGTAGTGGTATAGTTGTTTTACAAAAGTAATTAAACTTTATTTAATATTTTTTTTTTTTTTTTTTTGAAAAGTAGTGAAAGAAGAAGTTGATTTCAAGCCTATAGTAAAAATTTGTATTTGAGTATTGCCAGCATGCGATAAAAAATTAACAAGATGACAGCCCAATTTTTATGTCCGATTCAAATTCAGCGCACCCAGAGTCAATTTTTCCCCCAAATTTGTAGATCAGTGTAATTAGACTTTATTTAATACTTTCCCCTTTAGGATAGGTTGATTAGTCCAATTTTTTGTTTGTAAGGGTCGTAAAAGAGGATGTGAGATCATTGATGTCAGGCATGCAGTAGAAAATATTACAACACTATCAAATAATGTTTTAAATTCTGTCTCACAAAAGCAGTTAGGCTTTATTTAATAGTTTCCCCTTTAGAGTAGGTTGAATTTATTTATTTATTTATTTTTTTCAGTGAAATAAGTAGTGATATCGTTGATTTCAAGCATATAGCAAAGATTTATATGTCAGTATTTTTAGATTTGTGTTTCTTTTTTCCTTTTGGTACTTTATGAAGTGTTACTTTGCCTATGATTGAAACTATTATTTTGCTAACCAGCATGCCTGGCATTATTCATTGCCAGACATTTATAATGCGGCTTTACTATCTTGCTATCTAAATAACCATAGAAAAGTTTTTCCCAAAGAAGATGTAAAACTAACCCTCCTCGCGTACACACACAGATACACATACGAGGTGTGATAAAAAAACGGTTTTTTTCAAATTTCGTGAGTTACGTATGTTCGATTTTCGCATTTTTTTCTTTCTGTTATGTTGGCACACATGTCTGTTATATACGTTGACAATATCAGCCATTTTGAATTGTCAGTTTGTTTTTGACAGATAAAAAGGTTAGTCGTGTTTTGGTGTGCTCTTAGATTTTTTACTTTTCGAAAAAATGGATCAAAGAAACTGTATTAAGTTTTGTGTAAAAAATGAAATTAAATATGCAAGGACATTTGAAATGTTGAGTGTGGCGTTTGACGAGTCTACTATGAGCAGAACAGAAATTCAATTGTGGTATAACCGGTTTAAGGAAGGCCGAGAAAATGTCAATGACGATGCTCGTCCTGATCGCCCGAGCACGTCAACAACCGATGAAAACATTGAGTCAGTGAAGAAAATGATTTTGGATAATCGTCGAATCACTATTAGAGAGGTTGCTGATGATGTTGGCATATCGTTCGGCTCATGCCAAGCAATTTTTGCGGGTGTTTTAGGCATGAAACGCGCGGCAGCGAAGATTGTTCCAAAATTGCTAAATTTTAAGCAAAAACAACGTCGCATGAACATTGCCCAAGAGCTGTTGAACGTCGTCAACGGCGATCCAGATTTCCTCTGAAAGGCCATAACTGATGACGAATCATGGGTGTATGGCTATAACATTGAAGCGAAAGCCCAATCATCCCAATGGAAGCGTTAAGAAGGG
Organism: Philornis downsi; assembly: GCA_019455685.1. Classification (NCBI taxonomy): domain Eukaryota; kingdom Metazoa; phylum Arthropoda; class Insecta; order Diptera; family Muscidae; genus Philornis; species Philornis downsi. The sequence goes on along the minus strand of JAHXMU010000029.1, from coordinate 1,886,445 downwards.
CCAAGACCGAAAAAAGCACATCAAGTTCGGTCAAATGTGAAGGTTTTGCTCACTTCGATTGCAATGGCGTGGTGGTGCATCATGAATTCTTGCCACAAGGTCGTACGGTCAATAAGGAGTACTACCTTGAAGTTATGCGCCGTTTGCGCGAAGCAATTCGTCAAAAACGCACAAAATTGTGGAAAACCTAATCATTTATTTTGCACCCTGATAACGCACCAGCTCGCATAACGATGCTTGTGCGTGAGTTTTTGGCCAAAAACAAAACCGCGATCATGCCTCAATCATCGTATTCACCGGACTTGGCCCCCGCTGACTTTTTCCTCTTCCCCGAAACAGAAGACACCGATGAAAGGAAAGCGTTTTGCTACAATTGAGGAGATAAAATCGAAAAGGGAGCGGTTGGCGATACCAAAAAGCGCGTTTTAAAAGTGTTTCGAAAATTAGAAGAAACGCAGGCAGAAATGTTTTATATTTGAGGGGGACTACTTTAAAGGCAATAAAATAGAAATTGACGAATAAATAATTACTTTTTAAAAAAAATTGAAAATAATGGTTATTTTTTGATCACACCTCGTACTTGCAACCTATCTGGGAACAGTGTTCACAGTTTGCCAAATCTCCAGCCATAATCACAAATCACAGGAGGTAGTAGGTGCTAAATTGTCCCATGGTAGTGAACTACGCAAAGTGCAAATCGTACATAGATTTGCTAAATTGTAAGCGTTAATAGATTGTAAACTGTGATAATGATAAATGATGTTACCACTTTGCAGAAATAAATGCATTTTCCCCCCCTTTGGCTGTAGTTTTTGTCCATCAAGCGTCTTACTAACGAAATTCAAAGTTAAGACAATGTACCACTTAAATTCGGATTGTAATTTGATGGAGAAAATATAAAGGAAAACTTCGAAAAAAAAATTAAATGGCAGCAGCCCACCAAATGTAAACGTTATAATTATTACCTTGTAAGGAAAATTTAAAAAGTTTTTACATTTTGTGTGTTATTTTTCCCAGTCGTTGGCAACAAAGGAGTCTTTGTGTTGTTAAAGTCTCAACTGATCTCCACTGACGCTGTAAACACCTTCTTTTCTGTTGCGGTTTTAGATTTTTGTGGGTAATACATTTTAGTAGTCCTATTAAACAAAAGCATTAAACTTAAGTGTAACTAAACTCTTGTCACTGCCTCTAATAGTACCAAACGTGGCCGTGAAAGAAGAGCTGTGATCATGTTTTCGTGTTTCAGTCGCTAACATGGTTTCTGGGGTTCGGGGAAGGGAATCCAAGTGGCAGGGACACAAGACACTCCTTTTGCAAACATTAAATAATACACGAATGAAGAGGATACACTACATTATAATATATGAAGGATATGCTTACCACATAATACACGAAGGAAGGATTCATTACAGCACGATTTGAACTTCTAATTGGTATTCAGAACTAATTTCCTCTAACTATTTATTTTTCTCCTCTTGCAAGAAATTCAAAATTTTCTATTCGAAGACCGCTACCATTGCGTATGGTCAAGTTCAATTCGATATCGTGATAATCAGGTATGTTCCAAAAAAGTAGTGGAATTAAAGTAAAATACGATTTGAAAAGTTAACGTTTCGTTTTGGATGTTCTGCAAATGAAGTGGTTTGTTGTTTCATTTTCTCATATGAAATGAAGTTCGAAAGCAGAAGTTGTAAACAGCTGATGTTGACTTAAAAATAAAATTTTGTTATTAAAACTACTATTTGTGATTTTTTGTGTATAAAATTAAAGGATAAATAAATGATAAGGACAAATAAATAAATAAAGGATAAATAAATAATGACTGCGGTGTTAGTGTCCACTGTATACCAAACCAATGAATACGCAAGCAAAATTACAAAGGCGAATTTTGTGGGATCACTCAAATTTTCTGGATATGGGCGACACTACTTAAGTACACACATGTATGTACTTAAGTACATTCAATATACTTTTAATAAAAACTATTAGGTTTTTACAAAATTATCGCGTCAACAAAGATGCATTTCGTAACATTTTACATTGCATAAAATTGAGACTGCCCAGGTCATCCATTCCGGCAGAACTACAGCAACGAGGGGTCGGAAAATACACTATTGTGGCCTTAGCACGGAGCACCACCTGCAAAATTTTAAATCTAGTGCTTATTGTTCTAGAAAAATATATTTGTCCTAGGTGGATTAAATTGAAAATGACAGTTGATGAACAAAATTTGTCTAAGCGCCACTTCATGCAAAAATTTGGTATTTCCGGTGTAGTAGGATGCATTGATGGAACTCACGTGGAAATTACTAAGCCGCAAAAAGATTCCACAATTCTTCCAATTTTATATGGTCCCCTTTTTCCAGGTCTGGATTGTTTTGCATAAAACCTAGCATTATTGCATCCTGCGTTGTATTCTTGCGTTTTCCCCTTTAAACAAGGAAAATTTTTATTCAATCAAATGAATCTGACCACTTTTATTTATTATACTTACATGTTTACTTGCAAAAGTTTTTGTTTCACAATAAAATTTCAAAGTATTTTTAAACTACTTCTTTTTGCCTAAAAGTAGTTTCTAGAACAATGCAATTCACTACGATTTGATGTTCGAAAACAAAACAGAAATGAAAAGTAAAAAGTAAAATTCAGAACACCCAAGTGTCAAATTGAAGTGATTTCAAACTACTTTTACTTCAAAGTAGAATCTGGAATATACCTGAATATCATTCATTTACCCATCGAATGCTAAATCCACTCGATCAAACAACTGAAGTTTATGTATGACTGTCAGAGTGGCTCTTAATTTAAGGCATTTCAAATATTTATCCTTAGTTTATATATCCTAGTTTATGGATTTTACGTATCGGTTTCTCGACGGCTCGATAGTTGTATCCCAGGTTATGGAATATCTACACGACATTTATGTTTAACTTTAGCCAAAAAGGAGAGAAACGGTGTAAAGACATAGTGGTGTCAAACATCCTACTTTTTCAGACAACCGGTTTTCGAGTTATTCGAAAAAGTACTTTTTCCAGAAGTTCAGTTTTCGAGCAAACCGGGATTTTCGATTTATTTTCCATAGAACGAAATTAAAATTGAAATTCTCATATCTCTTAAGAAAATGAGCTCTATTATAAAAAACTATTAATTAACACATTTTAAATCTACTGACAGTATTTTATTTTTATTTTAGCTTATCTTTTATATGCAAAACAAAAAGCAAATCCTCTTAGAAACTGTCACCGGCAGCTGAGAAATAACCAGTCACAGTTTTATATAGCGTGATTTTTTATTCGCAGTTTTTTTTTTTCAAATCAAATAAAACACTCAAGTTTGCATCATATATTATAATTTTTTATTGGAATCGATAAATTGGTCTTTTGATAATAAATTTCAACGATTTGCAATCATTGCTCGTTTGTTAGTCTTCCCATGATGAAATGGCAGAGTATACTGTACACTTTTCACTTTGACAGATGACGTTTGGACGCCATTACGAACTAATGTTGCCAACCTGAAAACTTAAATCTTAAAAAAATCACCCTATATTTTAAAAAATTCAATTTTAAAGAGATGACGCGGATTAAATGTAGCTTGATGGCCAGATATTGGATATTCGCTTTTAACACATAGTATAGGGATATCCACTTTTCGGTTTCGAAAGTAAAATTAAATAAAGCGCACATAAGGTTTATTGCTTGGACCTTGCCATTATGTACAAAATACAATGTCATTTAAATGATCGCCTCCGGATTGGTTGCAATAGTGGATCCTTTTGGGGTAGTTCCCGATCACTATTTCGCACATTTCGTGTGGTACCTCGGCGATTACTTGACTTGAATGTTGGTTTTCAAATGCTCCGACGTTTGGGGATTATTCGCGTAAACACGAATATCACGAATATCGGTTTATCAAACCGAAATATCACGAATATCGGTTTATCAAACCGAAATTTTGGCCATTAAGGATGTGACGGAATGGCTGAGGAATAACGTTCTCACCACGGTGGGAATGAACATATTCTCTGATAGTCAAGCTGCCTCTAAATGTCTGGATTCTGTCTTCCTGACCTCAACGTCAGCCCTGAAATGCCACAGATCTCTTAACGAGATGGCTCAGCATTTCAACATTCATCTTATGTGGGTGCCGGGCCACAGAGACATACCAAGGAACTGCAGAGCGGACGTACTGGCAAGACTAGGAACAACCTTACAGACTCCACCAAAGTTAGAGTCCGTGGGCATGTCTCTAGCCACTTGCAAGTTCTTACTGAGAGATGGAGCATATTTAACAGCAAATGGTAGATGTTCGATGCTGTAATCAATTCAGATAGATGTGGCCTCGCCTACATTTGAAGCCTTCACACAAATTGCTGTCGCTGTCAAGACCCGACGTCTCATGGGTCTGTCTGATGGAAAGACATGCAGTGAGACTGAAGGTTGCGACTAATGACTTCTGCAGGAGCTGTAGGGATGAAGAGGAGGAGAAGGAGTCTATAGAACACCTTCTCTGCAATTGTCTCGCCCTGGCGAACAGGCGGGGATCAACACTGGGCTCTTATTTCTTTAAGGACCTGGAAGATTTGGAGTATATAGATACTGTCCGACTTAAGAGTTTCTTAGGGCACTCAGGATGGTTCAACGGGGGAAACTAGGCACATTTATATCTCTAGTTTCCATGGTATCACAATGGACTATGCAATCTAAGTGAGTCTGTCTATTCAGGGCTGCCACACTGACCTAATCTAACCTAACCTGGGCTCTGTATGGATAGAGGGGAATAATGAGATAGGCCGTAAGATGGACCCAATTGCTGAGAAAGCCGTGGAATCGACAAAATCCGATTTTCTGCCACACTTTCACTAACAGAAGCCATATTTTCAGTAGGCATACATTACAATGATGCACAGTCCATAATCACAGTGCACAGTTTATAATCTTTCCAATTGCTTGCTTGCACAGTAGGTCGATTACAATGACCATAACCACCCCGTAGTGTACGAAAAGTGCCCACGTTTGAATTACCATCTTTGTAGTAAGTTGTAACTATTCTTACGTGTTCTTCAGTTCTTAAACGGTCTATAATCGTAAATGGAAAATCTTTCACTAAATAAATAGCATTTCAGATGACGGATATTTAACAGCTGATAACCTTGCCAGGCCGGCGGTTTCGAAACTACTAAATGGACAATCCGTTACCTTCGCTGAAGACATTTCCGTCCAATTGCATTTAGGAAAGGGGCATCAGTTTTGTAGGAATACTGAAATCAGACACGTCGCAGCTGGTATATAACAGTAATAGACTTATATTTCGTCCATAATAATGAATCGACCAAATCGAAATTTGGCTGGATTACGTCAAATCATCTCAATCATCAACCAAAAATCGTCACTCACAGTAAGTAACTCGTGGTCCAGTGTGTTAGCTGTTTCATATCCAATTGTTGGAGCAAATATGAAATCGTTTTGCAATGTGGTGTGCTTGAGGTCTCAACAACCTTGTGTGGTTTCACTAACCGATTAGACAAAACGATATAATGCAATTTGTCGAAGATTTTGGCATAATAACCTAAATAGTACATCTCAAATGAGTTACATCATAGTTCAATGTACGACCTCGTTTAAACTCATTTACTTAATTGTAAGCAGTTGCAACGTTGGTGCACTTGTGCTATAAAACATTATCAAATTTGAATCATAAAGATTGTTCTCTTTAATCGCCTACATAATCTAAAAATGAAACGCGGAGAAAGATGCCACTTGGCTAAAACGATATGTGATATAGGATTGTGAGCATTTTCCGGTAGATTTTCTAAGAAGTTCTTGACTTCCTTTTATATGGTTGTTGGAGAATTTTTATGTCATCATTTCGTTTCATTAAGTTTCAAGTGCGCTCAGTAAGCACTTAGTAAGCAGTTTGTGTTACAAATTCTTCCCCAAAACAGTATACATTCGCAAACATTGTGTAACTATTTATAAGATTACCAACAAAAGAAGAAAACAAACAAAAAATCAGTTTGTAACAAAGTTTTCTTTTGTGCTGAACTCGTGTTTTAGGCCATTTCTATGAAAATACCCCAAACACTACACGAGCATAATCATTTGGTTTAGATTAGAATCAGCCTAAAATAACAAACGTCTTTTAACGTTGACGTCTAAGTCATTGTGCCTACTGCAAGTTGCTACATATTGAAGCTTTCCAACGTTTAAGTCTTTCTACAAAAAAAA
>JAHXMU010000029.1:1727908-1880208 GCA_019455685.1 Philornis downsi | reverse complement strand
ACCTATATATACACGTTCACCCACTCTTTCAATAATAGTTCGATCCTTTTTCCCCCCTTCTTAGAGAGAATGCGTATGTAGCAAACTTTTTCTCAGTTCGATCCTCTTTTCCCCTTCTTATAGAGAAGATTTATGTAGCAAACTTTTTCTCGGAAGCTGTGCCACAACTATTACTTTTTGCTTCAGTCGCCTTTGAATGCGGAATATGTTCCAACCGTATGTTTGAGGCATCTGTGTAAACGAGTCTGTGGCATAGTAATCGAGATAGTTTATTGGAACAATCCGTGGCTATATTCGAGGTGCGGAGATTGTGGGCGGGTAGCATTTTGCATTTTTTACTTGCTCCCACCTCATTCTCCTGCGTATTAGTATTAGCTGAGATAATTTGTTTACACAATCAACCAAATGTCAAACAAATAATACCGCCTAGTTTCTAGTGCTCCATGTTGGGGATGTCCTTGGAAATGATATTATCTTCCCAAAAAGATTTATATATCCGTGCTTACAAGTCAAAACAACTTAATTCCCAGTTTATTGTTTTGAATATTACTCGTACACATTTTTTCAAAAAACCGATGTTATGAAATTTTAAACAACAGAATTTTGAAACGACACTTAGACAACAATGTGCGTCTTAAGGATGCAAATAATTCAATTCACAATGGAAGAGGAAAAGGATAACCGCATATCTTATTTCGAAGCATTGGCCACTAGACAAGAAATTAACATCGAAATTGAGTGATATCACAAACCTATAGCTTCAGGAAGATTAATTAATTTTAATGCCAAACACCCGACGAAGATAATTATAAATACTGGCACCAACTTTATGTGACGAGTCGTGAAATTCAGTGATGGCCAATTTCACATCGCAAATTTAGACAAAATTCGATACGTCTTAGGAAAGAATGGCTTCCCGAAATCGACGACGACCAATTGATTTTCCAAAACTAAGCATACAAATTTAGAGAAACCAAGGGAAGTTTCTACGAAAACATACATACATACGTACGATATACGTACCAAGGTTTTTTGAAAGACTTAAATACTTCGATCTTTATAACGAAGAGAAATTTGACAAACAATACAGTTTATACAAACAATACTGTTTACTAAAACAAATCAAAAATAAGCAACGAGTATAAATCTAATTTAGTTTATAAAATAAAATGCGATGGGGACAAGTCCAACATATGCCAGAAGGTATCGTATATTATGTTGGTCCAACAAAAACAAAATTAAACACAAGATTGGCATCGAACAAATCAGACCAAACAGCAAGGCACAGGTCAATAGGACAAAAAAAAAACGCCCTCGCAGCCCATTGTACATTAACCGTTGAGGAAGTGGGAATTTTAGGAGAAGAGGGGAAGCATATGTTACGTTAGGTTAGGTCAGTGCGGCAGTCTGAATAGACAGACTCACTTAGACTGTATAGTCCATTGTGATACCACGGAAACTAGAAATATGGATGTCCCTAGTTCCCCCCGTTGGACCATCCCGAGCGCCTCGAGAAGCTCTTAAGTCGGACGATATCTATATTTTCCAGATCTCCTAGGTCCCTAAAGAAATAAGAGACCAGTGTTGATCTCCGACTGTTCCCCAAGGCGGGGCAATTGCAGAGAACATTTCTTCATCCCCACAGCTCCTGCAGAAGTCACTAGTCGCAACCCTCAATCGCACTACATGTCTTCCAATCACACAGTGTCCCGTCATGACGGATACAAGCAATGAGACGTCGGGTCTTGATAGCTACAGCAATGTGTGAGAACGCTTCGGATCTAGGCGAGGCCACATTTGTCTGGATTGATTACAGCCTCAGACTCCTACCTACCATTTGCAACTGAAAATGCTCTATTTTGGCAGCAGGAGCTTGTAAGTGGCTAGAGGCATGCTCAAGGACACCAACTCGGCTGGAGTCTGTAAGGTTGTCCCCAGTCTTGCTAATTCGTCTGCTCTGCGGTTCCCTGGTATGTCCCTGTGGCCCGGCACCCACATAAGGTGAATATTGAAATGCTGAGACATCTCGTTAAGAGATCTGCGACAATTTAGGGCTGCGGTTGAGTTCAGGAAGACAGAATCCAAGGATTTAATGGCAGCTTAACTATCAGAGAATATGTCAATCTCCACCATAATGAGAACGTTATATCTCAGCCATTCTGCCACTTTCCTAATGGCCAAAATTTCGGCCTGATAAACACTACAGTGATCAGGCAGCCTTCTCGCTATACTTAGTCCTAGGTCTTTAAAGTAGAACCCGAAACCTACCTGATTATTTAATTTTGAGCCGTCAGTGTAGAGTTCTACAGGAGTTCTACATTTCCACGTGTCTCTATCTAGTATAAGTACATGGTACTTCTTGTCGAACAGTAGTTCAGCCAGAGTGTAGTCAATAGTGCCTGTTATGTCAGGCACCATGTTAAGGATCACACTGTAGCCCATAACCACTGTGATATCTCTCTTAGCCTTACTGCCGTAGCTGCGGCAGTCTCCATACTAAATATGTCCAGGGATAGTAAATGCAAAATTACATTTTGTGCATCGGATGGGGTGATGCGGAAAGCACCTGTGATGCACAGACTAGCCATCCTTGTCCAGTATCCTACAGTATGTGGACTTCTCAAGAGCCTTCCACCAGACGATAACTCACTACAACATTATCGGTCTTACTACTGCCGTATACAACCAGTGAACAATGTGAAGCTTTAATCCCCATTGTTTACCTATTGTCCTCTTGCACGCATATAGCGTCACTGTGCCCTTTTTAGCCCTGTCCAGAATGTTGAGTTTGAAATTCAGGTTTTTTTCCAAGGTATTTTGCACAATCCACGAAAGGAATTTCAGTACCTCCTAGGGAGATAGGATCCACTGGTGAAATCCTGTATCTCCTGGTGAACAGAACCACTTCGGTCTTGTGAGAGGGGCCCTTTGAAGAATGTCTCTGTGTGTGTGTCCAAAAGCTTTCCCCTAACTGCTATTGCCACATCGTCTGCGTATGAGACCATTTTGACACCAGCCTCCTCTAAAGATAACAGAATACTGTTCAGAGCGAGGTTCCAGTAGGGGGGATAGAACACCACTTTGGAGTGTTCCTCAACTGTCAAATCTTCTAAGGTCCGACGACCATTTAGCCCTGATACGCCTCTTCGTAAGAAGATCGTGAACTAGGCTTCTAATACTGACGTTTACTCCCAGGTTTGATAGTGCTGCGACTATCGTATCAGGAGAAACGTTATTAAACGGCCCTTCTATATCTAGAAATTCTACTAAAGCATACTCTTTAACGGCGATTAAACCTTCGATAAATCCGGCCTAGTCGCGCAGAGCAGTCTCAGTGGACTTACTTTTGCAGTAAGCATGTTGTCCATCTGTCTATATGTATACTCGTCCTAAGGTAGCTTTCAGTCAGTCTCTCCAGTGTTTTGAGGAGAAACGTTGACAGCCTGATAGGTCTAAAACCTTTTCGTCCCGTATGGGAGACTTTCCCGGCTTTGGGAATGAAGACCCTCTTGGTCTCCCTCCACATAGCAGGGATTTATGTTACATCGATACAGTCGATATGGAGGTCCTCAAGCCATGGAATCAGCTTATAAGCCACCGTTTGTAGTTCACTCGGCGAAATCATGTCCGGACTTGAAGGGTTGAAAGCTTACGCCTACGCTATTTTGGGTTTGGTGGAAGCATAATCGGAAATAAACTTTTGGAAATGCTCCATATCATCAACGTTCCTATTGACAAGAGACTGAACTGTCACAGTGATAGTTCAATGAATAACGTGAAAGTGTGGCGAATAACCAGATTTTCAAATCAGAGCGCTTTGCCCGCTATGGATAACTTATGTGGCCTGCAATTGAGGATTATGAACTGGACGATATGTGGTTTCAACAAGCCGGTACCACGAGTCACATAACACGACAGATTTTGTTTTTATTGCATGAGAAATTTCCAGAAAGCGTAATGTCAATTCCGCCTATGGATTATCCGCCACACTTTTACTGACAGAAGCGATATTTTCGGCAGCGCATACATTGCAATGATGCACAGGCCTGACCACGTCTGTAATGATTCTAGTCTTTTTAAATTTCTTCATAATATTGCCTTCTTCATAATTATGATGATTATAATCACTCCGTAATGCGCGAAAAGTATCCACGTTTGAATCACCACTTTTGTAGTAAGTTTTAACTATTTTTTACACGCTCTTCGGTTGTTATAGATCCATATTGCAAACCTTTGACTAAATAAATAACATTTCAGATGATAGGTGTTTTATCAGCTGACAGCCTTGCCAGACCGGCGGTTTTGAAATCACCAAATGGATAACCCTTCATTATTTGTCAAAAAAGTCTTACTAATTTGATGATAAGTCGCATACCGTCCGGGACGATATGGAACGCAAATGACACAAGTGGTTAAAATTGGGCGAATGGAAAAACTTGCCCTTGCAGTTGCCAATTCTATCTGCATAAAAATAGAACTTTCACATATTTTTCGTATATTTTTACAACTTACCGCTTAATTAAAAGCAACATATAGTACAGCGTGGTAAATACGCGAGGAAGCTGTCCTAGTCTATGCACTTTTTTGGAATTTGACACGATACTGTAGACCTGTCAGATGTTGTATAAATTTCACCTCGGCGAACTTTTGGTGCCTGTCCACTTATTGCTTTGTACTCAGTTCCATGGTGAAAAAATCAAATAATATCAGAAAAGCTGAACTTGGAGATGCGTAAAAGCAAACTATAAAAATCCATTAACATCCTATGAATGAGATGTGGGAGAGGTTCTCTTACCCACATATAACAGATGTTATATAAATTTCGCCTCGGCGAACTTTGTTGGCCATGGCCATCCATGAAACCGAGTAAAAAGTAACAAGTGGATATCCTTTTTACTCAGTTCCATGGAAGAAACGAGATGGAATCGGAAAAACTGAATTTGAAAGTACGTAAAATCAGCTTTCTGAAACAAAAATAATATAGATTTCCACAAATCATTCAGTGAGTCCACTCATCAGTTCAGTTAAATTACACGCATTCTATTTGTAGACTCACTCAACTTGACTTACAGTTCAGCGACGATTTCGAACGTCAATTTGAGAAGCATTTGCTAGACTTGTCGATTACTCGAAATGAATGAATACAACGATAATGAATGAATCAATTAATGACAGCTGGTTGTTGTAGGGATCGAACCCACGATCATATGTATAGTGGCAGCTTGTTCTAATTATCGTTGTTTTCTGACAGTTGTCTATAAATTTTAGTTGTATACATTTAAGTTTTTTACAGTGTACTCGTATACGAGTAAATCTTCTTTGTTTCAATTTCTATTTAAGGTTCAAAAAACGAACCAAAAAAAATGCCTACTGACTCAATGGTATTTACAGGTTGTGCTACTGAAACATTTCTAAAGTTCCCGAAGCACTTCTTTGATCTACATTTTTCGATGTTCTTTTGCAAGCGAATTGTCTCGGCTGTACCACAAGGCGGAAGTATACTCGCTTTTGTGGGTAAGAAAGCCGATGCGTGTTGGACATTTTCATTATCATCATTACTATCTCAAAGACGACTAATTGCCATTTTAACATTTGCTGTAGTCTACTCGCTCGCACACGTAAAAGTTGTCAGAATCAAAACTACACGTCGTCATTTTTTTTCCTATGTTTTCTCACGCACTTCGTGGTTACAGGTAATCTCAGACCCAGAGATATGTAAGTCAACTTTTTTTTCGTTTTGTTTTTGGTTGTACGCATGCGCGTGTAATATTGAAATATTATTTCTCATACGATATGACGGCGCATCATACGAGCAAATAAATATGCGAAGCAGACGGATGAATGAATGAGGCGGATGACCGGACTGTCAGTCAAAGGCGACCGGACCGACGAATCGGACACAAAGCGGTGCACCACTAGAAGACCCCCCAGTGCGTGAATGAATTTGTTGGAATGGAAATTCTCGTAACAATAGTTGAGTGTGTGTGTGCGTGTATCGTTTATGGAAAATGCAATAAATGCGAGTAAATACACTTGTATTTAAGTTGTGTAATTACACCTCTCAATGACTTCACATCGACTCCCCTCTCTTACGAGGAGTGCTCCTATCATACAATCGCCAGAGTCCACATGATTGTGATCAAAGCCTAAAGAACTATGATAAATAGGTATGTCTACCAAGAATTTGGAAAGGAAATAAAAACTAAAATATGTTTTTACAAAAATAAAAAAAAACACAGTGTAATTACCTTGTGCCGCAGAGAGAGAGAGAGAGAGAAAAGGTCACTTTAGAACTTTAACTTTTTCTTATTGCGGTTGAGTCCCCTGTGGGTCCGGCCGACCGACCCAACCTAAATGACTGACAACTAATGGAAATACTCATAGTCATAATTAGGTTGATTATGTTGAAAATTTTCATAAATTACTGCCAACATTTATATTAGAAAATTCTGCTTTGTTTTACTTCATACATTCTGTCCGCTAAGGAACTGAAATTTAAAGGTGGCATCGCAATAGTATGATGGGAATTTCTGTTGTCTGCTGTAATGATGTTTCCAATATTTTCAGAATTTCATTTTATTATCATATGATCCAATCTTATCATTTTCAACGATGTCACCCTTTAACCCAGCCGCATGTGTACTCGAACGGTATTACCTCGTTTTACAAGGGCTTTGTTTGGTTTTGGAAGAACACAACGAAATTGTTTGTTGTTACCACTTTACTTAACGTTAAATTGCTTTTCGCTTGAAATTGTTTTGGAAAGCAAAAGACCGAAAAGAAAACTCTACTTTTTTGTTTGTATTTTTCGGTCATTGTTATTGTTTTACGAAATCTGATTTTCTTTTGCCTTTTTCCTCTGCATTATCCATTACATTCACTTCACTCTTGGCTCACCGTCGACCTAAAGTTGATGAATTAGGCAACGCCAACGCACAGTGGTGGACAGTGTTTTGAAGCGGTGGGACTGCTCTTCGAAAATGTTTATAGAACCAGAATTTCATCTAATCAATTTGCGTGCGTTTATGATTTCTCAACTGCAAACTGTGGCTAAAAGACTGTTCGTGGGTATTCCTTTGGCTCATGGAAAGATATCGTCGTATCAAGCAAGGCATTGCCAACTTTTCGCGTATTGATTTCCAACAACGAAATTGATACAACTTACACATATAGTCGAAAAAATAAGTACACCTGCTTATTTTGGCTTTATGTTTAATTTTAGTTACTTTAACGGAAAGTAAACATGGCAATTCTTTTTTATTTAAATAACATTAATATGGTAATGCCTTTAAACGTAAAAACAAAACTGAGGCTTCCCCGTTGTTTTCATTGTGAGTTAGTTTTGTTCAGGTGTGATTTCAGTACTTGGTCAAAATAACAAATACATTGCTCAATTCTTTAATATTTTCGCAATCTGCTGTAGTCTTTTTGGAAAGGCTAATTATTTTGCTGTTGTTTTTCTTTATTCATAACAAAATATGTAGTAAAAAAATCAGCAATTGGTCGAAAAAGTCATCGTTCTCCGGAGGAGAGAAAAATTGTTTCAAGACTAAGAGAAAGTGGTCAAACTCTTCTTTCTACAGCAGAAACTATGAATCGATCAGTATTTTTTGTATAAAATGCTTTAAAGCCTAAAAAGCCCGGCGAAATGCGCGGAAGACCCAAAAAAGACTTCAAAAACAACAAATATCCCTATTGTAACACTTGCTAAGAAGGACCCGTTTGTGTCTTCAAGAGCAATTTCAGCAGAAATTGTAATTTCATCGCGAATGGTTCGTCGTAGACTACAAGAAGCACATTTACCGGGACGGATGGCCAGAAAAGTTCCTTTGTTTAGACAAAAAAAAAAAAATAATTAAAGGCTAGATTGACGTTTGCAAGAAGTCATTCCAATTGGCCCGGAGGAGACGGTGAAAAAAATGCCGAAACAGTTTGTGGAGCGATGAAACGAAAATTAATATATTTGGAAACGACGCGCTAAGGGTAAGGAATTCCATGTTTGCTTTACAAAGAAGACGGTCAAACACGGGGGCGGCAATATTATGGTCTGGGGTTGTTTCTCGTGGTATGATGTCGGTTGGTTGGTCTTTGCCATTTATTTTTGAAAGATAATTTCATGTAAATGTTTTCCACGGCTCCGTCTCAAAATGTCCATTCGGAAGCTCCAAATGTTCGTCACTTTTTCGAGCATTTCGGCCTGTAATCCACAAATAACGCGTGTTATCTTATCCTGTAAGGCTTCAATAGTGTTCGGATTGTCTACATACTCGCAGACTAACGACTTGACATAAACCTACAAGAAATAATCAAGAGGCGTTAAATCGCAAGATCTTGCGGGCCAACTCACAGGGCCGAATCGAGAGATAGGCTGTTCACCAAATGCATCCCTCAACATATCCATTGTAATACGAGCAGTGTTGCATGTTGCAACGTCCTGATGAAACCACATGTCAACCAAGTCCAACTCAGCCAATTGGGGCAAAAAAAAAAAATCGCGTATCATGGCTCGATATCGTTCGTCGTTGACGGTAACGTTTCTTCCACTGTCGTCTTTAAAGAAAAATGGGCCGATGATGCCACCAGACGGTCGATGATGCATCGGCAGTTCATGTATGGCATGTGGCTGTTCATCACTCCAGATCCGACAGTTTTGCTTGTTCACGTATCCGTTCAGCAAGAAATGAGCCTCATCGCTAAACACAATTTTTTTCAGCGGATTTTCATTGCGTTTTTGTGAAGTCCATTCACCAAAAATTGGACGTTGTGATAGGTCATTCGGCTTCAATCCTTGCGTGAGTTGAATTTTATAGGCTTTCAAACCCAAATCGACGTGTAAAATTTTTCTTGTGGTTGAACAACACATGCCCGCTCCATCGCTGAGAACGGGGACGAATTAACATTTCACGATCGTCATTAACACTGGTCGCTACGGCTGCAATATTTCCTTCGGTACGCACTCTACACATGCGAGTCGATGGTTTTATGTCCAACAAATATGGTGCGAATTTGGAGATAACAGCACAAATTGTTGATTCAGCAGATCGATTATGACGACCATAAAATGGTCGTATCAAACGATGCACATTTGTCACAGAGCACGAATTTTGATAATAAATTTAAACGATTTGCAATCGTTGCTCATTTGTTAGTTTTTCCATAATGAAATGGCAGAGTATACTGCACACTTTTCACTTTGACAGATGACGTTTGGAAGCCAATAACAACCAGTGCTGCCAACCTGAAAAACTTAAATTTTAAAAAATCACTCTATATAAATAGACTTTTGGGCCCCTTTAGATCACAATATTTGTACTGAGTTTAGAAATTATGTCAACTGAGCAGACATTGTAAAAGGTAGATATTTAACATTGTTATATCATGTGCGTTCTAAATCTTTACATGTATTCAAAATGAAAGCAAAGAGCACCACCACTGTACCCTCTAAGTATACTGAGTTATGAAGTTATGCGTCTTTGCCACTTAACGCTTTGTTGCATTTCGTACGCTGCCAGTCAAAAAAGGTTAAATGAAATGGAATGAAAAAATTACCCTACGTCAAAGAAAAATTAAGTTTTTTTTCCATAAAACAAATGCAAACGTTTGAAATTTTTCCAAGGCAAATTCTCCAAATCAACCGGTGTTTGAACTCGTTTATGGTGGTGGCGATAGTGGTGGTTAGTGAACCTTTTTCGTGTACACCGGCAAGCAGTTACTATTGTTTTCTTCTTTCATTTCTGTGGTTTCCTTGAACTTATCTAAAATATTTGATCGCTAGTCTGTGTTTTTTTTCCACAACAAGAATTATTTCAATAGTTTTTAATTAATGCTTTCTTTCCACATGCGCTGCGTTATGCTCGTCATTGTAAGTTCTTCGTTTTTGTTTTTTGGGCGGTGAAATTTTCATTTGTTGCTGCATTATGCGTAAAATTTTCTACATAACTTCATTAATCATAGTTACACTCGAGACCTGTAGTTATTCAGGAAGATCTCTTACTATGCCTTGAAGTCTTTTCACTAAATTTCTACTTTTGTGTGTTTTGGAAGGTGTTTTTTTCTCCTTACCTTCCGATGAGTTTTTGATTATAATCGTATAATCGTCGTCTCGTAATCGCTGAAGTTTTACTCTTAGTTGGTTAACAGTGATGCATAACAGATTTTCATGATTAACCTAACAAACAATAGTTAGGGCCTAATCATCATAATTTTTGTGTGCAAGAAATAAATTTTTAAGATTTTGTATTCTACTGCTGTTGCTATTGATGATGATGATAGTGCAGTTGGGCATTTTAGGGTAATTTAAATTGAGATCTGTTTGTAATTCAAAGGAAGAGAATAACCGACCTCAAGTTAATTTCATCACATGTCTTAATTTAGAGGCTCCATTATCGTTTATCATCACTTATAAGGCATTATCATATAAGAATTTTTCTCAATTATACTTTGTTTTATTTCTGTTGCGTTTCTGCGTTTTGTGTGTCCTTTAGAAACGTAGACGTCATAATGCAACCTTACCAACAATATACCGGGTTATAGATTTTGCGGTTTCAAAAGTAAAGTACAATAAAACACATATAAAGCTATGATTTCGATGAAACCTTTATTTCATTATAATACAGGGTGTCCCAACAAGAACGCAAGATTTAAATTTTAAATAAAACACAGATATTTACAAAAAAATCGTGAAACTTTATTATATCGTAAAGTAGACAGAATGAGGTTATGTATGGAACAACACATCGGGCAGATGGCCACCGCGGCTTTGCTGGCACACACGCGATCTTTTAATAAAATCTTCAATGACCGTTTTGCATAAATGCTGCGGTATTTCATTAATGCAGCGTCCAATTTCCTCTTTTAAGACTTGAGTCGTCGTCAGCTTATTCGCGTAAACCATCGACTTCAAAAAAACCCCAAAGAAAAAAGTCTAATGGTGTTAAATCGCACGATCTAACACGACCGGGAAATGACTGATGCAGCAATTGGCTGTATGATATGTGGCGCCGTCTTGTTGAAACCACATGCCCTCCACATTCATTTTTTCAATTCTAGGCACGAAAAAACTGGTTATCATTTCACGATACCGAACACCATTGACTGTTTGCGTTTGACAAGCCTCATTTTCATAAAAAAAGGTCCAATGATTCCTCCAGCCCAAAATCCACACCACACAATGACACGTTGAGGATGCATTTGCTTCTCGTGAATCAGTCGAGGATTTTCCTCACCCCAAATGCGTCAATTCTGTCTATTGACGAAGCCATCAAGATGGAAATGGGCCTCGTCACTGAAGATGATTTTATCGGCAAATTCAGCATTTTCATGTTGTCTCTCCAAATCTTTCGTCAAAATTCGCTGCATAGTGGATTTGGAGACACCAATTTGCTGAGCTCGGTGTCGAATGGAGGTGGATGGAGTTTGAGCGACATCATCACGTACAGATGCAACATTTTTGGTCTATCGACCTGGTCGAAGGCGAGTTCGCATGATCTTGGTAGCCAATTGACGTCGCCAAAACGTGAAACTAAGATTTCTGGAAACTTCTCATGCAATAAAACCAAAATCTGAATTAACGGTAATGATTCCTTGTGCATCATTTTCGAAAAAATACGAGCAGAAGCGATATTTTGGACAGTGCGTCGTACATTGCGATGCTGTACAAGCCTGACCACATCTGTAACGTTTTCAGTCTCTTAAAATTTCTTATAATCTCGCAAGTTCCTTGCACAATATGTCGATTATGTAGAACATAATCACCCCGTAATGCATGATAAGTATCCACGTTTGAATCAACACTTTTGTATTAAGTTTTAATTATATTTACGCGTTCTTCTGTTGTTAAACGATCTATATTTGTAAAAGGCAAACCTATCACTAAATAAGTAACACTTCAGATGGCAGGTACTTAGCAACTGACAGCCTTGAAAGAACGGCGGTTTTGAAATAGGTAAATAGATAATCCTGTACGAGTATAATAATAATATGTGAAAAAAATCGACGCGCATCCCAACCCTCCATCCTTCCCGGTTTTTTTAAATTTCGTGAGTTACGTATGTTCGATTTTCGCATTTTTTTCTGTTATGTTGGTACACATGTCTGTTATATATGTTGACAATATCAGCCATTTTGGATTGTCAGTTTGTTTTTGACAGATAAAAAGCTTAGTCGTGTTTTGGTGTGTTCTTCGAATTTTTACTATTCGAAAAAATGGATCAAAGAAACTGTATTGAGTTTTTTTGTAAAAAAAATTAAATTAAATGTACAAGAACATTTGAAATGTTGACTGAGGCGTTTGGCGAGCCTACTATGAGCAGAACACAAGTTCACTTGTGGTATAACCGGTTTAAGGATGGCCGAGAAGATGTCAATGACGATGCTCGTCCTGGTCGCCCGAGCACGTCAACAACCGATGAAAACATTGAAGCAGTGAAGAAAATGATTTTGAATAATCGTCGAAACACTATTAGAGAGGTTGTTGATAATGTTAGCATATCGTTCGGCTCATGCCAAGCAATTTTTACGGATGTTTCAGACATGAAACGTGCGGCAGCGAAGATTTTTCCAAAATTGCTACATTTTGAGCAAAAACAACGTCGCATGGACATCGCTCAGAAGCTGTTGAACGTCGTCAACAACGATCCAGATATCCTCAAAAAGGTCATAACTGGTAACGAATCATGGGTGTATGGCTATGGCATTGAAACCAAAGCCCAATCATCCCTATGGAAGCGTCCAGAAGAGCCAAGACAGAAAAAAGCACGTCAAGCTCGGTCAAATGTGAAGGTTTTGCTCACTGTTTTCTTCGATTGCAATGGCGTGGTGGTGCATCATGAATTCTTGCCACAAAGTCGTGCGGCCAGTAAGGAGTACTACCTTGAAGTTATCGCCGAGCAATTCGTCAGAAACGCACAGAATTGTGGAAAACCCAATTATAGATTTTGCACCATGATAACGCACCGGCTCACATATTGATGCTTGTACGTGAGTTTTTGGCCAAAAACAAAACCGCAATCATGCCTCAACTACCGTATTCACCGGACTTGGCCCCCGCTGACTTTTTCCTCTTCCCCAAAACTGAAGACACCGATGAAAGGAAAGCGTTCTGCTACTATTAAGGAGATAAAAGCCAAATCGGAAAAGGAGCCACTGGCGATACCAAAAAGCGCGTTTTAAAAATGTTTCGACGATTAGAAGAAACGCTGGCACAAGTGTATTACATCTGAGGGGGACTACTTTAAAGGAAATAAAATAGAAATTGATGAATAAATAAATACCTTTTGAAAAAAATTGAAAATAACGCTTATTTTTTGATCACACCTCGTATAATATTTGATATGTGTATAATATTTGTAAAAGAACTGTGATCATATAATGGCATTTTGTATCAAGGATACATTTAATTCAAAAATGTTTTTGAAACTATATATAGTATATCTACAATTTCTTTTAAATTTTGTTCCACAAATAGCTTTAAGTATCGTATTACTAATAAAATATCTCAGTTATAGAGTAGAGTCTCGCTATAAATGTGCTCTAAGTGGGCTCCCATCTGAAGTTATAGACTGATTTCTTTTGTGGATATTTATAAAATATATCGAGTGTGTCTGTGAAATTTCGCAAGCTATTCCATATCCAAACAACATTCAAGAAACAAAGTTTTTCTTCAATACAATTAGCTTTGTTTATGGATATGTTTGAGTAAAAACCAAACTATATCAAACTGAATTCAAATTCTAATTCAATGAATTCTCTCTTGATGTTGTTACTAAAGCAAAACTGATAAATGAAGGACCAAATTTGTCAATGAATTTACGTACGCTGATTTTTGCCACGCGTTGTCAAGCTTATTATGATTGAAACCACAGGAACCTCTAATTAAGGCTATACTCACTATCTTAGACAGTGGTACAATTTTATAAAAAGGTTCCATATAGTTAAGTAAAACAGTTAAAATAGTTAAATTATTTAACCACCAACATTTATTATTATCGCTTTGAAAGTAGATCACATTGAATTTGGGCGAACTTAGTGAAACAATTTTGAGAAATTTCCTCTACTTCAAATTGAAAGTGTTTTTTTTTAATTTGCCGATATATATTCCGATATACGATCAAAAAATAACCATTATTTTAAATTTGTTCAAAAAGTATTTATTTATTCATCAATAACTATCATGTCCCCTTCAAAATAATCCCCCTCAGATATAATACATTTGTGCCAGCGTTTCTTCCAATCCTCGAAACACTTCTGAAAAGCGCTTTTTGGTATCGCCAACAGCTCCTGTTTCGATTTTTCTTTTATCTCCTCCAACGTAACAAAACGCTTTCCTTTCATTGGTGTCTTCAGTTTTGGGAAGAGGAAAAAGTCAGCGGGGGCCGAGTTCGGTGAATACGGTGGTTGAGGCATGATTGCGGTTTTGTTTTTCGGCAATAACTCACGCACAAGCATCGATGTGTGAGCTGGTGCGTTATCATGGTGCAAAATTCATGATTGGTTTTCCACAATTCTGTGCGTCTCTGACGAATTGCTTCGCGCAAACGGCGCATAACTTCAAGGTAGTATTCCTTATTGACCGTACCACCTTGTGACAAGAACTCGTGATGCACCACGCCATTGCAATCGAAGAAAACAGTGAGCAATCCCTTCACATTTGACGTGCTTCTTTCGGTCTTGGCTCTTCTGGACACTCCCATTGGGATGACTGGGCTTTGGTTTCAATGTCATAGCTATACACCTAGGATTCGTCACCAGTTATGACCTTTTTGAGGAAATCTGGATCATCGTTGACGACGTTCAACAGCTCGTGAGCGATGTCCATGCGACGTTGTTTTTGCTCAAAATTTTGCAATTTTGGAACAATCTTCGCGTTTCATGCCTAAAACATCCGTAAAAATTGCTTGGCATGAGCCGAACGATATGCCAACATCATCAGCAACCTCTCTAATAGTGATTCGACGATTATCTAAAATCACTTTCTTCACTCCTTCAATGTTTTCATCGGTTGTTGACGTGCTCGGGCGACCAGGACGACCATCGTCATTTACATCTTCTCGGCCTTCCTTAAACCGGTTATACCAAATTGAACTTGTGTTCTGCTCATAGTAGACTCGCCAAACGCCACAGTCAACATTTAAAATGTCCTTGCACATTTAATTTCATTTTTTACACAAAACTTAATACAGTTTCTTTGATCCATATTTTCGAATAGTAAAAAATCGAAGAGCACACCAAAACACGACTAACCTTTTTATCTGTCAAAAACAAACTGACAATCCAAAATGGCTGATATTGTCAACATACATATATAACAGACATGTGTACCAATATAACAGAAAAAAATGCGAAATTCGAACATGCGTAACTCACGAAATTTGAAAAAAAACGGAGTTTTTTATCACACCTCGTATATACTATTTTCAAGTTTTCAAAAAGTATAATTAATAGTCTTGGCCCCAACAGCTCTTTCTGACAGAAGGCAGCAAATATTTGTTCAAAGAAACAAAAGACTTAGGACATGAACTTTTAAAAAAGTTTAAGTACTTACAGTGGGTCACAGCTTATTTTATGCAGTCGTTTTTATGTACCGTTTAACCTCTTTGCAACTGAGGATGAACGGTTTTTTTTGTCTAACCCTTTGTTACTCTTCTATGATTGCTTTTTGCTTGTAGTTAATCTGATTTTGTTGCTGAAAACGATCACATGCAAATATACGCAAAATGGGTTCTCGCATGACTGGAGAACAAAGAGAATTGGTCATTCACCACTTTAACAACGGACATTCACAGCGTAAAATTGGTTCCATGGTAAATATCAATCCCTCTACAGTCCAAAAAATAATTGAGCGATTCCTGCATGAGAATCGGGTGATTGATAAAGGCAGAAAAGCACCGAATACAATTTTCACTGAAGCGAACGAGCGATACATACTGCGAAAAATGAAGGCAAACCCAAGACTCTCGGCCGCAAAATTGGCCACGGAAGTTCAAAACTAGCTTGACAAAAAATATAATGTCGAAATCGTCCGCCGGGTTCTTCGAGATAACGATTTATATGACAGAATTGACCGAGGAAAACCATTTATTAGCACCAAAAACAAAATAAGTCGTTTTAATGTTGCCAAGGGCCACCTTTACAAGGACCCGGACTTCTGGAACGCTGTTATTTTTTCCGATGAGTCAAAATTATATTTACTTGAATCTGGCGGCAGACCTACGTATGGCGAAAGGCAAATACGGAGCTCAATAAGGAACATTTACAGGCGAATGTGAGGCACAGATGGTGGCAGCGTTATGGTATGGGTCTGTATGTTTGCTGCTGGTACTGGAAAAATAGCATTTACCGAATCTACAATGAACAAGCATAAATATCTTCAGTTTTTTTAAAGGATTACTTGCTCCATGCGGTCCGATTTTCGATTTTACCAGAATAACGACCCCAAACATAAATCTGGAATTGTTCAGGTGTGATGTATACTCGTATATAAATGCCCACATTTGATGACACCGCCAGCACAATCATCGGACTTGAATGTCATTGAAAGTTTATGGGCCATATTGGATAAAAATATCAGAAACTGTAAGATATCCAACAAAAATGATCTGGAACGGGCTCTGGAATTAGAATGGAGAATAATATCACCAGATTTTACAAAAAAAACAAAAGTTAATTCTATTCCTAGCCATCTTAAAGACCAGATAGGGTATAATACCAAGTATTAAAACCTCAAGAATTTGTGTATTTCTAACTGTAAAAATATCTGCATAAAATAAGCTGTGACTTATTATTTTTATATTTTTTAATTTCTTAGCATTAAAGTAATGAATATTACCTGTAAATTTAATTCCTTTGTTAACTTTGCGTTTTGTTTTCTTTCAAATGGCATTAAAATGTTTTCCAAATTCCTTTTAATTTCGAAATTATAGAGCCACAAAGTTTAACGTTTGCACTGCATAAAATAAGCTGTGACCCACTGTATATGGCAACTAAAGAATGCAAATCCAAAATCCAAAAGCTGACAAATCGGGTTTTTTGGTTCAGTAGAAATTTGTCAAAACAATCTATTTCATAATCATTAATTTTACAGGAGGACGAAAAAATGCTCTCGACATAGTGGAAAGCTTTTTGTATACATATTTGAAGGCATGCTAATGGCTGATATTGATAAACAATGATGTCCACATAGTTTCCAAAAATGGAAACTTCATTCTAATATTAACGGTTTTTTTTTTAGAAAAATCGCCGAACAAAAAAGCTAGATCTTTTAACAAAACAAAATTTAAAGCAAAAATTAGAAGCAAAATCAATTAAATAGCAATCAAATTTTAATTTTCATTATACGATCTTTACGAGATCACTTGTATTAATATACGAGATTTTGTCACATATACGAGATTGCCCACATTCAACAAATTTTTTAAACTGACTTCTTTCTATTTAAGGATTTGAATTTTTTTTTTTTTTTGATCTAACCTTCAGCTGATGTAGGTTGTTTTGTCAAAAGTAAGATGGACAATAGTTGAAATTGCTAAATTAATATGTCATTTTATTAAAATGACTCTATAAATTTTTTGCAAGGTCTTCCACATCTTTTCAACTTATTTAAAATATGTTTTTTTTTTTGTCAAATCTAATTAGTTCTAATGTTGAAATAGGTTAAATTAACTACTCTGAAATCTTTAAATTTAGAAAATCTAGCAAGCGATTGGACAGAAAAGTCCGTGGTCAAAAGTTAAAAGTTCGATATGAGTTGATTTTTCCCAAATTCCACAGATACAGGGTGGCACACAAATTGTGCTGTTTGAAATAAGTTTTTTTTTGTCAAATCTCCATTATTTCAAATGTTGAAATAGGTTAATTTAACTACTCTGAAATCTTTAAATTTAGAAAATCTAGCAGGCGATTAGATAGAAAAGTCCGCGATCAAAAGTTAAAACGTTGGAGATAAGTTGATTTTTCCCAAATTCCACAGATACAGGGTGGCGCGCAAATTGTGCTATTTGAAATAAGTTGTTTTTTGTCAAATCTCCATTATTTCAAATGTTGAAATAGGTTAATTTAACTACTCTAAAATCTTTTAAATTAAAAAAGCTAAAAGGCGATTAGACAGAAAGTCTGTTGTCAAAAGTTAACCAGTTCGAGATAAGTTGATTTTTCTCCAACCCCACAGATACAAGGTAGCGCACAAATTGTGTTATTTGAAATAGGGGTTTTTTTTTGTCAAATCTCCATTATTTCAAATGTTGAAATAGGTTAATTCAACTACTCTGAAATCTTTAAATTTAGAAAAGCTAGAATAGCGATTAGACAGAAAAGTCTGCAGTCAAAAATTAAAAAGTTCGAGATAAGTTGATTTTTTCCAAGTTCCACAGATACAGGGTGGCGCACAAATTGTGTTATTTCAAATAAGTTTTTTATCAAATCTCATTATTTCAAGTGTTGAAATAGGTTAATTTAACTGCTCTCAACTCTTTTAGTCTAGAAGGGCTAGAAGGCGTTTAAACAGATGTGAAAAATGTATTCGAAATATGGAAATAGTTGTCAATTTAAGTTATGAGGTTACATATATCGAATCTCACCAATACTTTTTCTCCAAGTTAGTGACACTGTAGCAGCCATCTGTGTCAAATTTCGTTTCATAAATATAATTAGGGTTTGAGCTGCGTTTGATTTTCTATACAATACGCGGTTTTGTTGGGCGAAGAAGTTTGTTTAATAAATATAAAACGGAATTTTGGGACATGAATTATTAAGAGGTTGAGATTACAAGTAGAAAGGATCGGAGAATTGACAAAGAAATTAGGTGTTCTAGACAATAAAGTTTTATGAACATGTTTATGGTTATTTTCTAATTCCTCTTGAAGATAGGCTGGGGAAAATATGCCCCTTTTGGTGTGCCACGGTGGTCAATGCATTCTGATCTATATGCACACATACACACACACACAACGCCCTGGTCGTGCAATACAATTTAAACTCAACGCAAAAGGCAACGCATGAGGTAGCCTAAAGTAAATAAATGATAAAGGCTGGGTTATCAGATAATGAAGGACTTAGATAGGAAAATATGTAGTTAAAAAATTTGAGATATGTGCTACAATAAGAAATTGAAATAACTCTTTTTTTAATCAATGTATTTTATTTACTTTTATATTTTGTATTGTATTCAATTTTATTTTATGTAACTAATTGGTTTTGAAGTGACAGAACGTTAATGATTTCCATGCCCATTCAAGCATATGCGACACCTGATTAAAAAATTATTTATTGCGGGATCGCCTAAATTATTGTTTTAACAAACTGCTTCAGTTTAGCAAAATCCTTCCTTGGTTTTGTTTTGTACACCTCTTGCTAGACATAACTCCGTAAAAAAGTTTGGTGCAGTGAGGTCAGATGACCTTGAGGGCCAGCGGAAAGTGGAGTTTCTGGATATTAATTTGTTTGGCAATTATTGTGAGAGCTTCGCCATAACAGGCCTGGCTCTATGTGCAGTTGCTCCATCCTGATGGAACCAAATGCTGTTGAAACGCAGTTCTGGATAAGAAAAACTCCTTCAACGCCTTTAAATAACGGTCCCCATTGACAGTTACTGTTACACCGTAGTACGATTCAAGTGCCACCCTGTATTATATATACTAAATACTTCTTAACTTCATGTTCGTAAGTTTAATTGTTTGTTCTTCCTGAACCATTCACATATCTCCGCTATAAACTCAATCTTAATTGGTGTCTGTAGCGCACATCAATAATTTATGCGTTTAGATTTGAAAATAATTCAGCTGGAAAACTAACTACTTCTTCGACTTGGAATATTACTTTTGCAAAAGTCCTAATAAATGGAAATCTATCAAATGACATTGACATTTAAAACATTTCCGCAAATACAAATCAGATTAAATTGTATAATCCACACGAGTGCGATGTCGGCACCGGTAACAGCTGACAACAAATGACTGGCAAAAGTAAATATAATTGTCAATTGCTGCAGTCAAGGAAGAATAAAAAGTAGTTATGCAAACACTTCCCTCTGGCTTCTTCTGCACGACTTCTTTCTTTACTTTCGACATACTCAGGGGTTTTGCTGGCAATGATTCCCACCAATTTGACAATAAACACGACTCACGGTTAGTTGGTTGCTGCTGTTGTTTGTGGCTCTGCTGTAGCTGCTGTTGTGGCATTAACCACCATCGCCACCACCGACCAACCAGGCAGGCAACCACATCAGCTACCACAATCGTGGCACAAACAAAATTCCACCTGTTGTTGTGGCAAAAGTAAAATGCTCCTGTCATTTGCTACATAACAAAACATACTTTCAACAAGACTGGCAACAGCAACAAAAGCAACTGGCAACTGAGAAAAAAAAAACTAAACAGATAACTAAACATTGATAAAAATTGACAACAACAACAATAGTAAAATTAAGATATGTTTTCTTCCCTCTAAAATCTTAAGAAAACATCACTATTTCGAACCATAGCAATGGTAGCAGCGAATGGTGGACGGACGGACATGATCTTGGGGGTAAAGAAAATAGAGACAGATTGAACTTCAAATGGCCACAAGCAACGACGCATAACAAAAGTGTTTGTTTAATGTAAACAAATGTAACGCATTTCCGTTGCATATGCGTTAAGTTTGATGTCTCCCATAATACACTCAAAAAAAAAAATTACTTAAAAATTCATATAATTTTCGATGACTTTTAATCGATAAAATACCCAAAAATTATATAAAAACAGAACGTAGCAAACATTTTTGTACAGAACTGCCAAACCTGTTAAAATCTAAATAAATATGACGCAAATAAACATTAAAAATTAACACAATTTGATAACGAAAATAGTATCAGAAGCTTCACTGTGATGCAACTTGGCAAATGCCCTCAAGCCGACTCGTCTATCCTCAACATCATTGCTTTATAATTCATCTTGCGATCAGCGGCTACTGTGAACGCCGAAAATTCCTGTTGGTTTGGATTGCCAATCACAGTAATTTATACGTTGCCAGCAAAAATTCAAAGTAAAACCAAAAAAACATTGATCAAATTTTGATGTCACGCACGAGCTTTATGAGGAACTAGCCGACCCGGCAAACGTTGCTTTGCCTTCAAATTTTATTTTTATTGGAAATGTTTCATGCCAATCGGTCTATTATAATAAGAAACGCCTATATTTGCGGAAGAACTTAAAATATGTTCACTCAACCGAAATACAAAATTAAATACCGTTAGCAGGAGCAGAAATAATTGCTTTTTAATTTGTGGTTTGTATAGGAGGTGCCACTCCCCATAGTCCAATCCCGCCCATAGTTGCAGCAGCACTTAAGATATGTACACCAAACCGATGTACCAAATTTTGTTCAAATACCGTAAACAGGAGCAGAAATATTGGATATTTAATTTATGGTTTGTATGGGAGGTACCACGCCCCATTGTCCAATCCCGCCCATATTTGCAGTAGCACTTAAGATATGTACACCAAACCTACGCAACAAATTTTGTTCAAATACCGTAAGCAGGAGCAGAAATAATTGATTTTTAATTTTTTGTTTGTATGGCAGGTACCACGCCCCTTTGTCCAATTGGACCGAATTGTATTTCGACCTTCGGACCTTCCCCTGGTCGACACGAATAAGCCCTGAAAGTTTCATGAAGATCGGGTACGCCGTGTGAGAGGAGTTCTCTTACAAACTATTTTTGTACACAGACAGACAGATATTCATTTTTATATATATAGATATGATTTAAGTAACGCCGTCGACAAAAATCAGCATAACATCAGCGCCATCTGGCACATGAGGTGGAGAGGACAATGTTTCAACAACAACACTTCATATAGCAGGAACAACTTGTGTCGCTGATTAAGATTGATCAAAACAACGCATAGCAATTATCCGCATAAAGAAGAAATATTCTTTTATAACAGTGATTTTCGAACATGCGCTGACGTTGAAGTGAAGGAAAAACCTATGGGGGCATAGTAGAAGATGAGAGAGTTTAACGTTAAAATAAAGGGAAAAGATATTATTGAGCTATGTAATGAATGCCTGGTAAGAATGAAGCATTTTATTGCTAAAACAGGTTTAGAAAATGTTCTTGGACCAACTACTGCAAAATACACTCCATATAATAAAAGGTGCTGTAAAGGATTCAGACTAGTAATAAATGGAATCCGATCTCAAGACAAAGATATATAAAGGGTGGTGACGCATAAGTAACGTTAGCATCATTTGGTTTTAACTTGCGCATCATCTGGTTTTAACTCGTGAACCAATCGCGTCTTATATAGAAAAAGATGTAATATATGTAAAATTCTATGCAAAGACCGCCTAGACATCTCTAACTGCTGAGAACGTCGCCTGGTGGAAGTTTCGGGGTTTTCCTCAATACTTGCTTGCACTCGAGCAATGGTCACTTCATTTTGAACTGCACGACGTCTTCCAGCACGCAGAAGATCACAGACAGCACCCTGCTTGCCCAAAACGCTGAACCAATCGGTAAATTATTGGAGCGCTAAGAGCATTTCGAACATCAAAGAAACTTCGATATGATCTGAATAATCGAATGCTGACTTTCAAAGTAAAATTGAACAACTTTGGTTCTTTATTCTGTGCTGAGTCTTTCCAACATAAATTTCCCAAGTATTATTTAGTTAATTCTGTAAAGAGACGAAAAAAAAAGATTTAAACAAAAAATGTATTCACTGATCAAATCTTAGCGTTACTTATGCGCCACCCTATATAAGGCAACTCGGCTATTTCCTGATTGAACCAAGGGAAACCAAGTTTATCATGTACTAATAATGTTCCGCTGTAAACAAAAGGAATGATGTCAGCATGGAGATATAGGGGAGGGTATTGCTTGCTATCAGATGTTACTATGAACTAAGCAAGCGATTCAATAATAAAGCTCTCTCTCGACAAACAAAAATCCAACTGTACTAGACGTTGGTTTTACCTGTATTGTTACATAGCGCAGAGTCCTAGGTTATAACGCAAGCGGATGAATCAGTACCGCAGTTTTCGAGAGGTAAATACTCCGGAAAATATATGGACCCATCATCGTTAACGGATAGTATCGGCGTCGCATAAACAATGAACTGTATAACCTATATGCAGACATTGACGTTGTCGAACGCATTAATATAAAGCGATTGGCTGGGTCAGGTTGTGCGGATTTGGACCCAAATGCTCCGGTACGGAAAGTTTTCGACAACGAATTCGATGGACGCCGTAGAAAAGGATGACCAAAACTCCGTTGAAACGACCAGGCTTTTGAAATACTATCAAAACTTTGTGTAGCGAATTAGAGGAGAAGCGCAGAAGATCAAAGCGCTTAAATTTTTTTTTTACGGGCTGCGTATGGTAGATGAAGAAGTCTATTCCAATCGCCACCTAAGAAGAAGAACAATAAATATAGAACATGCTTCTTCAATGGACGTGCTGCTAACATAGACTCTGATCATCTGCTGATTGTAGGTCAGGTACTTACGAGATAAAACTGGTTTAAAAACGTATTTTACCAAACAATTGCCGTCGCAAAATTTGCCAGTATGTTTTTGTGCTTGAGGATGACTGAAATTAAAACTGCAATCTTCCACACAAAATGACAGATTTGTTAGAAAATTCCCTGGCATCTCATGATTGAGACATTAGAGAGAGCTTTCCACACACAGTGAGCTAACACGTATGTGAGTGGTCCCAAAACGTGCCGACTAAACAAAGAAGACCCAAAAAAATTGGAAAACATTTTCTTTCATTTGCAACATAATCCGCTTTTAGCTCTATACACTTTTTCCAGCGAAATTCGGAAACTTCTCTAACCTATTTATTGTATGAACTGTCTAACTTCTCAAAATAGTCATCAACCGTAAGCCTCCACCTCGTCATTGTTGACAAATCTTTTACCAATGAGCAATTTTTTCAAGTTTGGAAATAGAAAATAGTACGAGGGAGCTAAATCTGGCGAATAAGTTGCGTGATGAAGCAATTCGAACTTCAGTTTATTAATTTTGGCCATTCACAATAGTGAATGTGTGAACAGGAGCATTGTCTTGATGAAATAACACTTTCTTTTTCGCCAAATGTGGCCTTTTTTCATAATTTCATCACGCTACAATGAATTAGCATAATTTTTGCCGTTGATGGTTTTTCCTTTCTGAAGATAATCAATAAAAATAATCTCACGCGCATTCCAAAAAATCGACGCCATGACTTTGCCTGCGATGGAACCAACTTCGCCTTATGTGGACATGATTATCTCACTCCAGTCCACGGTTTTGACTGTCCCTTTGCCTCAGGTATGAATCGGTGGACCTGTGGCACATCAATGGTTATAAATCGACCCAAAAATTTCACTTTATTGCGGTGAAACATCGCCAAACACTCTGCAGAAACATCTTCACGATGTTAATTTAACTGTTGAAAACAAGCGCATACCTCTTATTGTCCACAGCTTTCCCATCTTCAAAACTTTGGTCAGCACAAGATGTATAGCACTTTCTGAAATGACTGTCACTTCAGCTAGCTCACGCACCTTCAGCCGATTATCATCCAATACCATTATGTGGATTATCTTAATCGTGTCTGGGTGGACACCTCAATTGGTCGACCACTACGGTGCTTGTCTTGGCAGATCGTACGGCCTCGCTTAAACTCTGCTACTCAATCATAAGCGAAGGAGCAGACTCCCCCAAGAGTTGAGTCTAGTTCGGCTTTAATATTGGTTGGACTGATACGTTTTAAATGGAAATATTAAATTACATAACGGTGACCAACTTTTTTCATATTTACAAATTGTTTTGTTTTATTGCTCAAATAAGAATACTAAACAATGTGGCGTCTTGAAACTTAAAAAAAAAATTGTTTACGACGTTGCCACTTTTCACCAAAATAATATTTTTCAAACCATTGACACCATCTGTATGTAATGCCGGCTAGTTTTGGGACCGCTCTCGTACTCTATTTTTAGACTCACTCAACGAGATCTACAGTTTAACGACGATTCTGAATGTTACAGTTTAAGAAGAGTTTATAAGACTCGTCGTCTACTCGACTAAGCGAAGTGTGCATCAGACACATCGAGGTGACCCTCAAATAATGATAGGTGGCTGTATGCGGGCTTGAACCTGGGTTCATGCGAACTACAGTCGCGTATGCTAACCATCACACGATGGTTGGCCACCAACCAGAAGGGTTTGGCAGCAGTACCTTCCATTTTCGTCCTTTGAACTTCTAGTTCATCGAACGCATGACATGTTTCAAATTTTACTCAATTTAGTTGAACCACATGGAAAATATGATGTTAGGAATATATAGCTATATATATAACCGATTACATTTATACGGGATATATTGGAAGGGGCGTGGTTATTTGGTAAAATTTTCAAGTTTTGCAGAGAATCGTAAATCAACACAATGACTGCGGACTATCAGCTATACATTGCAGAGAAAAAACTGAATTACAGAAAATCGGCCAATTTGTACAAGAGCTTTCAGAAAAGGGGTGTGGCAATAAACTTGATTTTCATTTCGGAACAAACATTCAAAGTGTAATAGTTTTGACTAAATTTAGTGCAACTAAATAGAAAATATGAACCTAATTACGCCAGCTAAATCGACCATTTGCGTGGGAGGGAAGTACCAGAAAGGGTTCAGTTAATCGGTCGATTTTTTCCCAATCTTGCCGGGCAATAAAAGCCAATACTACGAAAACAATTTCAAGTTGCTGCAGCCTACGAACTGAGAGTTACAGAAAATAAATTAAATGTTGAAAAATCAATAAATTAGGATTTGATTTGGGTCTATATAATCAATTTATAGCGATCGCTGTGGTATGGCATAATATTTAGTTGTGCCAAGTTTTAAGAAAAATAAAGGTGTGTGACAGTTATTGTGACTACAAGGCATTTGGACAAAAGGATGTCACCCCACTGATTTAAGAAGTTACAAAACACATCTGTTCAGTAACTACTCTGTACTTTAAATGCTTCCTTCCATGTATTACATTTTTCTTCATACCAAATGTGGTATTTCATTCCTCCGGGTGAAGGTGTAAAAAACCCTGCATTTTCATTCCATAATCGACTGCTGTAGAGCCGCACTTTAACTTTTCAATTTTAAAATGTTCCAAAGAAATCTACGCTATTGATCACTTTAGCTTAATTGTAATTCCTAAGAAACATTCGTCATCTTCACATGAACAACAAATGAATTTTGCCGAGTGTGCTTTCTTCGTCCTATCACAACTATGAGATGTTGGCGGTATTACTCGCCTACCTGCCTCTGTATGCTAAACGTAGAGATGTCATTAAGTTTACAACCTTTTCATCTCGAGCATGTTTAAGACGGCATCATGTACTTTACACAAGCAGCACTTCGCTCACACTTTATAGCTCTGCAGAGCGTTTCCTTAATACTCACAGCAGAATGTACTAATGCAACATGAAATGAAGTGTTTTGTGCTGTGTTGTATTGCGGTTGTAGTTGCTGGTAACATCTTCAAAAAATACTAACATGAACGAAGAAAGGTAGCAACAACAGCAATACAATGATGACAACATACGATGAATGCCAGAGACAAACAACATGTACATCGAATAATGTTGTTGCTGCTGCTGAAGCGGTTTTGTTATTTTTCGAGTGCGGGAGCAAAATATCCTTTTTTTGAGACAATTTCTGTTTCCTTTTTTTGTAGTGTGGTGTTAAACCACCAAGAAGAATACATTCACAAGCTCATGCAACATGTGATGATGATAATGCAACTAACAAAACACCAGTGACATCTAGCAACAACATCGGCAACAACAATTGCAGCCAGCCATCGTAGATGTTGTTTCAGGTCGAGTGTAACAATAACAACAAGTGCGGCCAGTGTTTGTAACAATAACAACAACAACATCAAGAACAACAATTGCGGCCAGTGTTTGTTGTTGGCAATGTTGGCGATGCCAATCATTAGAATGTTTTCGGACACAGATGCTGCCAACCACTTGAGAATTGTTAGGTGATGTTAGCAGGTAGCATCGTAGCTGCCAACGTTGCAGTTTGTTCTTTTTTTTTTTCTTTTAGTCAACAACATTCCAAAATGACTTTTGGAAAGATACAACATAAGTCTGTGTGTTTGCATTACTGTTAATATCTGATCAACAATGACTTTGAAAAAGGTGTTCAAAACCATTTTACTTAATTGTCCTTTTCGCAAACAAAAATTTTAAATAAATAGCAAGAATATAAGAAAGAAATTGTATTTTTGAGGTATATCTCATGCATTTCTGAAAGGAAATCTGCACAGATTTTACAGTGCTGACAGAGAACATTGGAAGTTACCCTTCAAATTTCAAACATTACAACATTATGACGTCATGCGGTTTAGTAATCAACTTAGCGATCTTGTATGTATCACCTGCAAAATGTTCTTAAGACGACAGCAAAGAAAGGAAAACCTCGAATAGAGTTTTATATTTTTTTTTTACTTACATCCCCTCTGGCCAAAATTAAAAACCGAAAGCCTTAATATAGCAAGATGTGCATATGTTGAAAAGTATAGAGAGAAAATCAGGCCTCGAGCAAAATTTATAGAGACAGAAGCTCGAAGAATTGCTTGCATATTTTGAAAAGAAACACTCTATTCTATACTGTACTGATGTTGGTGGTTTATTTCAAAAAATGAACCAGCCATATGGCAAAACTGAGTGGAGATTATTTACTGATGGCTCTAAGTACAGTTTAAAGGCTCTTCTTGTGCATAAACGGAATGAAAACCCATCCATACCAATTGCTCATGCCGTTAATACCGGGTGTCCGTCGGGAAGGTATACTACTTTCTTTGTTTATAATTTTTGATTAAATGAAAGAGAATGGATCTTACATTGATAAATGTTTCATTTAATGTCGGCAATTAGGTATGGACAGGGACGGAAAATCATTGTTATTTGTTTTTTCCAGACGAAAAGGTTACGCAAAAATTCTCTTGATCTTTATTAGGGAATTTTTAACCATTATTGTGAGACATATATTATTTTGGCTACCGTAACCAATTCGAATGAGAAATATTTTTTTTTTTGGTTATGAATAACTGTTATAGCAACCAAAAAGAACTTTTTGATTAACAATAACCATTATCCAAAGAAGGTACACTACTTTCTTTGTTTATAATTTTTGATTAAATGAAAGAGAATGGATCTTATGTTGATAAATGTTTCATCTAATGCCGGCAATTATGTATGGAATACAATATAAGATAAATGTCCGCCTCTGTTAGCCTCACAAATGCGAGTCCTTTTGAGCACATTTTTCATTACATTCTCACAAATTTCACGCGGTATTTCATTAATTTCATCGCGAATATTTTGTTTGAGTTGCTCAAGCGTTTTGCATAAACCTTGCTTTACAGATATCCCCACATAAAGAAGTCCGAAGCAGTCAAATCAAACGACCGACATCACCATTTCTTGAAATAACTTGTTGTGGAAAGAGGTCTCGCAGTAATTCCATTGTAATCCTGGTTGTATGCGATGTGGCACCATCTTGTTGATACCACATGTTAATCAAGCCCAAAGCATGCAGTTGTAGCGTTAAAAAGTTTTCGATCATATCACGATATCTCTCCCCATTGACAGTTATCGTTACGCCGTTGTCAGTTTCAAAGAAGTAAGGTCCAATGAATCATTCCTCCTAACCAAATTGCACACCAGACTGCCACTTTTAATGGATGAATAATTTGAGGGTTTTCCATTGCCCAGAACCGACTATTCTGTTTATTCACATATCCATTTAAATGAAAATGTGCCTCGTCACTCATTATTGTCATGGGCGAGCTGTAACATCCTATTGGCATGTACGGTATTGTACGGCGGCGTAAATGATCTTGTGGAAGAAGCTCTTGTGTCAACTGAATCTTAAATGGA
This sequence comes from Philornis downsi, assembly GCA_019455685.1. NCBI lineage: Eukaryota > Metazoa > Arthropoda > Insecta > Diptera > Muscidae > Philornis > Philornis downsi. The sequence goes on along the minus strand of JAHXMU010000029.1, from coordinate 1,851,307 downwards.
AACAAATGGAAATCCGTGTGCAAAGTTGTGGCCAAAGTTGTTCTTTGAATACCAAGCTTTTGAGCACGGCGTCGAATTGAGGTTGATGGATTGTTTTGTACACTTTTTTGAATAGCAGTAATGTTTTTAGCCGATTTTGCAGTATGTTGTGGTCCATGCTTGGCCCTGCCAGCTCAGACCCTCTTTCTTCGAAATCATCCACTACACGATAAATAGTGCGTCTTGTTGGCTCGTTGTTTCTCTTAAAAATTTCACGTAACTTTCTCATCGTCTCAGTAATGGACGATTGATTTTGATAAAATGTTATAACGATTAAAACACGTTGATTTATCGAATATCTTTCCATAATAAATTTGCCACGCCTCTACTTCACGACTGCCAAATATGAACTGTCAATTCTAATGTTCACCGAAATGGCGGCAAAACAAAGTAGTATACCGTCCCGACGGACACCCTGTATAATATGTAATTTGAAAAGATTTTATACACATTGGTTTAGGCTCAGAAACAAAAGTAGTAAATGAGAAACCTACGCGCAACATGGGTGCCGCATTTAATAGAGCAAAAACAGAATCGTGAAGACGCAAAAACCGAATTTTTGCTTCGATTTATAACCATGGACGAGACATGGGTCCACCACTTCACACCTGAGACAAGGGAATAGTTAAAGCAATGGACTGGAATGGAAGAATCGTGTCCAAAGAAGATGAAGACGGTTCCATCTGTAGGCAAGATCATGGCGTTTGTTTTTTGAGATGCGAATGGGATTATTTTTATTGATTATCTTCAGAAAGGAAAAACCATCAACGGCGAATATTATGCTAATTTATTATTATATAACAAGGCCGTATTTGGCAGAAAAAAAGTTTTGTTACTCCAGTTCTCACATCCACTATTGGGATGGCAAAAATTAATGAATTAAAGTTAGAACTGCTTCATCACGCACCCGTATTCGGCAAATTTAGTTTCCTCGGACTATTTTCTATTTCCAAACCTGAAAAAATGGATCGGTGGCTGTTGGTAGCTATCTTAAAGAGTTTGTCCGTTCTTACTATAAACAGGGTATAGAATATATTGAATATCGCCGGAAAAAGTGTTTCGCATTAAAGGGAGATTATGTCGAAAAATAAAAAAAATTGTTCCCTACTTTTTTGTGTCTTCTTTGTTAGGTCGGATAGTTTTGGGACCGCCCTCATATGCACACAAAAATTAATTGTTTAGTAAGACCTAATCAAACTTCACAAAAAAATAATAACCTAAATATTGTGCATGAGATTAAATTCAGTGGGGAAAAGTCATTCCCGAAGATATGCTTCGCCATTATTAAGACAAAATTACAGCCGACAATATCATTGCACAAATCAGCGACCGACAAACCAATTGCAAAAGATGACGTTGTAACCAGCTGTTCAGTTCAAAGGACTGACATTTACATTTTATTTGACCAGCAGAAGAATTCTTCGCGCCGGTGTACTTTGGAAATGTTTCATTTTATGGACGTTCCTTCGGAGAAAATGATGAACAACAAAGACGATATTGAGAGTGAGCAATGAATGGTCTAAGTTTGGGCAGTATAGAAAAACACCTTTTGGTTTTTGTGTTTTGTCATTTCAAGTACATATTTTTGTTTTATTTAAAATTTATGTTGCATTCATGTTGGTATGTAAAACGCCTGATGACTGATGAGAATGTAATGAAAATATTGGGCAGTGAAAATTAGCAAGAAATGCCAAACCTTGATTGTTTAATTTCTGTACTCAAACCAAATAAATTTTTTCAATATCCAAATCAATCAAAATATGCAAACTATGGTAAAATACCAATTACAGTGTCGCATAATAAATAAGCATAAAACTTTACTTATTCTTTGGCTTTATTCCTTTCGGTTTAATAATCACCGTCATGCTCATAATATTTATGTATTTATGCGCATGCTCTGCAATCAATCTATTATCTATGCTTCGTTTTCCACCTTACATAAAACGACAGGTGCTAATTTTTCTTCCTCTAATCATCGACGTGGAAATGAACATTTCCTTTGCAGCACATCGGAAAAGACCGATGGCCATTATCGCCATCGCCGTCGATGCCGTTCCATTCATTTATTTTGCTTGGTTGTTTATGAACGAACCAGGTGAAGAAATCAAAATAAAGTATATTTATGGATGTTTAACAATTCTATTCTATTATTTTCAATACTGCGATTCTACGCTGCCAGTTTCCTTCATTTCACCATCGCAATCATCGTCATCCTCATCGTCTTTAAAATGCAACATATCATATTTTAATGCTATTGTGTATTGTGTTGTTGCAGTAGATGTTATTCTTTCTTTATTCAGCCATTCATTTATATATTTTCTTTCTTCCGTTCCTATCGTTGTAGGCTAAAAGTGCTTTGGCCAGAACACCTGCTCGCCACAATGATGCCCTCTTCAGTCCTGCCAGCTATTCGCCAATGTAAGTATCTACTCTGTGTTCCATGTACGAGTACATATCATTGGTAAAATACGATCGTACTGTAGTATTTTATTCTTATCGACATACCCTACACTCGATAATCTCAATATTAGAGAAATGTTTCTGAAAACCTTTTTTATTTTGGAATACTTCGAATGATGTAAATATTTTGATTATTTTTGAATATTTGTTTGCATTGAACAATTTTAGTATTTTGAGTACTTCGAATATTTTGAATATTTTTAATATTTCGAGCGCACAACTAAGTTCTCGCTGTTTTGTATTTTATAAAAAGGCAACTTTATTATGAAAACATATTTACAAAATATTCATTGAGAGTATTGCCCACACCTAGCTACTATTTTTCCCAACTTTCTGTTAAAGCTCGAATCACGTCACGGTAAAACTGTCCATCTTTTGGAGGCTATCCGCGAATCTAGCCATTCCTTGATGTTGTCATATGAGATGAACTGCTGGTTAGCCAGACCGTGTGCCATAGAACGGAATAAGTAATAATCGGACGGCGCTATATCTGAAGAATATGGCGGAAAGGGTAAGACTTCCCATTTCAACGTTTCCAGGTAGGTTTTAACGGCCTTGGCCACGTGAGGCCGAGCCTTGTCATACTGAAGAATCACTTTTTCGTGACTCTCCACGTATTGCGGGCATTTCTCGCGCAGAGCTGGACTCAATCGCATTAATTGAAGTCGATATTGATCCCCAGTAATGGTTTCGCTTGGTTTCAGCAGCTCGTAATAAATAACACCGACCTGGTCCCACCAAATACAGAGCAATACCTTCGCAGCATGAATATTCAGCCGAGGCGACGACGAAGAAGCATGACCGGTCAGCCCCCATGACTTTCTTTTCTTTGGATTGCTGTAAGGAATCCATTTTTCATCACCCGTTTCATTTTTTGTCGCTAAAGCAGTTGTTCACAGGCGAAGAAACGGCGCTCATCGTCCCGTGGCTTCAACTGATAAAGAACCCAAATTCCTTGCTTTTGACTCATTCTCAATGCATGCAATCGTTCGGAAATGGCTTGGTGGGTAACTCCTAATACTGAAGCAAGCTCTACTTACATTTGACACGGATACTCATCAACCAATGCCGTCAATTCAGTGTCTTCGAAGGTTTTTAATTTTCCTTCATGTGAACGGTTGTCAACATCAAAATCACCGTCTTTAAAACGACGGAGTTAATTTCGGCATGTTGTTTCACTTAAAGTAGCATCTCCGTAAATGTTTTGAAGCTCTCGATGAGCCATTTTCTTCGGCTGAAAGAAGACAATCAATATTTCCCGCATATGACGATTATTTGGTACAAAATCATACATATTCGCATAACCAAAAAATATGACGTGAAAAGAAAATCACTATTGTATCGAGGAGGTATGTTTGCCATATGCCTAAGCTTCGCTCATGACGTTTAGGTTATTGCGGAATCGACTGGCGCCATCTATTGGCAAACAGCGGGAATTTAGCTGCGCACCTAATAATGAATAAGTATTTTGAATATTGTGAATATTTTGAATATTTTGTATATTTTGAATATTTTGATTATTTGGTTTCGAATATTTTGAATTTTTCGAATATTTTAAATATTTTTGTTATATTTGAATATTTTATATTACATATTTCGAATATGTTATATAATTTTAATATTTTGAATATTTTGTATATTTTGAAAATTTTAAATATTTTAAATTTTTTAGATATTTTGAATATTTGTAATATTTTCAATATTTCGAGTATTTTGAAATTTTGTAAATATTTTGAATATTCGTTTTTCAATTTATTGTCGATCTTTATTGTAATAAGATTTTGATTCTTTTATTCGGTTTAAGATCATTTCTCTATTAAGAATTATTTATTATTGCTAATCGACTATTATTCGAAAACTTCCGAAATTGATTGTCTGTCTACAACCGTTCCACAGCTATTTCGGTATTCGCCAAAAATATCATCTTCAGTGCTGTTTGCTGTTTGTGCTATTTTAATCGTACTAATTGGTTAAAACTTCTCAATTGTTTTGTGAAGTCATAGACCCTTAAGGTTTCGATGATCTTCGAGAAAGCACAAATAGCTAAGGGTGCTGAGATGGAATACGGGACAGCTAGCCGTCCAGCGCACAGTGTGGTAGGTCACAAATCTAACTGGACAAAATTAATAAATTGCGTAGGGTTTACTTTTCACTTATGTATTAAACAAAAAATGACTTCAAATTTATAAATGATCGTAAAAAATCAAGTTTTTTTAGAAAAAAGTTTTTTAGTAAAATGACACAAAAAGTAAATAGTGCACACTGTCAACAAAAAATATATTTTTAAGATAAAAGATTGGTTTCTTAAATACATGCTCTGAGATTATTGTAGTTATATATGTACTAATATTTACGTTAAATACAACTAATTAATCATATAATAAAATTGTTGGGTGAGTTTTTATGTAAAGAGTCGGATGTAGTCATTTTTAGTATTGAAATAATTTTAATATTTTTAATAAATATTTATTAGTCATTGTTTTATTCTCTTGTTTTTACTTTATTACATTAATAATACAGATAAAGCACATAAATACTTATAGAGATTTTAATTTAGTTCATTTCATATGCATCTTCCTTCTTCTTCTTCCTTGAAAGCATCAACAGATAATAATGAAATAACTTCTTTTGTAATCAAACTTCGAACTCGAAAGGGAGTGTAACGCAAACTTGCGATGAAAGGATCTGCAGAAATTAATAGCCGATTGAAAAGATCTGTATTTGTGTCTATTCTCGATGTTTTTCTCGTAAACAACTCTCTAAATTTCCTCGTATCCTTGTTTCTTCTTTCTCGAACTTCTTCTGACAGCTGTCCTATAGGAAGAATGTAAGATCTTATAATATCTTTTCTATGAAAAAGGATTTTATGGACGCTAACTGGCATTATATACTTCTAGTATGTTGTATGTTGAAGACCATATCTAATCATTATTAATGTCAATAAGGCGTCTTTGCGATGTATTTTGGGAGTTTTTATCCATTCTTCAAAAATGTCCTTTCTCGAAAGAGTCATACTGGGAAAAGTGGAAAAAAATGTATGGCGGTCGCAAAAATGCGCAAGATGTTTTTGATTTACCTCAAAGCGAATACTTGAAAGATTAACCAAAATATAGATTTACACCGGAACTATCCGGAATAAATAGCTTTAACTCTACTTGAAAAAAGGAAATATTTTATTTTTTTGCACTTTCTGAACTTCTCACAAAAAAAAATTTTTTGTAATACTTACAATGGAAATATTTAAATGAAAATTGTAATATATTTTCTTGAAATAAAGCTTAATAATAAAAAAAAAATTATGACAATAAAATCACCGTAGACTTGTTAATCATAGAACAAAATCATACAAATAATACGCTTCTCTTTGAAATCTGAATGCACCTGTTGACAACAACTGACTTTAAAGCTCAATTTTCTTAATCAGAGCTAAAAACAAGCAAACAAAAACTGACTTACAATTACCTATTGTATGGAGACGCTCATTAAACGATCAGAAGAAATGTTGCCAGGCATTTTTTTTTTACATTTTTTCTAGCAAGATTTGTGAATTACTACAGTGTGCAGCGGTGTCAATGTAATTAAATTCGCAAGTTTTAGAATAATAGTTGTTATCACCATTGTCCATATCGCTTCACTAATTAGCGACCCTTTGCATTCTGTTTATTTTTTGTGATCGATATCTAATATCATCTTAAATTTTTACTAATGAGTGAAAAAAAAAAATCCACACGCGAATGTACAGCTTCGCTAACATAAAAGTATTGTTCAATCATTTTTATTTTATTGTCGTTAACGGCAAGCACTAAGTCTCCTAACCAAAAAAGTTATTACTAGATTTTCATTAAATTATTATAACCAACTAATTACTGTAATTTGTAGGAATTTAAACCATACGTTTGCAATCAATAAAATTATACGTAAATTAATATTTCTTGTGTTGGTTAATAATCTAATGGCAGATCAGATGCTGGGGCAGATTCCTCGTAACAATAGTTTACTACCAATAATCAATAATTTCTAAAAGAGAGATGATCTTGAACTGAATAAAGAACTAAAATAACTTCCTAGAATTTTGAATATTTTAAATATTTCGAATAATTTGAATATTTCGCGTACTATGTGTAAAATGCAGTTGCGAGATGCACTGCTACTGTGTAAATCTGTCAGATATGGTCTGAAGATTTACTGTGGAACTTAGGTTCCAGGAGAGAGATTGGAGGCTTTGTGGAAGAACTAAGGTTCTTAGCGGGATGTGTATACTTACCAGGGGATTTCGTAATGGAGATGAGGGAATGATAACGGTGAGCTTACATTATTTCAGGTTTTATTCGTATGTTGAAAGCGATCAAGTATCCCGCTGATTTCAACCAAGAGACCTCCGTGCCTCGCTAGGTTGCCATATGGGCGTAACAAAATAGGGGTTTTTATAATTACATGGTTGTTTGTAGGGGGCCCTTACACAGGCAAATAAATAGTTAATTTTTACAATTTACAATATTTACAATTCAGTGCAATTTAATTAAAAGTTATTAAATTCAAAAATTCAATTTAATTCATAATTTTAGAATTCGTAATTTTACTTTACTTTATGAAATTCATTTTTCAATTCAATTCAAATTCATACTTTAATTTACTTTACACAATTCATTTTTCAATTCTTGGGACTGCGTTCAACACTATGAATATTTGTTAACATTACGAGCACTTCAGTTATTCTGAATATTTTGAAAATTTGAAATATTTTAAGCATTTTGACTATATCGAACATTTTATAATTTTGGATATTTCCTTTACTTTTAAGTGTAGTTGCATATTTTGATTGCTATTGAATATATTGAATAGTTTTGTTCATTTCAATAATTTTCTTTATTACATAGTAGAGACCTTCTCCATCGCCCTATACCCATTGTGATTGGATGTTGCAAGCAATCACAATATAGCCTACAGTTAGCAGTTCTACTCTGATAGTACATTAAATCATAAATTTACAATTGATCATAAATACTCGTTGAATATGAGCAAACACACATTCGGTTGAATAGTAAAATGTATTTCTCTCATAAACTACGAGTATTCAATAATAAGTAAGTGCAGTCATGTTCTTTGTGTGTATCCTACTGATCATTTAGATTCTCAATAACGATGAATTATTATTTGTGGTGAAAAAATTAACGTTGATTTTATTCAGCAAATCAGCACACAAGAACAACTTACCAAAGATATGTTTCTCAGTGCTTTCTCTCGCTTTGTGCAGCAATTGAATAGAATTTGTTTTTTCTTTTTTCTTCTGCTGGTTTTCTCGGGGTTTTACCATAATAAAATATCATTAGCATTAGTTGCGATGGAGACACAAAATGTGCAAGGAATTTATTTCAATTTGTTCGTTACTGGCATTTTGTGATTTCTTTGATGCAAAATCATAACACGACATATTTATAGCAAGTTGTGTGTGGGAAAAATTCACGGATATAGACGGTTATAGACAAAACCGGGAGTTGTGTAATGGGAGCATAGTTAGAGATTGGCTTTCGGCAAATCGCATTAAAAAATTACATTAAAAATGCTTTTGTTTTAACAAATGGTACTACATATTTTGTAAAAGTTTCAAAGACGGAACTTCGAATGCCTTTACATGCTTCTCATAATCCCAAAGTGTTCAGTTATTGAATAAAAATGAAATGCAGTAATTATATTCGCGGCATTGTAAAGTTTGTGTTTAGCAGCCGTCATCAGAAAATTTGGTTACTTATTTAGTTACGGTGATTCTCATAACTAAAGGGTGTCCCAACAAGAACGCAAGGTTTAAATGACTGATACAGCAATTGAATTGTTTCTTTGGCTGTATGATATGTGGCGCTGTCTTGTTAAAACCACATGCCCTCCACATTCATTTCTTCAATTCTAGGCACGAAACAACTGGTTATCATTTCACGATACCGAACACCATTGACTGTTTGCGCTTGACATGTCTCATTTTCATAAAAAAAGGTCCAATGATTCCTCCAGCCCAAAATCCACACCACACAGTGACACGTTGAGGATGCATTTGCTTCTCGTGAATCACTCGAGGATTTTCCTCACCCCAAATGCGACAATTCTGTCTATTGACGAAGCCATCAAGAAGGAAATGGGCCTCGTCACTGAAGATGATTTTATCGGCAAAATCAGCATTTTCATGTTGTCTCTCCAATACCCAATTAACGAACTCCTTTCGGTGGCCATGGCCATGGAAGCCAAGGCCAGCTGGCTTCAATTCCTGAGTCAATTGAACTTTGTATGCATAAAGATGCAAATCTTTCGTCAAAATTCGCTACATAGTGGATTTTGAGACACCAATTTGCTGAGCTCGGTGTCGAATTGAGGTGGATGGAGTTTGAGCGACATCATCACGTACAGCTGCGACATTTTTGGTCGATCGACCTGGTTGAAGGTCACTAACAGACACAGTTTTGGCAAATTTATCCATTAATCTCTTTACAGTTGACTCTTTTGGAGCATTATTGTGATCCCAAATTAATCGCAATTTGCGGACTGTAACCACAAAACTTTCACCATTTTGGTAAAACAATTTCACAATGAGAATGCGTTGTTCATTCCTGTAGTGCTCCAGTTTTACTAACCTCGTACCTTCTACTAGCAAACAATAACAATTGTTCAAATGTCAAACAATGACACTTCGAATGGCGCCAAATTTAAATCTTGCGTTCTTATTTGGACACCGTTTACATATCCTTGGATCATAGTCATTATAATGTTTGCGGGATTGCCATCATTTTTATAATTTACTGATATTTGTTGAATATGATTAATTTACTATCAGAGAATCCAACTAGAAGAGCCCAATACATTTTAACTCTGCAAAAAAAGTACAGGTTTCACAATTTTTTAAAGCTTTGTGACACCTCACAACACCGATTAGAACAAAATCACCATTATCTACAGTTTTTATTTCAATTTGTCAGACACCAAACCCAGCCAAACTAGTTTCGTTTCTTTTCGGAAACTAAACCCGGCGGCTGCAAAAATTAATCCATCACTCTCGAGTTCGCTTTCCTATTTCAGGAAATTGTCTAGTCATACCAACCGATTCCAAAACAATTCTCACGTTCTTATAAATTCTGTTAATCTACGCACTAAAAATTCCTTAGCATTCAGTAGTGGGTCAACAAAGAGATAAATAAATCATAAATCAAAAGCATTTTTCTTTTCCCAGTCACATCTGTGTCCCCACCTGTTGCCATATAACCGTTTCTGGTGTTGTTGCATTTCAAATATCACACATAATTATAAGTGGATTCACAGCGAAAGACATCCGCTGTTTGCAATGCATCTACATAAAAAATATATTTATTTTAATAATTTATTTAAATCCTAAAGATGATTTCCACGATGCATTTATAAAAACCATTTCCTTCAAGGACAGACGGCAGACAGACAGGTGAGTGAATAGGAATGTGGGCCATCAGCAGCAGCAGTTGCTGCAGCAGCATGGATGTCGAATGAAATTCAGAAACTCACATCCAAACAGTCTGCATTCAGAAGTCATTAATACTCAAGACGTAAACGACTAAATGCAGTGAACATGCTGTTTTTTAGTTTATTTTCAGTGTCTTCCTACCAGCTACCTGTGAAAATCATCTAGAATGCACTGGTAATTGTTGTTGGCTTTGACGATACGTTTTGCTACTTCCGGTGATACCCAGTTTCTCAGTAGTTTGAGTGCTGCGGACTAAACGTAGCCAGAAGAGTGCAAGTAAAGTAATTTCTGTCTGTATTTTCATTTGCTTTCGTGTTGCGTATCTTATATGATGTGGTCTAACTTGTAGCTTATAAGCGTATTATACAGGGTCATCCATTTAGTGTTTTCAAAACCGCCGGTCTGGCAAAGCTGTCAGCTACTATACAATGCACTAAGTTTTAAGATCGCACAAATTACATATACAGGGTTATCTATTTAGTCATATCAAAACCGCCGGTCTGGCAAGGCTGCCAGATCTTAAATACCTGTCCTCTGAAGTGTCATTTATTTACTGAAAGGTTTGCCATTAACAAATATGGATCGTTTAACAACCAAAAACACGTATAAAAATAGTTGAAACCTACTACAAAATTGGTGATTCAAAGTTGGTCATTTTTTTTTAATCAAAAACTACCTATCTTCGTGCATTACGGGGTGATTATGGTCATCATAATCAACCCACTGTAAGGAATTGTTAAGGTTATAAAGAAATTTGAAGAGACTGGAAGCGTTACAGAGGTGGTCAGGCCTGTGCATCATCCCAATGTATAGGGTGGCGCATAAGTAACGTTAACGGCGACTATATTGAATGCGTTCTTGTGCATCATTTGGTTTTAACTCGTGAACTAATTGCATCTTATATGGAAAAAGATGTAACATATGTAAAATTCTTTGCAAAGACCGCCTAGACATCTCTAACTGCTGAGAACATCGCCTGGTGGAAGTTTCGGAGTTTTCCTCAATACTTACTTGCACTCGAGCAATGGTCACTTCATTTCGAACTGCACGAGGTCTTTCAGCACGCGGAAGATCACAGACAGCCCCTTATTGCCCAAAACGCTGAACCAATCGGTAAATTGTTGGAGTGCTAGGAGCATTTCGAATATGAAAGAAATTTCGATATGATCTGGATATTCGAATGCTGGCTTTCAAAATAAAATTGAACAACTTTGGTTCTTTGTTCTGTGCTGAGCCTTTCCATCATAAATTTCCCAAGTATTATTTAGTTAATTCTGTAAAGAGACGAAAAAAAAAAAGACTTAAACAAAAAATGTATTCACTGATCAAATCTTAACGTTCCTTATGCACCACCCTATAGTAAGCACTGCCGAAAATATCGTCTGTATTAGTGAAAGTGTGGCATATAAATCGAATTTCAACTCAAAGCGCTATGGTCGTTTGATAACCGACTTTTTTTGGCCTGCAATTGAATATTGGGAACTGAACTTTATTGCATGGGAAGTTTCCAGAAATCGCAATCTCACGTTCTGGGGACCTCAATTGGCTACTAAGATCATGCGATTTGACGCCGTCAGCCCTTTTTTGTAGGGCTACATCAAATACATTAAAGATTACGCCGATCATTCCCAAATGCTGGAACATTTGAAAACCAACATTCGTCAAATTATTGCCAAGATACCGCCCGAAATATGTAGAGAAGAAATCGAAATCTACCTCAAAAGGATCCACTGCTTAAACCAACTCAGTCCACTAAATGACATTCTTTTCCTGCACAATGGCAAAGACCAAGCATTATAATGAAATAAAAGTTTCATTGAAATCATAGCTCAATGTGTGCTTTATTTAACTTTACTTTTGATACCGAAAAATGGATAACCCGCCGGTATATTCGTTTCATACTTGTATATACTCGACGACTGAAGGATTCTCTGGTGGATCTTATCGAACATCTTTGTAAATGTTATTATTACGCTTTATTATTGTTATTAATCATTACTGAGAATTACTGAGTAAACAGCTTAGATATAAAGACTTGCTTTCAATTATACCAGTTTTATGAATTCAAAGAGTTCATAAAAACGTATACGAGTAATTGTTCAACTAAATACCAACGATTGATTGTGTCTAATTCAAAATTCTTAACAGATTTGTATCTCTTTTGTCTCTATTATTTCGCAAGAAATATGTAAAATTCAAAAAGATTCAAATATGAGAGTACACAAGGAGTGGCAAAATAAGGCTATTGAGCTTTAAAAAAATAAATACTGTTGGGTGAAATACAAATTTTGTCGGTATTGCCATATTTGGCAGAGGAATGTGAGGCCTCGTGGAAGTTGGAGACACAGCCGTAAGACCCTTCGGGGAAAATTTTCTCCATAAAAAGTATAGGCCACGCATCGATAACGAAGATTTTTAGACGAAGACTCCACATCCTTTAGAAGTTGTACTAAGAAGTAAATATGATTGACCGCGGATACTTCGATTACCTGGGTAATATGATGAAAATAGTTAAACACGAAAAACTTCGATCAACAAAATTAAATGCAAGATGGACCAAGATTCCATTGGTAGAATTATAGAATTCCTTTCAGATCTCGGAGTGACTGATTGTATTATAAATGGTACACACAATACCGGAAAGCTTGGAATTATATTATGCGTCTAAAAGACTGACAGGATTATGATCGGATTAGGGTTAATTATCTAATTAAGCAGGTAAATAATTTTAGCTATATCAATACATAGCTAAACATATGTTATAAGGAATGTCTCTACAAATAAAGCAAACAAATTTTTATTTACGACTGAGCCACATTACATTTTACCTTTTAAAAGGTCTCAAAAATATTTGTTTGTTTTCATTTACGACTGAACTGTATCAAATTATGGTTATGGGTAAGGATCACAAAAAATATTCGCTTGGTTATAGAAATTTGTAACTTGGATTTTTCGTCATTTACGCCTTATTACTTCTTCACTTCCCTTATTATTTTTAAATACTTGAGGAAAGTGCAGTAACATCTCGAAATATCTGTACCATAACGATATGCAATCAGTTTTTATTTAAGACTGTTAAAGCGAAATTTAATAATCATCACCACCATTGCAAGAATCGCACGACTGACTGTTTTGTTGCTGCAATCCACATTTTCATAATCACCTATTTTCACCAAAGACGCTTTAACTCTACAGCAATACAAAATTCAGACATTCGCTTGGTTATAGAAATTTATAACTTGGATTTTTTGTCGTTTACGCTTTATTACTTCTTCACTTCACTTATTATTTTTCAATACTTGAGCAGACCGCAGTAACATCTCGAAATATCTGCACCAAAACGATATGCAAGCAGTTTTTATGTGAGACTGTTAAAACGAAATTTAATCATCCTCCCCACCATTGCAAGAATCGCACGACAGACTGTCTTGCTGCTGCAATCCACATTTTCATCTTTACCTATTTTCACCAAAGACGCTTTGTACCGGCCATTTGTAGGCAGTTTTATATATCGAACTTTTCCCATGATCTGATGTAAAATGGATATTTGAACATTAAATATTCAACTCACGTCTTTCATTTGCATTCGGTTCGTTTTGAAAGCTTTATATGTGATTGAAAAAAGACTAATTTCCCGATGGCTGGTCCACATGAATCCCTTCTTTCAATTGGGATAAATTTCAATAAATCGTTGGCGATAATTTCTAAGTTGCGATGTTTTTCCGACTTCATTCATGCAATCATACCAACACCCTGGCTTGACAACCATATTTTTGTTTGGAGTAAATATTTGCGGCATCGAGATCGTAATTACACCAAATTACGCCAACAATCTGGTCTATTCGTTTTTCTTATGTTGACATTTCAATATTCGATCTGACTAATCTCTGGAGAAACTTGTCTGCAAAGTCGGTTTGCTAGAATTTTGAACAGAGATAGAATTTTCCTCTTGCAAATATTTTGATGAGCAAGTTAGATGCAATCTAGATGTATGTTTCTAACCGCGAAGTGTAGATTAAGGTTTGTCCAATACAGAGTATTGTCATATTTACTGTATGATTCCATTATTTAGTCAAAGACACTTTCCTTGCTTGTTTTGATAGTAACATCCATCAAGGTTACGTTAGTACATCGGTCAAATAATTCCTCCAGACTGCCATGAAAATCATCATTGGTAACAACAACTTAACAACTTTTCTTTTTCCATCGGGAACTGTACGTTTTTTCTAATTAAAATTAAAATATTACACCTTTAACTCACATAAAGTTAAAAATTGCACGAAAATCATTTTGAAATCCCTATCGGAATTATTAACTCTCTCCTTGAACTCAACAGTATACATCAGAGCTTGTTCTACAATAGTGTCCTTTATATGGTATCTTCTGTATAGAGGCAATATTATCCTTATATTTATGGATGGCAACCACCCACCGGATGAAGAAATTCTCTGTAAACTATACGGACCCTTCAGAAGGGGGGGTCATCAAATTTGCGATTGTTTAATTTTATATTATCTATTGTATTATAATAATTCTGTTTTAGTTTTATAGCAAGCTAAGTCACCAATTTGTTTGTCTCTCAATGTCCATAGAGTTGCAATGTCTGAATTAAGTTGTTGTGTTACCTATAAGAATTTAAAATCTAAAAATTTTTGAAACATATTTTAAAAAGACGAATTTAAACTCAAATTTTTACTAAATTTTAGATTTCAATGAATAAAAATGTATGCATGGAGTAAAAACGTAATATTTTTGTAAAGCCAATAAACTCACCAATACTGCCACTGCGATTACCCATTCATAATGGCCATGATGCAAGCGTGATCAACAATATCTTTGCTTTCCTGTCCTCTCTGGATGCATCTGTACTGTGTTAATGTTCTCTGCACGGAAACTGACTTACTCTCTCCAATATGAGATCATTTAAAATGGACATTAATAAATGAAGATAATTATAAATAAAGTACTTCTTCTCGCGATGCCTTAAATCACCTTATTCCCCCTCAGTGAGTTTTGTGGTGCGTTGCCAAGTTATTGCACATTTGTTGCATCATTATGTGATGGTTCCTAAGTGCCGCAGACCTCAATGTCTTCTCCACTGATGTCTTTCTCTTCCACTTCCACATTTATGTTCTTGTTTCGGCCATATGGTCAACGCCTTTTAATATTATAATTGCGGTAATGATGATGAGGATAATGATTTATTTTTATGTATATGAGTATTTATCAATGTTCGCACAGTGGAACTGAACTATCAAAACTCTCAGAAGGAGTATCTTCCTTTGTCCGATGGGCGGATGTCCTAGACAAATGTAAGACTGGAATTAGCTTCATTCAGTAAATGAGGGAAAACAAGGAAACGCAATTGAATTCGGTTGCGAATTGCAATCGACTTTAAGACTTAGACTTGGAATTTATTGGGAATAATCATATTGCCTTGCTAGAAGACAAAGTCCATAAGGCCAAAAACCATTTTATGATTTGCTAATGTCAACGTAAGGAAGAAGCTCTAGTTTTTTTATAAATTCGGCATCGTTTAAGATTAATTAAACAATTCTCTAATATTTCGATGCCGTTTGTAAAGAAGGACTTGTCAAGCATTTCGAAATACATTTCAGCTTGCGCAATAATCTCATCATTTTATCCAAATTTTTTCCCTAGGGCATCCTTTGTACATTTGCAAATAAACGATCTTTAGTCATTAATATATCACACTTTTTAAGAGTGACACAATCAATTCAACAATTCTCTAATATTCCGATGTCAGTTTTATAGAATGAATTGTCAAGCATCTCGAAATACATTTCAGCTTGCGCAATAACCTCATCATTTTATCCAAATCTTTTCCCCAGAGCATCCTTGGGACACGACTCAATGATCTTTAGTCGTTAACATTACACATCCTTCAAGAGTGATACAATCAATTCAATAATTCTCTAACATTTCGATGCCATTTTTATAGAAGCAGTGTCAAGTATCTTGAAATACATTTCAGCTTGCGCAATAATGTCACTTCATCCAAATCTTTTCCCCAGAGCATCCTTGGGACGCTTGCAAATAAACGATCTTTAGTCGTTAACATATCACATCCTTTAAGAGTTATACAATCAATTCAACGATTCTCTAATATTTCGATGCCATTTTTATAGAAGGATTTGTCAAGTAACTCGAAATACATTTCAGCTTGCGCAATAAGCTCATATTTTTCGTTCAAATCTTTTCCTTAGAGCATCCTTTTCATACAATATTCGGTATTCATTGTTGTAAACTTTGTCCAAGCAATCAATCGATAAATAGAATGTCATACGCATTGCAAAATATGGAGGACAATATCTTACCAACCGATTGGTGCATTTTGGATGCTTAACTCGCCTTTCACTAAATTCTTTCCATTTAGTCTACTGCCCGTTCGATTTGAGAGTGCAGTGATGAAGTAATGTTTGGTTCATGATCATACAAGGCATGAAAAAATTATTTTTATACTTATCTCCGTAGGATGGGAGATACACTCATTTTGTCATTCTGTTTGCAACAGCTAAAAATACATACCTAAAATATTAATTATGCATTTTTCGGTTTCGAAAGTAAAGTTAAATAAAATATGCTATCATGCTTGGACCTTACCATTGAGAAAATTTCAAGATGTTACTGCAGCCTTCTCAAACATTGAGAAGGAAGCAGCGAAAATAGATCTGGTGATAAACGAGGACAAAACAAAATTATTGGTTTCAACGAAAAAAAAGTCTACTCGTTTGGGACGCTGTGTGAACGTTGACAATTATAATTTTGAATTGGTGGAAGAATTCATCTACCTCGGTTCCGCTGTAAATAAAATGAATGATGTCAGCATGGAGATAAAGAGAAGAGTATTGCTTGCTAACAGGTGTTACTATGGGCTAAGCAAGCGATTGAATGATAAAGTCCTCTCTCGGCAAACAAAAATCCGTCTGTACCAGACGTTGGTTCTGCCTGTCTTGTTATATGGAACAGAATCCTGGGTTATGACGCAGTTTTCGAGAGGAAAATACTCCGGAAAATATATGGACCCATCATCGTTAACGGAGGTTATCGGCGTCGCATGAACAATGAGCTGTATGAGCTATATGCCGACATCGCATTAATATACAGCGATTGCGTTAGCTGGGTCATGTTGTGCGGATGAACCCAAATACTTCGGCACGGAAAGTTTTCGACAATGAACTCGATGGACGGCGCAGAAGAGGGCGACCAAAACTTCGTTGGAAGGACCCTACTTTTAAAGTACTATCGAAACTTGGTGTGACGAATTGGGAGGAGAAGCGCAGAAGATCGAACCGTTTGAAATTATTTTTAGAGATTTAGATAAGTATATCTATTCCAGTCGCCACCTAAGAAGTAGTGCATCCTTTTGACATAGTTTGCGAAAAAAATGCGGACCAATGACACCTCCAGACCATAATGCGCACCAAATAGTCACTTTTTCCGGATGCTATGGCTTTTCCACAATCACCATCTGCTTGTTGACTTAACCACCAAATGACAAATAAGCTTCATTGCTAAACAAAATTTTGTACGATTGAAAGCCCACTTTAAACGATCCATATTCGTAAATGGCAAAAATTTTACTAAATAAATAACACTTCAGATGACAAGTATTTACTAGCTGATAGCCTTGCCAGACCGGCAGCTTTGAAATCATTAAATGGATAATTCATATATATGTTTATAATCGTCCGTCTGTCCGGAAGGAATTAAAAATACCTACTGTACAATGTTCTCTACACTCTGCACTTGAGATGTCATACAAAACTGAAAACTTCTCAGTAATGTTTCCCCTACAAGGAATAGAATTTTCAGTGTTGAACAATTGCTATAAAAGCTATATTTTATGGAAGATACAGAAAATCACTATTCCATCCTATAAACTTTTTAAGGATTATTTGATTGATTTTTCTCAAGTCATACCAGTCTTGACAGTGAACAAAAAGCTAGAGTGTTGCTTTCTACGAATTATGCATTACAGCAAAAAAAAATTAAATTTTTGAAAATCGATTTGTTTTTTGTATAAGAGATACCCAAAGGGGTGTGGCAAGCCTTGCAAAGCAAAACAATGGGCCAAAATTTTGACCTCTACAGTTTGTATACAAAAACTGCTTTTCGTAGCTTTAGCTACGTTCAGGAAAAAGGTAGTTTGTGTCAAGTTTTAAAAAGTTTCATAAAGATTTACGATAATTACCATATCTATCAACCGGTCTGCTAATCATTTAGCCAGCCATTCATTCAACCAACTAGACAGACTGAAGATATCACTCATCGACCTACAAACTCTGAAAACACATTTGGTCAAAAAAACAGTTGGTACGTTCGACGCTTCCTTTTGGGTGTTCGATGTTTTTTAGGGTTAAGGTATAATAAGAATTTGACACGTCCACTTATGTAGCGTTGAACTGGTGCACTGCTCACCGTGCTATTGCTTTTAAGTGTTGGAATTGAGACAATTTGATCCAGTAGAAAAAAAGTACATACTCGTACTCAGTAACTAAATGTAGCTCATGAAATGTAACCCTTTTTCAGAATTTATGTAATATTTCCAAAGTTACGTTGAAATCATATAAACCATGAAAATGATGCTAGATATTTCAAATTTCATAAAAAATCACTGTAAAAATTTATAGTATCTCGTGTTAAAAAACCAAACTTTAAAAGTGATACCTATGCACGGATTAAGTACTGCCGTATTTCTGGTATATTTACGCACTTTTTTAGATGCAAAAAATAGGTTAAAAAGGGACTAAAATGATATCACTGGCCCGACTAAACGGTTAAATTTAGAATGGAGAAAATTTATACGTTATTTGTCCTTAAAGATTAGCAAATTAGAGCCAAGAATACAATTTTTCGACATTCTTTAGAGGTTGAAGCTAAAGTTAACTGCATTATGGTGCACATTCTCTTTACAAAATTCACGATTCACGACAAATAAAGATGTAGCAAAATTCTTACTTTTAGGTGTAAACAAGTGTAGAAAAGAGGCAAAAAAGGTAAAGTCTAAAGCTAAATTCATGAAATTGATTTTGCATACTATTGTATACCTTACTTTTTTAGTGTAGTCACACGAAAAATGCGAATTCATCGATATTCGTACTTTTTGGGGATAAAGCAAGGACAAAAGGGGGGAAAATTGGTACCATCGCTAAGGGTGAAGGGTCGTAGGTGTGGGTATATAAATTTACCTATTAGGATAGGCACGGAAAAAAGAGACTTTGTAAAAGTTCGATCTTATTACAAGTTGGAACAACTGGCTGATGATGGAATCAACAAAAATTGATATTAACATTACCATTATCTTCCCCCTTACTTGAAAGGGTCATAGAAGTGGTACACTGAGCTGGAACAAACAACTGCAGTTAAAGTCATGGAATTAGGAGTTCAGATTTTTCTGTCAAGGTATGCACGCGATAAAGATACATTTTCGGAGTTTGCATTTTTTGGTGGAGAAAACGAGGCAGGAGGGGGCACAAAATGGGATCATCCCTTGAGAAAAATCTGCACCCACCCCGCTTAAGTCGTAGCCACACAATGCAAGAGGGTGTTTTGCAATTAGTGATTTTAGGAAGAGAGGAGACATAAATGGTACAGTCGCCTGAGGCCAAACGGTAGAAGCCGAGGCCGAGAAATATGAAGTGAATATTCTGCCTGTAACATAATGAAAGTTCGAATTTTTAAAAACGAACAAGAAACTAATGGGACAACAATTTAACCTTAGATTGGATTGAAGTACTGAAGCTGAAAAGATTATCACTTCGGCCCATTAACCTTTAACAACCTTTTCCGTTTTCAGGGAAAAAATTTAGACTTGAGGGAAGAAAAACGACTCCATCGTTTAGATTAAAGTGTTGCGGAGATAATAAAGTAAGCTGTGTTGCTCCAAATCTGAATTGTTAGAACTTAAACCGGATGTGATATAAAAAGTTAGCATTTCCCTAATCAAACCACTGAAATCAGATTCGAGGAAATGACAAAAAAAAACTCTTCTTGGCAGTGCTAAATAAATTGCAGAGAAATTCAACTTTTGCTTTAATTTTAGCTTAAATTATTCACTTACCCGCATTTCCTAGCTGATAATAGATTTATTCTAAATATTTATATCCTTATATTTGGGGTTTTCCAACATTTCAGCATATTTCTTTTGAAATACTGTGCTCTTTTCGTACTACCGGTTAAGTCTAGTACACACATACATATTTACACTTATCGGTGTCTGCGTATTTATGGTTCAAGTTTAAAAAATTAACATTTTAGAAGCTGTTACAAAACGTCGGTATTAACGAACAACAATAACAATGGAATCAAAACGGAAAACATTATTCATTATCTCTTCTGTTGCATTAGGCCGGAGGTAAAATAATATTGGCAAAGTATCAGCAAAACAGCAAGCAACGAATTACCGGCTGCTGCAACAACAAATATTGCAACAAAACATTAAAAACAAATAAGTATTTGGCTTTTGTTTTGTTGTTGGGTTGGAACTATTTGGATTGGATAGATTGGCTGGTGGTGCTGCCGGGAAAACACCCATTTATTATATTTTTAGTGTTTGCTATTATAGTTTATTTAGCACGACCTAATCAGGAAATAATCAATAAATCTACATGGCAAATAGGGTGTTTGCCATTGGAATGATGTATTAGGTGTGCAACTAAATTCTCGCTGTTTTTTTTTTTATAAAAATGAAACTTTATTATAAAAACATGTTTACAACTGATTCATTGAAAGTATTGCCCATCGCTAGCTACTGCTTTTACCCATCTTTCTGGCAAAGCTCGAATTCCGTCACGGTAAAACTGTTCATCTTTTGAGGGTTTCCACGAATCTAGCCATTCCTTGATTTCATCATATGAATGGAACTGCTGGTCAGCCAGACCGTGAGCCATCGAACGGAACAAGTGATAATCGGCCGGCACAATATCTGGAGAATATGGCGAATAGGGTGAGGCTTCCCATTTCAGCGTTTGCAAGTAGGTTTTAACGGACTTGGCCAAGTGAGACCGAGCGTTGCCATACTAAGAATCACTTTTTCGTGCCTCTCCGCACATTGTGGGCGTTTCTTGAGCAGAGTTCTGCTCAATCGCATTAATTGAAGTCGACATCGATCTCCAATGATTATTTCGCTTGGTTTATACAGCTCGTAATAAATAACACCGATCCGGTCCCACCAAATACAAAGCATAAACTTCGCAGTGTGAATATTCGGCCGAGACAAGGACGTAGAAGCATGACCGGGCAGCCCTCTCGGCTGTCTTTCCCTTGAATTGCTGTAATGAATCCATTTTCATCACCCTTTACAAAACGATGAAGAAAACCCTTTCTTTTTTGTCGTTGAAGCACTTGTTCACAGGCGAAAAAACGGCGCCCAACGTCTCTTGGCTTCAACTCATAAGGAATCTAAGTTCCTAGCTTTTGAATCATTCCCAACGCATGCAATTGCTTTGAAATGGCTTGATGAATAACTCCTAATACTGAATCAAGCTCTGCCTGCATTTGACACGTCGTCAACATCAAAATCACTTAAAGCAGTATCTCCATAAATGCTTTGAAACTGTCGATGAACTTCAGCCGCCGTTTTCTTCGATTGAAAGAAGAAAATCAATACTTCCCGCGTATGACGATTATTTGGTACAAAATCATACATATTCACACAACCAAAAGAATCTGACGTCAAAAAAAAATCACTATTGTGAGGAGGCGATATGTTTACCATATGCCTAAGCTTGGCTCATGACGTTTAGGTTATGGCAGAATCGACTAGCACATAGAGCTGGTGCCATCTATTGGCAAACAGCGGGAGCTTAGTTGCGCACCTAATGTATTAAAAAATATATCATTTCGAAACCATTTTCGAATGTTGCTAGGATGGATAAAAAACCAATTTTTGGAAAAATTTGATCAATTTGAGCGATATTCACCACTTTAAAAAGCACGGTTTTTAGATAAACCGCAGAGTAGTCTTTTCCTGCCATAGAGACGAAATTTTAATTTTTACCAAAGGGATGCTAAATGGCGCCAAAAATATATGTGTTCAAAAGGTAAGAAGACCCGGTTTTGCTTTTTCCAATCAATCTTCACTTGATTCGACTCGAAACGATATCCCAGGAACGGTATTTTGAGTTTAGCAAATAGCCATAGTGCTAAATTATGCGAATGCAACAGTTGTGGAGCGATACCAGTTGAAGTTTTGGCAAAGAACTAAGAGGCAATACAATGCGCTATCTGTCCAAAGGTTTCGAATAGATTTAACACTAAAATAATATTCCTTGTTCACAGTTTGGCCCCGTTGAACAAACTTCTAAGGCACAATAATGCACGGTAATCATCGGAGGAAACTATCCTAAACTAACCTTAACATTTGAGAGATTTTGTTCCGATATTTTCGGTTGTCCTTCAACTTTGGCAAAATATTCACCCGATTGGTCAATTGTTTCTGATCCGTAAATGTAGATCCAAGTCTAATCTCCCTTAACAATGCTTTTGAAAACGTGCTGGTAGCCAGAAATCATATCTTCACAGATTTTAAAGCGGCTAAAATTGACGTGTCTGAGGCTCAAAACATGTTTTAAAATGCACTAAACATGTCTGAGGCCTCAAATATTGTTTAAAATGAAATTGACTGATCTATTTGAAATGCCAACATTATCGTCAAAATCCCTAATTATCGACAGTTTTTGAGCATCTAACATCCGAGTTATTGAACGTGATTTTATGGTAATTGATGATCATCTGGGCCGCTCTTTGTCTTCAATTCGTTCTCAGCCTTTTTTGAGCTATTTATGCCACTTGTGAACATTTCTTTATGACAGAGTACGGAGAGCCTTCTGCAAAATTCTAAATGTTTCTGAAACAAAAAATTTCATTTCATAAAATGTAATGCAACTTCTTATAAAACTTTTTTTTCGGGCTTACAAGGTCGTCTTTTTTTAAATACAAATAAAAGATTATTTCATTTTTCTGTTATCCGACTTTTCGCTAGATTTTTCCAGCATTTTTTGGAATTATACTTTATTGAATCTGGCAATGATTTGTAAAAATCGGCGAATCAATTTTTCTGTCGTACAGAATCAAGCGTAGTTCGAACAAAAATTTCACTCACGATGTGAAATTTGACACAGATGTCTGCCACAGTGTCGCAACTTAGAAATTCGATATACTCACGTAATTTAAATGGAATTAAATTGGCTTTACTTTTTTGCCGCGGCAGTGCGTCAAGTTATTTGTTAATTTCTTTTTATCAATGTGAGAATCCGGCTTCTGAAAACCGAAGTCTTAGTGTTTTGTTCCAGACAACCATCATGCTAATTCACGGATTTCTGGAGGCTTTATTAAAATGATCTGATTTGGCTGAAAAATGCTTCGTTTTATTCAATAACTTATCGTTTTAAAGGAAATTTTATTGTGCCTCTCTCAATTTTTTTGCAAATTTGTAGAACATTGTTATTAGGACGATAAACACTATTCACATTTTCAACCACCTGGCGTGCGATTTGACATTAATCGCGCGTTCATCTTTTACGCGTGACAATCAAAATGTTATCGTTCTAAAGCCATTTTGCGTAATCCGATCACGCAGGATAATGGTTTTCTCTTTACTATACCTTATGTTGTGACCGACAATAATAAGAACACGCGACTATCATTCGCATGATGGTGGTTTCAATCCCGCATGCTGTCACCTATCATTACTTGAGCGGCGTTCACCTCGATGTGGCTGATGAATACTTTGAGTATTCGAGTGACCGACAAGTCTGTTGGTCAAATTATGGCGTTCGAAATCGTCGTTAAACTGCGTGTAAGCTCACTTCCATATACTATTCATAGGATGTAAAGGAATTTGTTTTTTATAACTTATATTAATGGCTATATTTAGTTTGTGTTTATGAAAATATACATTCTATTAAAGAACATTTAGATAAATACTCATTGAGATCACCTTGTAGAGGAACTATAAGAATGCAGAATTGACCAAGTTTTTATTTGTTCAAGCTTATAAGATATATACCACAAATGGATACAAACATCAAATTTCTAATAAAAGAAATGTAACTTCGAAAATGCCTGCCTTATGTCATTAAACTGATTTAATTTTTCCATCACGTTTATTCTCCCACCCTTTATTGTATTATTTACCTTTGCCTTAATGTTAGCTGTCTTTAATTTATGTTCGATTAACATGTTATTGATTTTTAATGTGATTTGTTGTAATTTATACTATATTACACATTTTTTTCTATAATTTTTTATTCACTCTTCAACTACAACAGATAGATATTAGGGCGCTATAAATTAAATTTGCCATAAATTATTGTTTCTGAATAATTTACACATTTCCATAACAGCAGGAAAAGAGAGGAAAGAGGTTGCATGTTGAATGTTTAAAGAAATAAGTATAAGTAAAATAAAATAAAAATAAGTAAAATTTTGAATAAGGAGAAGATAGGAGAGCCTCTCTTTAAACTGAAGAAACAGTTGGAGAAAGATCGGCAAAGCGGCGATGTAGAAAGTAGGTGAAATTTGTAACAAAAGGCTGAATGTTGCAAATATGGAGAAAACACTCATGAATTATTAGTTCCAATACATGGCATAAGTGAGACCGCCTATCATCGAGCCACATTGAGGTCAGAATAGTAATATTACGGCTTAAGGATAACAAACCGTAGGGGCCGATATCCGACCAGTAGAACATTTGAAGATTAGAGACGGTGAATCGTTAATGATCACACATCGGATCTTAAACATGATTTGGTTAAACGGATGCGCGCCTGACGACTGAAATTATACACCGTGTTTTCAAAATAGAAATAGAAACAATGATTTGCTCTCCACTGGGGAGCGGACTTTTACCTAACGTGTATACAATAAAGTCAAGTTTGTGACGCGAAAGGCAAAAGCTGTACTATGCGGCTTGATTTTAGCTCGTAACTGTGATTTTAGACCTGGCATTCACCTATATCTCTCTGGAGAATACAACATATAATACCGACATTTCGCAGACTATAAAACTCGACACCCTAGTTAATCAAAAAAAAAAAAAAAAAAAAAAAAATACTGGGAGACAGGGTAGAATTTTATTTTCCTGCGAAGTTATTACGCCTTTCCGCAACAATAATAACCCACACAAAGTCTTCAATGGAAATGAGTAAGAAAAACTTTGTTAGTCTTTTGAAGATGGCAATGGGGAAAACTGAACATTAGCTTTAGCGATCGAATACAGAGAGATTTAACTGCAGCCTTCTCAAACATTGAAAAAGTTTTGGCAACAGAGTGTTTGGTGGTAAACGGAACAAAATGTGAACGTCAACATTTATAAATTTGGAATTTTGTGATAGTTTTTTTACTTCGTCTATGTCGACAATAAAATAAATTATAAATTAATTCAATAAATTTAACTACAGCCTTCTCAAACATTGAAAAAGTTTTGGCAACTGAGTGTTTGGTGGTAAACGGAACAAAATGTGAACGTCAACATTTATAAATTTGGAATTTTGTGGTGGTTTCTTTTACTTCGTCTCTGTCGACAATAAAATAAATTATAAATCAATTCAAGAAATTAGGAGAAGAGTTTTGGTTATAAGCAGCAGGTGTTATGCACTAAGGAAGCGATTTAAGGATAAAGCAACTAAATTCTAGCTGTTTTTTTTATAAAAATGCAAATTTATTATAAAAACATGTTTCTAAAGGATTCATTATAAGTATTACCCATCGCTAGCTACCACTTTTCCCCATCTTTCTTGCAAAGCTCGAATTCCGTCACAGAAAAACTGTCCATCTTTTGAGGCTATCCACGAGTCTAGCCATTCCTTTATGTCGCCATATGAGTGGAACTGCTGGTCAGCCAAACCGTGTGCCATCGAACAGAACAAGTGATAATCGGACGGCGCAATATCTGGAGAATATGACGAATGGGGTAGGACTTGCCATTTCAGCGTCATTTTTTCGTGCCTGTCCGTGTTTATGGGCGTTTTTGTGGAGAGCTCGGTTCAATCGCAATAATTGAAGTCGATACCGATCCTCAATGCTGATTTCGGTTGGTTTATACAGCTTGTAATAAATAACACCGACCTGGTCCCACCAAATACAGAGCATAACCTTCGCAGCGTAAATATTCGGACGAGGCGACGACGTAGAAGCGTGACGGGCAGCTCCCATGACTTTTTTTCTTTGGATTGCTGGAATGAATCAATTTTTTATCACCCGTTACAATATGATGAAGAAAATCCTTCCTTTTTTGTCGCTGAAACAGTTGATCACAGGCGAAAAAACGACGCTCAATGTCCCTTGGCTTCAACTTATAAGGAACCCAATTCCCTTGCTTTTGAATCATTCCCAACGCATGCAATCGCTTTGAAATGGCCTTGCGGGTAACTCCTAATACAAGCTCTACATGCGTTTGGCACGAATCCCCATCAAGCAATGCCGTCAATTCAGTGTCTTTGAAGTTTTTACGTCTTTCCTCCCACGAACGGTCGTCAACATCAAAATCGCCGTTTTTAAAGCGACGGAACCAATCTCGACACGTTATTTCACTTAAAGTAGCATCTCCGTAAACATTTTGAAGCTCTCGATGAGCATCTGCCACAGTTTTTTTTTGATTGGAAGTAGAAAATCAATACTTCCCACATATGACGATTATCACATAACCAAAATAATATGGCGTCAAAACAAACTCACTGTTGTGCCGAAGCGGTATGTTTACCATATGTCTAAGCTTGGCTCATGACGTTTAAGTTATGGCAGAATCGACTAGCACTTACAGCTGGCGGCATCTATTGGCAAACAGCGGGAAATAAATACATTTTCCGCCGTATTGAATAGGCAACGAAGAAGCTTTTATTTTAAATATTATCTCGTTCAAATAAAATTGTATTTTTGCAAATTTCGGTATACTAAATGAATGAATGCACTTGGAATTATGCTCTATTCTCAGGGCATGAAGAATTTTGCCAATAAATTCAATAAATAAGAATAATGTAAGTTGTTGGAATTTTGTGACCACGGCAGCTCTAGGTCCCACAATTTTGGCAGACTCGGTAAAAAATATTGCAGCCTGTGTAGAGGATGATGCCACATCCCATAGTCTTGATCTGACACCTTGGACTTTATTCCGATGGCAGAAGTTCATTGAACAAAATAACAAAATGCTATCAAATACTTGAACAAACCGTGGACACGGACAATGTTTTACAGTAGTTGCTATTTCGATTTTTTAATTCCAGTATCTTGGAGAGAGAGTTAAGTAACCACCAAACCGATTGTTGTTTCTATTTAACAAAAGTTGATGGATTGTATATGAAAAATCGAAAAAATATTACTTACACGAATGTCCCATCGGTTTTCAAACTAGTTCAACGTCCACCAAATGATCCATTACCAGCCATTCTCAGTGCTACGAGCAGTGAGTCCGAAACATCTTTTACCAGCAGTGGTGACTCAAACTGAGCTGAATGATCTAATTAGGGGTTTACATTTAACGAACCAAGACCCAGAATTACTAACTTCACGCATGCAGCAGTGGAAACATCCTGCAGTTGGGTCAAAAGTAACAATCTATACAAATAGAAGCTTGGAGTTGGCTGCATATTTTGAAAAGAAACACTTTATTTTATACTGTACTGAAGAGTCTTCTTTTGCATAATGGGAATGAAAAACCATCCATACGAATTGCTCATGTTGTTAATACGAAGACAAATTACGAATCAATGGCTGAAATTTTGACATTACTCAAATACAACGATAATAAACGGAAGATCTGTGATGACCTTAAGGTGTGTGATTTCAACTTCTTTGTATATATAGTATAGACCATCGGAAATAATTGTAAATGAATCTGCTTCAGGTCATTGGTTTCTTGACTGGTCAGCAATTAGGTTTCACAAAATTTTGTTGTTTCCTTTGTCTATGGGATAGTCGCGCTACATATCATCATTACGTCAGAACAGAGTGGCCGAAAAGAACTGACCATTCACCAGGAAAAGAAAACATTTCAAATAAACCATTAATTGATACAAATGACGTTCTTCTCTCCTCATAAAATTGGGTCTTTTAAGAACTTTGTCAAGGCTCTGGACAAAGATGATGCAGCATTTAAATATTTGTTAGCGGGTTTTCCTAATATTTCTGTAAACCTATCGACAGCATCGTGAACAGTTTTCTTGGAAACAATAAGAGTAAAAACTGCGGACAAATTGTTGCTGAATCATTGAAAAATTATCACAAATGAGGTGCTCGAAAGTCACTCAAAATGCTTTTTCTTCATTCGCATTTAAATTTTTTTCCACAAAATCAGGGGTCGGTGAGCGATTAAGAAGGGGAGCGTGTTCAGCCAGATTTAATTAAATTGAAAGAAGTTATTAATGATTTTGGAAGAAAACCATGCTGAAATGTTATTGCTGGAGTCTAATACGTGAAACCGAACCAAGAAAATACAAACGTCGTTCAAATAACGACATTTACTTTTGAAAATTCATTGATTTTTAACTAAACTAATGATTTTTATGTAAAAAAAGAACAAAAATATTATTTTTTTGTATCTCGGAAACTTGACGTGATAGAGAAAAACCAATTACAGCCCACTAAATTATACTAGGAAAGATATTTGGTTGCTCCAGTCCAAAACCTTGTTGGCTAGTGTAATTACACCAATGTAAATATTTTACATTAACATACTCGTATAGCAACAGCTTTAAAGTTATTACAAATATTTATATGGGCCAAAAATCATAATTATCTTAATTATTTTTAAACATTTCTTCCAGTCTCAACTCTATAGTTTCCTGTCCTACGAGGAAAACACTGATAAAAATATATAGAGTAATATCATGCAAGGTAACATTTGACACTTGGCAGCTTTTGCTTGATGCGGTGGAGATTCACAGCTGTGACTCACTGCGGTTCCAAATTTATGACCAAATTTCCTTCATCATATTTCATTTTGTGAAAAACTATTTTGTTGAATTCCTCATTTATTGATCTTTTCTTGTGTTTTTTGTCTGATTGCCTGCTCAAGCCATGTTGGGAAGTTATGCTTTATTGCACCGCAGCGGTAGTGTCAGATACAAAAAAAAAAACGAAGTAAAAAACGAATCGGGGCAATAACTGCCAAACCGTTGAAGTCGTCCTAAGATGTCGAACGGAGGAGCTGCTTTGAAAGACTCTCTAGGGGGTTTTGTGTTGATGCTGTCCTACAGTTTTTTTCTGCTTCTATTACCATTTTGGCAATTTCAAACACTGCGCGGATTATGATGGAAAATATGTTGCTTGCAGCCTAGACTAGATCAAGAAGGAGGGGGGAAAAAACTTTAAGTATATCATCAAAAAATGACTCTGTTGGTTTGTTTTATTTTTGTGCCGTTGTACAAAAACTTAACCTGAGGTGATTTTTACTCTAAGATATTTCAAAAAAACACACAGAGAAACTGTGTCTATCCTTTCCTTTAAAAGTTGGCCAAAATGTTGTTTAGATCTGCGCTTTTTCGCTCTTTTTTTTTTTTTTGTTTCGTTAGTTTTCGTATAGGGACGATAGTGGGACAGGCAGACAGACGCGATTGTAAGTATGCATGGCACGTATGTTACACTCTTGGAGTGTTGAATCGTGTTCACAACGTGATTACTGCCTCATGTTGTGTGCTACATTCAAAACAATTCTAGCCGAAAAATCGCTTGTGTGTTTAGTTGCTTTGGGACATTATGCAACGGTATGTGTTGTTATTGCAAATAGATGCATTCATTTGCAGATTTGCCACAAAACTAGAGGAATTCAGGAAGGCCCACAAGAAAGAGGGCGACTTTCCCTTCGGAGGATGGATGGAGGATGCTATCGCCCAAAAACAACCGCCTTTGGCCAATAGAATTGGAGTTGTGTTCCATCAGAATAACGCCACAGCACACACGTCGATAGTGACTCGCCAGAAAACTCCGGAAGCTTCGTTCTTACGCATTCACTTTATAGGTCGGATTTAACACGAATGATTTTACTGGTGAAAATGGACTGTTTCAGTTTTTCTGCTATAGGGATGTGAATTTCTATGAGAGAGACGTAATGGAATCAATTTCAAGTTGGCAACAGGTTATCGAATAAATCGAATCTAATTATGCTAAGTATAATCTTCAATGTCATGCAAAAATAATGCATTTCTTTTTACTACATCTCATATTATTCAAAAGACTTAAGACACAAGCGCAAGATATGGAATGAATATGACAAAATGCAATCTATTTCGACACATTTTTAATTGAAAGGGCATTTGGAAAAAATGATTAAACATTAAAAAACTTACTAACAAATGTTACAAAATGCACACTATTTTCATATTTTTCAATAGCAAAAATATTGAACAAAAAAAACTAAAAAAAATTCTATTATTACTATATTAAAATCATATATTATTATATACAAATATTAGCTTCCAGTCATATTGACTACCAATTTTTGGTGAGTGGAGCTGGAATGTGCAGCAAAAGAATTAATTTTTTGTTTCGATAGTTCCAGGATTTAATGACCGTTTGTAATTGCGGGGAAAAAAAGGTTTTTGGATACTTTTTATGTGTGAAGGAGTATAAGTAAAATCCGCGATTCATAACCAACAAAGAATACAACGATCGGCATTTGAAATGTTACCAATTAAAAATACTGTAATTTTGGTAATTTTGATTTGTGTTTAAAGACTTCAGTATATCGTAAAAATATTTCAAATTTTAAGAAAAATACTTCTTATTTCGTATAGCCAATGTTAAAGCGGATAAAATCATCGAGTTTGTTTGGGAAGGACAGAATGCGGACTGATTTCATTTTATCACATTCACAGCGAAGAACGGTCTTTAAGACGTTGATCATCTCATATTTCTTAATTAATATTTTGGCCTCCAGAATGGATAATATGGACAAATCCATGGTGACCATTGTTGCGAAGAAATGAATCTGAGAACATTTTCTTGTAAAAAAACGTTGAGTTTCATGGGCTTTATGGGATGGTGCTCTGACTCGTTGAAATGTCCAATCGTTTGTACTGAATTGTTTACGTGACCAAGGTAACTAAGCTTCCTTTAAAATCTTTTCACAGTTAGCTTGCCGATTTACCTTTACGTCCTGTTCAATGAAAACAAGTGATGAGCGCCCTGTGGCAGTTACTACAGCCTAAACTGTTATTAATTTCAGGCGATTGCTTCTGCAGAGCAATTCACTGGTTTAAATTGTCTTTCGATTTATTCCATGCTAATAATAGTAAAAAAAAGAACCTAACTATCATAGCCGTATAAGGTGTAGAAAATGACTCCACAATTCTGGGAAATTGTCTTATTTTCCAACGTTAGCAAGTTTTGCGTCTTTAGCATAGAAGGATACAAAATAAGACTGGCAAAAGAATGGAACTGTACTAAACAAAGAAAACCTTGCTCCCACTATGAAACACGATGGAGGTGGTATTAATGAACCTAAACATATGGCGTAAAATGTGAAATTGTGGTTACCATATAACACTGAATATCAATTTAATTGCCCTCCTTAGCCACTGGACTTGAACCGGTTAGAACATTTGTGAGATATACTGGAGCAAAAGATTCACGAGCATGTCATAACATACTAACAAATGTTACTATGGAGAAATGGAACAAAAATAAGTGGAGAAGAAACATTGAAATTTGTTAAATCAATGTCAAAACGACTTTTGGAGGTTCTTAGAGGCAAAGTATGTCCCATAAATTAGTAATAATTTGTGTCTGGTATAAGAGAATTACATTTTGCCAATAACATTTAAAGTGTACGAATACTGCTGGTGAATTCTTTAATTCTATTTATTTTGAGTTATAGAGATAATTAGAACATAGTACACTTTCAATTACAAGATAAAAAGCAAATACACTCTTCATCAAACGTTTGGAAAAAATATTGATCAGTTTGTATACAATTTTTAAACCGTGGAACGCAAAGGTCCAAATCTCTCAATGCAAATCTCTCAATCACAAGCAAAAAGGTATCTTGTCCCAAAGCTCCTCTATACATCTGAACATTTTTCTAGGTGTTGCACTGAATTATTTAGAAAGTCGAAAGTGTCTTTCAATAATATTACTAAATATATATTTGGTGTACGTCGTCGTGAGTTTATCTTAAGCCTTATAAGGTGTTTCTTTTGAAAAAGGAAAATAATATGTCATACAAAACTGTTATACTTATTTAATGATGTCAAATTTGCAAGGTCCCCAAACAATTCAACAATTCAAATAATAATTAACGACGGCCAATTTAAATCCAACATTTTTAAAAATTTTCAGTAAAATTCGACACTAGAAATATTTTTTTTTTTTTTTGCACTCCATACGTAATAGCATTAGTTGCGCAATTAAGTTCCTGCTGTTTTCTAATAGATGGCGCCAACTGTAAGTGCTAGCCGCTTCTGCTATAACCTAATCGCCATGAGCCAAGCTTAGGCATATGATAAACATACCGTCTCGACACGATAGTGATTTCCTTTTGACGTCATATTCTTTTGGTTGCGTGAATATTTATGATTTTGTGCCAAATAATCGTCATACGCGGGAAGTATTGATTTTCTTCTTTCAATTGAAGAAAATGGCGGCTGAAGTTCATCGACAGCTTCAAAGCATTTTCGGAGGTATTGCTTTAAGTGAAACAACATGTCGAGATTGGTTCCGTCGCTTTGAAGACGGTTATTTTGATGTTGACGACCGTTCGCATGAAGGAAGACGAAAAACCTTCGAAGACACTGAATTGACGGCATTGCTTGATGGGGATCCGTGTCAAATGCGAGTAGAGTTTGCTTCAGTATTAGGAGTTACTCGCCAAGCCATTTCCAAGCGATTGCATGCGTTGAGAATGATTCAAAAGCAAGAAACTTGGGTTTCTTACGAGTTAAAGTCAAGGGACGTTGAGCGTCGTTTTTTCGCCTGTGAACAACTGCTTCAGCGACAAAAAAGGAAAGGATTTGTTCATCGTATTGTAACGGGTGATGAAAAGTGGATTCATTACAGCAATCCAAAGGAAAGAAAGTCAAAAGGACTGCCCGGTCATGCTTCTACGTCATCAAATCGGCCGAATATTCGCGCTGGAAAGGTTATGCGCTGTATTTGGTGGGACCAGGTCGGTGTTGTTTATTACGAGCTGTTAAAACTAAGCAAAACCATCACTAGGTATCGGTATCGACTTCAATTATTGCGATTGAGCCGAACTCTGCATGAGAAACGCTAACAATACGCGGAGAGACACAGAAAAGTTATTCTTAGTATGGCAACGCTCGGTCTCACGTAGCCAAGCCCATTAAAACCTACTTTCAAACGCTGGAATGGGAAGTCTTACCCCATCCGTCATATTCTCCAGATATTAAGCCATCCGATTATCACTTGTTCCGTTCGATGACACACAGTTTGGCTGACCAGCAGTTCCACCCATATGACGACATCAAGGATTGACTAGATTCGTGGATACCCTCGGAAGATGAACAGTTTTACCGTGACGAAATTCGAGCTTTGCCACAAAGATGAGAAAAAGTAGCAGCTAGTGATGGTCAATAATTTCAATGAATCATTTGTACACACATTTTCATAATAAAGTTGTATTTTTATAAAAAAAACAGCGAGAACTTAATTGCGCACCTAATATTATAACCATTTTCGAACAATACCTTAATATAATTGTTGGTTCCATGAAATTTTGTTTATTTTGTCATCTCAGATAATTTGTTTTAACTTTTTTACGTTTATATGCTTATTTCTTTATTGCATTTTTTATTTTTGGTTTATTCTGACTATATTTCCATGCTTTGTATGGGGTTATCCATATTTCGGTTTCAAAATTAAAGTTACATAAAACACACATAAAACTATGATTTCGATGAAATTTTATTTCATTATAATGGTTGGACCTTGCCATTATATATGAAGTGCAATGTCATTTAAATAACCGGCTCTGGATTAGTTACAGCAGTAGATAATTTTGAGTAGTTTTCGAAAAAATATGACCCAATGGACCTCCATACCATGGATAATTTGGAGTAGTTTTCGAAAATATACGAAGCAATGACCACCAAAAAAGTCACCTTTTTCCGGATGCAATGGCTTTTCCACAAACACTCCTGGATTCTCCAAGCCCCATATATGAAAATTTTGCTTGTTGACGTAACCACCGAGTGAGAAATGAGGTTCATCGCTGAAGAAAATGTTGTTCGATTGAAAGTCCACGTTTGAATCGCCACTTTTGAAGTAAGTTTTAACTATTTATATGTGTTTTGTGGTGGTTAAACCATCCTTATTCATAAATGGCAAACCTTTTAGTAAATAAATAACACTTTTGAAGACAGGTATTTAACAGCTGATAGCCTTGCCAGACCGGGGATTTTGAAACCACTAAATGAATAGCTCTATGTATGAAATGAATTCTTCTGCATGGACCAAACCGAATTTAAATGTAATAAATAATAGGATGTTCACAATACTGTATCCAAAATTCACTATATTCAAAATTTCCTTTTTTCAACATTCAATTCTGTTGGTCGCAACACTTTTTGTCTTATTGTTCACATGTGTGAATTGTTTGCTGCTCATTTTCCGAAAATTATGTTATGCAAAATTCTCTGTAACCGTTTTTATGTTTTCCTTTATTATGCAGAAATATTTTCGTTAAAACTTAAACAACAACATATCATAGTTACGTTAATGGGCCCTCATGACATTGACCCTGCAAAATTGCAAATCGACCATAATGCACTCAATGTCTCTAAAAAAAAGTTACAAAAATCTATTGCTTACCATTTTGCCCCATTGGAGGGGGAGAGAAAGCCAGCCTTAAGCGATCTTTTGAACCTTCATGGTGTTTAGTTTTAGGTTTTTTTCCTCGCGATTTAACTCATTGTATTCATCCACTAAAAGTCATATCATGATTATAATTTGTGTATGCAAAACGAAAACCATCGACAGCAAAAAAAAAAATGGCAGCCAGGCAAAATTTTTAAATAAATAATCGTGGTCTATGGGTGACTATTTGTGGTCACAAAGTTTAGTGACATAGAAATTTAAATAAAATCATGGACCCAATCAAAAGCAGCAAAAAGGCAAACAGGCACAGGCACGATTCAAACACCTCCTTTCCACAAAATTCGATCTTTCGACCTCGCACAAAGCGCATTAAGGACCAAATTTGCGGTCTGAAGACTGAGTAAAATTCAACGTGTCTTCTTTATGAAACCATAGACAACACATAGACACACTCCACATTGTCATTTGATGCAATTAGTGAGTAATACTTTCAATTACCAGTTTAATTGTGTGCTGGCAATCTTGCCCTTAACCGAATTATACATTCTTGCATATTCGAATGCCCTCTTTGGAGTATCATGGAATTTAGGCGATAAATGTCCAATTCAACAAATTTAATCCTAAATTTATATCAAATATTTGACATTCTATGCTAAAACCAAAGCACAAAGACTCATTTAAAATTTATGTTCATGGCTTTGTCGTTCGTGGCATTGCATCGAACAAAATCTGAGCCAAACCATCCGCCTCCATATGAAAATGTTCTTGCGATTTCTATATATGGTGAACATTCTTACGCTTGGCTTTGCTTCACAGAATGACCTAAAAACTGTTAACAAATCGATTTTGCTTGTTACTTGTGTGCCTGTCTGTACCTCTATAACTACATTTGTCCGTCCTGCTATGTGTTTGCCTTTCTGTCTTAACAGATAGTTGAAAGTCGTTAATATTGTTAAATTATCTTCTACAAAACTGACAAATTATGCACGTAACAACAGAATCATAGATTATACACATACGAGTATGTTGCACACATGAGTGCATTAGTTTGGAAAATATTCAACTTTGCATTGTATTTAAAATAATTTTCAAATTGCACGCAAATTACAAAAGGTTCAGCCATATAAATGCATATGAAATGCCAACCAAAGAGAAGGAACTAATCATGCTAAAGGAGGAGTAGGAGATTCTGCCCTATTTAAGGTAGCACTCGAGAGATATGATCGACTGGCAGTAGTTTAAATGTCGGCAAATGGTGAAAATATCACTACCAAAATATCATTATTATTAATTCTGAATAATAGAGATGCAAATAGTGCTAATGTGTGTTCTAAATAATTGGATTTTTTCTTACGATTCTACTTTTTCCCGTCACTTAAGGAAAACATTATAAAGGGTGTCTCAACAAGAACGCAAGATTTAAATTTTAAATAAAACACAGATGTTTAAAAAAGAATCGTGAAACTTTATTATATCGTAAAGTAGACAGAATGAGGTTATGTATGGAACAACACATCGGGCAGATGGCCGCCGCGGCTTTGCTGGCACACACGCGATTTTTTAATGAAATTTACAATGAGCGTTTTGCATAAATGCTGCGGTATTTCATTAATGCAGCGTTAAATTTCCTCCTTTAAGACTTGAGTCGTCGTCGGCTTATTGGAGTAAACCATCGACTTAAAAAAGTCTAATGGTGTTAAATCACACGATCTAGCCATCCAATTCTGGTCTCCAAAACTCGAAATAACACGACCGGGAAATGACTGATACAGCAATTGAATTGTTTCTCTGGCTGTGACATGTGACGCCGTCTTGTTGACACCACATGCTCTCCACATTCATTTCTTCAATTCTTGGCACGAAGAAATTGGTTATCATTTCACGATACCGAACACCATTGACTGTTTGCGCTTGACATGCCTCATTTTCATAAAAAAAAGGTTCAATGATTCCTCCAGCCCAAAATCCGCACCACACAGTGACACGTTAAGGATGCATTTGCTTCTCATGAATAACTCGAGGATTTTCCTCACGAGTGCAACGAAGAAATCAAGATGGAAATGGGCCTCGTCACTGAAGATGATTTTATCGACAAAATCAACATTTTAATGTTGTCTCTCCAATACCCAATTAACGAACTCCCTTCGCTGTCCATGGTCAGCTGGCTTCAGTTCCTGAGTCAATTGGACTCTGTATGCATAAAGATGCAAATCTTTCGTCAAAATTCGCTGCATAGTGGATTTGGAGGCACCAAATTGCCGAGCTCGGTGTCGAATTGAGGTGGATGGTGGAGTTTGAGCGACATCATCACGTACAGCTGCGACATTTTCGGTCGATCGACCTGATTGAAGGTGCGTTGTTGTCTGTACATCACTAACAGACCCAGTTTTGGCATATTTATCCATTAACCTCTTTACAGTTGACTCTTTTGGAGCATTATTGTGACCCCAAATTGATCACAATTTGCGAACTGTAGCCTCAAAACTTTCACCATTTTGGTAAAACAATTTCACAATGAGAATGCGTTGTTCATTCGTGTAGCGCTCCATTTTTACTAACCTCGTACCTTCTACCAGCAAACAATAACAATTGTTCAAATGTCAAACAATGACACTTCGAATGGCGCCAAATTTAAATTTTGCGTTCTTGTTGGGACACCCTTTATATTACATCACATTTACCATTTTGAATAATCCTTAATATACCTTTTTAAAAAAGGAATCTGTTACGCATCGATATACCGTTTGGTAAACAAAAACAACGCAATATTCTGACATCTTTTCCAAATTGCACAAAATTAGTTAGTGTCTCAGTTAAGCCATGAAACGGTTTGAACAAAATTCTCCATACGGCTATTTAACTTTTCTTATGTGAAAAACTTATTCTCCGCAATTTCAGAATTAGCTATAAGACTACTTCACACCCTTCCTTTCCCAAAATAACTTTTATTTAAAATGCCGTGACAAATTGGTTGTGATATCAAATGTAGGGAAAAGGAAAATATTTACGAAAGCGGTCCGACCAAACGAAGAAGACACAAAAAAGTTGGGAAAAATTTTCTTTACTGTTTAACATAATCTCTTTTTAGCTCGATACTCTTTTTCAAGCGATATTCAATAGCTTCTAAACCCTGTTTATAGTAAAAAGTGTCAAACTCCTTAAAATAGCCATCAATCGTAGACTCCACCTTTTCATTGTTGGGAAGTCTTTTACCATCGAGCTATTTTTTGAAATTTGAAAATGGAAAATAAACCAAGGGAGCTAAATCTGGCTAATAAGGTGCCTGATGAAGCAAACCGAACTTTAATTCATTAACTTTGGCCATCGCAATAGTGGATGTGTTGGCATTGTCCTGATGAAATAACACTTTTTTCGCCAAATTTGCCTTTTTCCATAATTTCATCACCTAAACGCTGCAATAAATCACCATAATATTCGCCATTGATGGTTTTTTCTTTCTGAATATAATCAATCAAAACAATGCCATGCTCATCCCAAAAAACAGACGCCATGACCTTGCCTCCAGATGGAACCGTCTTCCCCTTCTTTGGATACGATTCTCCCATTTCAGTCCACTACTTTGACTGTTCCTTTGTCTCTGGTGTGAAATAGTGGACTCATGTCTCATCCATGGTTATAAATCGACGCAAAAATTCGGCTATATTGCGGTGAAACATTACCAAACGCTATACTAAAACACGCTCTACTCCACGATGCTGGTTTTGTTCTATTGAAAGCAAACGCGGCACCCACCTGGATTCTTCTGGATTCAAGATGCACAGCTTTGTCATGTTCAAATCTTCGCTCAATATACGATGCATAGTTCTTTTTGAAATGTCATTTCAGCTAGTTCACGCACCTTCAGCCGACCAATACCATTTTATGGATTTTCTTAACCGCGTCTGGTGTGTACACCTCAATTGGTCGGCCACTGCGGTCTCGTTTAAACTCTCTACTACCCAAAGCAAAGCAAACAGCAAACTCCTTCAGAGTAGAATCTAGCTCCACTTTAATACTGGTTGGACTAAGACCTTTCAAATGGAAATATTGAATTATATAACGTTGAACATTTTTTCGCATTTTTTAAAATTCTCCATGCTTGAGAAGGCTGCAGTAACATCTTGCCGATTTCGACCAATGATGTCTATGTCATCTGCATATGCGAGTAACATATGGCTTTTATTAAAGATTGGATCAGTCGTGTTAACTGCAGCTTTCCTCATAATCACCTCATCTCTCAGTATGTTGAAGAGGTCGCACGATAGACTGTTGCCCTGCTTAAACCTCGTTTGGTGTAAAAAGCCTGGCTTAGATTTTTGGCTATCTTTACTGAAGACTTCGTGTCAGTCAGCATCAGTCTACAAAGACGTATAAGCTTCGTAAGAATTCCAAACTCGGACATGACCTCATACAGTTTTTGCCGTATCGGGCTGTCGAAGGCAGCTTTATAATCGACGAAAAGATAGTACGTGTCGATCGGTTTTTCTTGGGTCTTCTCCAGAATTTGTCGTAGTGTGAATATCTAGTCAGTTGTTGATTTATCAGGTCTAAAGCCACACTGATAAGGTTCAATCAGGTCAGTTAGAATCGACTTTAGTCTTTCACATATCAAACTCGACATGACCTTATAAGCAATGGGTAAAAGGCTGATGCCGCTATAGTTTTTATGAACACTTGGATCGCCTTTTTTAAAACACAGGACATAGTACACTCAAATTCCAATCATCACACATGTTTTTCTGAAGCCAAATCGTATTTAGGAGCTGATGCAGGCTTTTTATCTGCTGCTAGGTTTTAACATACCTAGGAAAAATTGTCCTTACCAATCGGCGCAATAATCACCACAGCTGCTGGTACAGTAATTGTCCCTATTTGTCTGAAATGCCTATGATTTTAACATTGTCATAGGGGGCAAGTACTTGCAATTTGGCAACCATTCAGTACTATTTAAGTAGTACGTTTATGTAATTCTAGAATAACATTTTCCGATGCATTTCTCAAAAAAGTTTATATTTTTAAATGTGGTCGTCATATTCATATATAGTGAATATTTAAGTTTCGGAAGTAGATTGAGCGTAATAACTTACCAAAACATGTCTAACTGGTTGAGGTAATACATTAAATTATAACAATTTTAAAGAAACTGAGTATCTACATATGGGGTATCAATATTTGTTTTTTTTTTTCTTAAATTAATAAAGTTATATTGAAAAGTCATACCGCAAAATTTATGTATTACTAATAACTTTCCCAAGAAAAGAAAAAGAAAGAAAATATTTCATTACTTCAAAGCATTATTTTTCCCAAAGTAGTATGTAATTACATTGTTGGATGCAGTCTGGCAGCACTTCGCATGGAAATACAGAATCGGCACATGCTGCCACCCACCTTGTCACTAATGAAAGTGTTCTTTATTTGATAGTACAGGGTGTCCGTCGGGAAGGTATACTACTTTGATTGTTTATAATTTTTGATTAAATGAAAGAGAATGGATCATCTTATATTGATAAATGTTTTATTTAATGTCGGAATAGAATATCAGATAAATGTCCGCCTCTATTAGCCTCACGAATGCGAGCCCTTTTGAGCACATTTTTCATTACATTCTCACACATTTCACGCGGTATTTGTGTTGTGTTGTGGAAAGAGGTCTCGCAGTAATTCCATTGTAATCGTGGCTGTATGCGATGTACCACCGTCTTGTTGATACCACATGTTAATCAAGCCCAAAGCATGCAAAGCATCCTGACCAAATTGCACGCCAGACTGTCATTTTTAATGAATGCAAAGATGACTGATGAATAATTTGAGGGTTTTCCATTGCTCAGAGCCGACTAATCTGTTTATTCACATATCCATTCAAATGAAAATGTGCCTCGTCACTCATTATGATTTTTTCATGAAAACGGGGGTTGTCATGGGCGAGCTGTGACATCCTATTGGCATATGTACGGAGGCGTAAATGGGCTTGTGGAAGAAGCTCTTATGTCAACTGAATCTTAAATGAAAACAAATGCAAATCCTTGTGCAAAATTGTGGCCAAAGTTGTTCTTTGAATACCAAGCTCCTGAGCACGGCGTCGAATTGAGGTTGATGAATTGTTTTGAACACTTTCTTGATCAGCTGTAACATTTTCAGTCGATCTTGCAGTACGTTGCGGTCCTATCAGCTACAGACCCTCTTTCTTCGAAATCATTCACTACACGATAAATAGTGCGTCTTGTTGGCAGGTGTTTCTCCCAAAAGTTTCACGTAACTTTCTCATCGTCACAGTAATCGATGATTGATTTTGATAAAATGTTTTAACGATTAAAATACGTTGGTTTATCGAATATTTTTTCATAATAAATTTGCCACATCTCTACTTCACGACTGCCAATATGAACTGTCAAGACTAATGTTTACCAAAATAGCGGCAAAACAAAGTACAGGGTTGCCCAAATTCGACGGACCCATCTGGCAACGCCATAACTTTTGACAGAGATGTCAGATCGCTTAATGACATACCGCATTTGAAGCGTCAGTCCAAGCAGATTTTTACCGTGGAACAATACACGCCACGCGAGCGCTCTGAAATAATTGAAATTTACATTCAACAGAAGAAGTCAATTGTGAAAACTCAACGTGCTTTTAAAATATTAAAAAATGTGAGAAGTGCGCCTTCTAAGAACACCATTAAGCGTTTATACGAAAAATTTTCGACTGGTGAGGCTCTTTCTAATCCGAAGAGGCCAAATAAAAGTCGACCAAGGCGATCGGCCGAGAATATCGCTGCCTTACGAGCCAGTGTTGAGAGGTCCCCAAGAACATCCCAAAAACGCCGTTCTCAGCAGTTGGGCATGGCTCGGTCCACTTTACAACGGATTATTCGCGTTGATTTGCATTTGTTCCCGTACAAAATTCAATTGACGCAAAGATTGTTGCCTGCGGACAAGCCTCGTCGATTGGAATGGGCCCAACGAGTCATCGAAATGGCCGATGATGACGAGCAATTTTGGAACAAAATTATCATGTCCGATGAAGCCCATTTCACATTGAATGGGACCGTAAATAAGCAAAATTGCCGTATTTACGCCACTGAAAATTCTCAGGAGATTCAAGAATTGCCTCTTCATGACGAAAAAGTCACAGTTTGGTGCGGCGTTAGTGCGAAAACGGTCATTGGGCCGTTTTTCTTCCAAAACGAAAATGGCCATGCTGTTACCATCAACCAGGAGCGTTATCGCGACATGGTGACCAATTTTGTGATGCCAATTATTCGTCGAAAGCATATGAGGCAGTTCTGGTTTCAACAAGACGGCGCTCCACCGCACACAAGTCGCATAACAATCGATTTTCTGAAGAATTTGTTTCCGGGCCGTTTGATGTCGAAAAGTGGTGATTTGGACTGGCCACCGCGTTCGCCCGATTTGACGCCCGCTGACTTCTTCTTGTGGGGACATTTGAAGTCAAAGGTTTACGTTAACAAGCCAAGGACCGTAGAAGAGCTCAAGGACAACATTCGTGAAGAAATAGCCGCTATTCCGGCCGAAATGTTGGCGAAAACGATGGAAAATGCTGCAAAAAGGGCACAATACGCCATCAACGCCAGAGGCGGCCATTTGAGAGATATATTCAAAAATTGATGTAAACGAATCTACTTGGAACAAATTAAATGAATAAGATTGCCAACCGCCAAATTTTTATTTTTTTCTTTGATTTTTTTTTTTTTAAACATGGGTCCGTCGAATATGGGCAACCCTGTAGTATACTTCCCGACGGACGCCCGTTACTTCCAATCATATATTTATTTATATTTTCAGAAGTTGTTCAAAGTATAAATCTTGACGTGTCGAAGGATGCTTAATACTTTCTTTTAAGAAGGGAGCCCAATTATTCTAATATACAGTGAGTCACAGTGAAAATGGTCCACCTGTGACCAACCACTTTAAAGTGTAAAAAATCAAAGAAATCAATATAAATACCAATTTTTTTTTGTTAATTCAATAAGTATATTTTATTCCACTAATAATTACAGAGAAAAATTCATTAATTCCATTACATTTTTCTTAAAAATAATGATTAGGCAAAATATGAGAAAAATTCATGTCACAGTGAAAATGGTCCACCTTTAAAAATCGGCAATAATTATAGGAACTTTTTCAACACCTTCTTTTGTTTTATTCTGTTTACCGTTATTAAATCTTTTACATTCAACGAGCACGTTTTACATCGATTCATTCCGTTGTTTCATTCTAAATTTGACAATGGGCCGCCATACTACGCTTGAGTTGCGAAATTTAATTATTAAGCACCATCGAAATGGAAAAAGTCAGAGAGAAATCGCTCAAATTGTTAACAAAGCTCGTTTGACAGTTGCAAATATCATAAACCG
This sequence comes from Philornis downsi, assembly GCA_019455685.1. Taxonomy (NCBI): domain Eukaryota; kingdom Metazoa; phylum Arthropoda; class Insecta; order Diptera; family Muscidae; genus Philornis; species Philornis downsi. The sequence continues at coordinate 1,808,165 of JAHXMU010000029.1, read as the reverse complement.
GTTTAAAAATGAAAATCGAGTTATAAATAAGCCGAAAATTAGCCCAAAAAAGCTATTCAGTGAACGCCAAGAAAGGTGGATTGTTAACCAAATCAAGTTAAATCCAAGACTGAGTGCACCGAAACTGAGGGATTTGGTTGAGAAACACTTCAGTAATGCCGAGACAATTCGGAGAGTCTTGCGAAGGGATGAACTAAATGGTAGAATCGCACGCAAGAAGCCCTTTATTAGCCCAAAGAATAAAAAAATTCGTTTGGAGTTTGCTCACAGCTACGCCGGGAAAGATTTTTCATTCTGGAAGAACGTCATATTCACGGATGAGAGCAAATATAACATTTTTGGGTCAGATGGCAGGGTAAACGTGTGGAGAAAACCCAATCAGGAGATGGATCCTAAGCATTTGCGACCGACAGTTAAACATGGTGGCGGCCACGTTATGGTTTGGGGTGCTTGTTCGGCTAATGGTGTTGGTAAATTGCATTTTGTTGATGGGATTATGGACAAAATCCAATACCTAAATATTTTGCAAAACAATCTCCTACAAAGTGCTGAAAAACTCGGAATAAAAGACACCTTCCATTTTTATCAAGACAATGATCCAAAGCATACGGCTGGAATTGTAAGAGAATGGCTACTATATCGTTGTCCCAGAGTTATCAAAACACCGCCACAATCACCAGATTTAAATATAATTGAAAATTTGTGGCAGAAACTGGAAAATGAAATACGAAAACATGACATTTCGAACAGAGATGACTTGAAAAAGGCCCTTTTGGAGGAATGGGATAAAATAAGTCCGGAATACACAAAAAAGCTAGTAGAATCTATGCCACATTACATAAGATCAGTTATACGTCAAAAAGGATATCCAACAAAATACTAGGAATACATTTTCCTATACATTATGTAATATTTTGTCAAGTGGACCATTTTCACTGTGACATGAATTTTTCTCATATTTTGCCTTATCATTATTTTTAAGAAAAATGTAATGGAATTAATGAATTTTTTTCTGTATTTATTATTGGAATAAAATATACTTATTGAATTAACCAAAAAAACTTGGTATTTATATTGATTTCTTTGATTTTTTACACTTTAAAGTGGTTGGTCACAGGTGGACCATTTTCACTGTGACTCACTGTATTTATAATAATATGCCTGGATATTGTGCTCTTGCCTATGTTCCACCTAACATAATATCGTTCGAAAAATGTCCATCCATGAAATGTATCATCCAAATCAACTGAAGTTCATCGTCATATGTTCAACTAAACTTTAAGTCTATCGGCCCAAAATTTATTCAAGGCTTCGTGTCTAGAACTTCCTGATTTTCATCAGATATAGGATATTATTTAATCGGTCGTGGTCGAATATAGTGTGACGTTTATCCTACTTGGCAGCTAATAACCAGTCATTATTTGTTTAATGAAATGCACCAAATTCATTGCACTTCAAAAGTTTTTTTTATCGTCTTCCAAATGTTTTTGCTGTTCTCTTAAAATTGCCTGTCACCACCTGTTGACATGATTTTTGGCATCTCAAGACAAAATTCCCAACATAGCACTCGATATTGGGAAGTAAACTGATATGTAATTATGAACTTAGTAGTGGCTCATAATTATGTGACATGATTTTATATTACTGAAATAACTGCAAATGGGTTGTAAATTGTTAAATAAAAAGCCAACATAACAAAGTGTTGCCATTAAACATCCAACACCCGAGCGATTCCCCCTCCCCTATCTCTTGTTGGAGATTGAAAAACTATAGCCTGCTCGTAAAAAGTGTCATAAGTGCTTAAATTACATCCACATATACTACTTTTCATGCACCACATAAGTATCTGCATGTGAGGCCATGTTATTCATTTATATGCTAGACCAACGTCCTCAGGACAGCGGGAAAAAACCAAATAACATTTTATGAACACCCACAACATTTTGTAGAGCACGAGAAAAAAATTAATGTTCAACAAGATGGTATTTGGTTTGAGCGACAGGAGCGGCAAATTGGGAAGAATTTAATCAGTGGGTACTCTTAACGATTGAAGCACAAAATAGTAAAAAGTTAATAAAAAAAAAACAAATGCTTGTAAACAAGCATTAAAAATTATTCTTGAGATTTCAATCCCCAAAAAAATTGCAAAGAACTATTGTAAAGAAGTCTTAACCTACAAAGTTACCCATTTAGAAGTTTCAAAGCCGCCGGTCTGGCAAGGCTGTCGACTGTTAAATACCCATCATCTAAAGTGTTATTCATTTAGTGAAAGGTTTGTCATTTACGAATATGATTCGTTTAACAACCGAAGAACGCGTAAAAATAGTTGAAACTTTCTACAAAAGTGGTAATTCAAACGTGGGAAATTTTCGGCCTGATTATGGTCGTCATAATCGACCTACTGTGTAGGGAATTGGCAAGACTATAAAGAAGTTTGAAGAGACTAGAAGCGTTACAGATGTGGTCAGGCCTTAGCATCATGACAATGTACGCACTGCCGAAATTATCGCTTCTGTTAGTGAAAGTGTGGCGGATATTCCGAACTTCATTTCAGAACGCTATATGATAAACGACTTTTTTTGGCCTGCAATTGACGTTGTAAGGCTTCAACAGACGGTGCCATGAGCCGTACAATACGACCGATTTTGGTTTTATTGCATGGGAAGTTTCCAGAAAGGAATTATTAAATTTATGCAATTTTACAATATTTCAATGTGAGGACAATCAAACCCCAACGGAATCTTTGACCTGAATCAGTGGTAATGAAACTGAAATTCAAAATAAAAGTATGTTTAAAGAAAGGTCTATCTTCTCACTTTCGTTCTTTCTTAACAAAATTATTGAATTTATACAATTTTACAATATTTCAATGTGAGAACAATCGAACATTACGGAACCTATGACCTAAACTGAGTGTAATGAGACTGAAATTCAAAATTAAAGTATGTCTAGAGCAATGTCTATCTTCTAACTTTCTTTCTGTCTTAACAAAATTATTGAATTTATGCAATTTTACAATATTTCTATGTGAAGGCAATTAAACACCAATGGAATCTTTGATCTGAATCAGTGGTAATGAGATGGAAATTCAAAATAAAAGTATGTCTAGAGCAGCAAGATCTATCTTCTAACTTTCTTTCTGTCTTAACAAAATTATTGAATTTATGCAATTTTACAATATTTCAATGCTCTTTTGCATAACAGAAAATTCTAAGTGAATCTAAACATTTGTAATGCTGAAATGCGAAGTACAGGGTGGGCCATATGAGTGTTGGCGATTTAATTCTTCAATTTCTCGGTAACGCGTGGCGCGGGGTAGCGGGGGGATATGTTGTTCGCTGCGCCGCTTCCTGGAAATTTAGTCGCCATGGAGCCGTACACGGAAGTGCAGAGTGCATTTTGTGTCCGAGCGTATTACGAAAACAATAAATCAGTGATTACTGCACGACGTTTGTGTCGGCATGAACACGGTTTACACGATTTAAGTGAAGTTCCAAGCGCCAATGTGATTCGAAAATGGATCAGAATGTTCGAAACAACCGGCTCAACAGTACCAATTACGGTTCGTGGTCGCCCAGTTTCTGCAAGATCAGCCGATATTGTGGAGCGTGTTCGTGTTTCAGTTCAGCGAAATCCGCAACAGTCAACACGTAAGAGAAGTCAGTCTTTGGATGTCAAAAGAACAACTTTACGACGAATTTTGAAACGTGATTTGCATTTGAAGGCTTACAAGATTCAGATAGTCCAAGAATTAAAACCCGATGATGCCAATAACCGACTTAACTTTGTCAATTTGATGCTAGAGAGGTTCAACAATTTCAACAACGTAATTTTTAGTGATGAGGCCAATTTTCGCCATAATGGCCATGTGAACAAGCAAATTTGTCGGTTCTGGTCCGAGACTAATCCCCGACGCTTGCATGAACGTCCACTTCATAGCCCTAAGCTTGTCGTGTGGGCTGGGATAACGTCAACCGGTATTATTGGACCATACTTTTTTGAGAGCGAAAGAGGGCATGCGATGACGGTTAGAGCAAACAATTATTGAATATTTAAACTGCCAACACCCTGTATTTAATGTGTTTATAAATTCAAAAAACAAAAAAGAAATAAAGTAAAAATATTCGATAAACCTGAATTTTTATGAACTTAAATTTTTGAGAGTTGGTTATAAAATTTTTTAAAGAAATTCATTAATTCGAGGAAACACTTTTTTAGTGTACGAAAAATCCTACAATTATTATTATTATTTTTATTATTATTATTTTTATTATTATTTTTATTATTATTCCCACGCCTCTATCCCCCAAAGATACCGCGCGAGCTGGGGTCCATTTATAGCTGAACATGACGGTGGACTCGGCCACAAGTCACTTTATTTATTTTTATTATTATTATTATTATTATTATTATTATTTTATTTTTTTTTTTTTTTTTTTTGATGTTTATTAGACTTCAATTAAAATGTAAATTTCGAATAATCCCAAAAACTGCGGTTTCACAGTACATTCCTTCCGAAGTTTTTGTCTTATTACATAGCTGTAGTCAACATGCCTTTTTAATTTTTATTTCCACGCTCCTGATTTTGTTACCGATTTTCTAAGATTTAATTTTGCATTACCACAGATGAAGAGCATTCTATATGGCATCATATATTTTCTTTTATCATCCATACAGCGGAACACCACGCACACACATCGCTGGTCCGGGCTCTGGCAAAATAGTTTACACCTTTGGTAATCCCACAATAATCAGTAATGCTCAATGGTCGTTTACCTCGCAACCAAAGATATGTGTTAAGCAACTGTTGCAGTACAAAGGCGAATGTTTGGGCCCCGGCACCAAAGCCAAGTATATGTTTGATAATCTACGTGAAAAGTCAGAAATTGCGGGGGATCGCATCTTTAACATTGGCAAAAATCTATGCCGCAAGGTATTTGGAGAAGATGCTGAAGACTATGAGCTGTCGCAGGTGGATATGCACTCGCAGGTGAGTTTATGTTAAAAAAAATATGACAAGATTGAGATTATACAATTATTTAACTACACTAAGGAACAAAGTAAAGATGGATACAGAGTGAAGACTACGTTAAAACTGAACTGGAAACCTTTCTTCCGTGATATCTGATTATTTTCAAAATCTACGTGTACAATTTAAGTACGAATGCACTAGAAAACTGCGCTGATTTGAAGTGATACTACTAGTTTTTCATAAATCAAAAAAAAAAAAAAAAAAAAAATAAAATAAAAAATAAATAAAAAAAAATTACAAAATTCTACGAAATATTGTTAATAACAATCAAAACTGGAAGATGAAAAAGTAAATTTAATTACACACATTACATTACATACAACACTATCAGTATAGATTTCTTGATGCTGGACTTCGGAAAACCCCCTAACCTGTGGAAATTTTCTATGTGTGCAAACAGCTTTTGGAATATATATATAATATTAATAATAATATAATATATATATCAAAATATAATAGATCTGCAGATTGCACAGCCGCTACATTTTTATGGACCTCGAACATCGTCAAAGGCGAAGATGCAAGATTGATAAAAAAAAAAATGATTGGTGATGAACTGGGCTTAAATATCATTGCTATACCTCGAATGTTAAAGAATTCAATATAGGACGGACCTCTGGTCATTATCAAGAACGGAGGGTTTTATACCTCCAAAAATAGTAAAAATACAAACAAAAATCCATAAAGCAAAGCAGAGAAAGAAATGCCGTCCGTCTATTTTACCAGAGAGAAAGTTATTGCTTATTTTTTTTTCTTTTTCTGATATTTCTTTGGACACGATTCTTCTTTTCCAGTCCACTGTTTTGACTGTTCCTTTGTCTTAGATGTAAGATGGGGGACCCATGTCTCATCCATGGTTATAAATCGACACAAAAATTCGGTTTAATAGCAGTGAAACATCGTCCACATCCACCAATGTACCGAAACATCTTCTCGACGCCGTTTTTGCTTTATTGAAAGCAAGCGCGGCACCCATCTTGCGCACAGCTTTCTTATATTCAAATCTTCGGTCAATATTCGATGTATAGTACTTTTTGAAATGCCTATCATGTCAGCTAGGTCACGCACCTTCAGCCAACGATCATCCAATATCATTTTGGGGATTTTCTTAACCGTAGTTGACGTGGACGCCTTAATTGGCCGTCTACTACGGTGTTCGTTTTGTCCCCGTTTAAACTCTGCTACCCAATATATTACAGTCGTGAACGAAGGAGTAGAGCCCCTATAGTAGAATCTAGCTCGGCTTTAAACGGTTACTTTTGATGGCTCGAACAAAAATACTAAACAACGTGGCGCCTTGAAAATTAAAACATGTTTCATAAGGTTGCCACTATACGCCAGGTCGGCTAGTTTCGAGACTGCCATAGTATGTTCGTTCAACCCTATTATATGTATATCTGGCATATAGAGTCATCCGACTTCTAAAAAATAATTTAAATTGAAATAATGCAGTTAATGATGAAATTACAGGGATATAAAATTCTATATGAAGAGAGGCATAGAATTGAGTCGAATTTCTTGTCTTCGCAACTGAAACGTGTTTTCCCCAATAGCATTTTTCGTGGATTCAGTTTGCCATTTATTAAAAATGCAATGTACATAAAAAAAGTTTTGGATTCTGAAAACAAAGCACCAATTATGTATCCCTCAGTGTTATTACTGAGTTATTATTTATTACTATTCTCTACCAATCGTTTTTACCATTGATTATTTTCTTTTCCTCCTTTTAGGACACCATAAAGACGGTCGGCACTATTTTCAGTGATTATGATGGACCCCTTAACGCCTCCTCGACCATATTAGTGGGTTCTGATGAAATGACATGCCGTACGGTGCGTTTAAACTTCTCTAAAACTAAATCCGTTGCTGTTTTCCCCGGACAAGTTGTTATGGTTTCCGGCATGAATCCCAAAGGCGATGTGCTGATGGTGGATGAGTTGTTTACGGAACAAACACTACAGCCTCCCGTGCCACCCCGTAATGCGGATCGTTTAAGTTTTGTCGTGGCTGCCGGTCCATACACACAAGATGATGATTTGGTATATGATCCACTACAAGATTTGGTCAATTATCTTAAGGAAAATCGCCCCAATGTTTTGATATTATGTGGCCCCTTCATGGAAGCTGATCACAAATTAATTAGTGACAACGTGACATTAGCTGAACCATTTGAGATTTTCTTTGAGAAAATGATTACGGGCATAGTGGAAGCTGTTGGTTCGGAGACCACCATATTGGTGGTGGCCTCACATAGAGATGCCAATGCTGATTGTGTTTATCCCACAATGGCTATACAAATGAAGAAAACATTTCCAAATGTTCATATGTTGCCGGATCCCTCAATGGTTGATTTAAATGGTATAGTAATCGGTGTCACTTCTACCGATATTGTAGATCATATATTGTCAGAAGAGTTGGCTGTGTAAGTAATAGGATTATTGCAATTTCTTCATAATTATGTTCAAATATGTCAAATATGATGTTTTGTTTTAGAAATGCTGGTGATAAAGTCAAGCGAGTAGTCAACTATTTATTGCACCAAAAGTCATTTTATCCTCTAAATCCTGCCAAGGAAGACATTGTATGTTTGGACAGCGATTTAGCCAGCAAGTATGCTAATATTGAACAAATTCCAAATATTTTGATTTTGCCCAGCACACAGAAGTGTTTCCTTAGGGTAAGTAATGGTTCAATTTAATTTAATTCAGTAGCTCCCGATTCTATAGGTAGATGGCGTTATCTTATGATGGCATTATCAATAGATATTGCTAGGAAATAATATCAAGTTTATCTGTCTATTTTAATGTTTAAGTAAGTAAGTTTTTAAAATAACACTCTTTTTTGACCCAGCTAAAGATTATTTAAATGTTGCCGAAACTTGTTGCCGCATTTGTATTGCCTAATAAAAAAGGATATAGGTTCATATACGCAAGATTGAAACAAATCCTAATAAAAATTGCGTCGGAGCATCGGAGACAGGATGTGGTGTACTTTGCTAAGTCAAATTAATTAGAGATTCTAAGTCGCTCAGTATATATCTGTGCTTACAAGCAAAAACGACTTAATTGTTTCGAGATATTACGAGATTTAAAAAAAATCGCTATTGGGAAAAATTTGTATAACTTTGGAAATATACAGAATTTTGAAACTTTGCTTAGAAGACAACATGCGTCTTAAGGACATAAATATTAATAACAAAAAATATTTTATCGTCTATGCCAATATTATGTAATTTCTAAAAAAAACCCTATTTTGACAAATTGGTATAACTTATGAATTACATCAAATTTAGGGCTGGGGATTGAATTCGAATATGCCGCTAAACAAAGACAACAAAATCGACTCTTCGTGGTGAAATTTGAAGCTACATTTTTCCACCAGACAGCACTTTTTTTTTTTTGATTTCCAACACTGAAATAACACAAAATAATTTACATATTTATGTGCAATATTTGCAATAATACATTTATAAACTTGAAAATTCGATAGTAATAAAAAAGATGCAGCAATTTTACAAATATATTATCGAACGTATTTTGACGTGGAAACATCAACTCTTCCAATTCCAGTGTTGGAAATTAATTAAAGGAAAGGTAGCAATGCCCCTTAATTTTGTTCACGAGCAAACAATGTCTCTTCGGTTTTTTCCTAATGAAAAGTACATAGTGCCTAGTTTTAGGTCTTCTTTCCTTGTGATCACAAATATGTTGTATAGGGTAGCGCATAAGTAACGTTAAAATTTGATCAGTAAAGGATTTGATCTAAGAAAAGTCATGGGAAATGCTTTGGAAAGAGCACGTCAGGTAGAAGCAAACAATAGATACCATTTTAAAGATATTATCTTTAAAACATAAAGTGAATATATTTCCAAACTATATTCTAAATGTTAATAAATGCCAACGTTAAATAAAAGCAGAAAGAAAAAAGTTATACATTGAATAAATCTTAGCGTTACTTATGCGGCACCCTATATATAAAATCGTTGCATGGTTGACGTACCGCGACCGACCAGTACACACGCCTATTGTATTGTATAAGATGTTGGATTTGACAGCCATCTATCGACTGGTCCAGTAAAAGATTCTCAAGCTCACCTTCGGAAACGTCATGGTCCCGTTCACTGCCTATACATAAATAGAAAATCGGGAAAAGTCACCGAATGTGATCCTATTCATGCGATGCAAGGGCATTTCACATATACAGGGTGGTGCATCAATCATGCTACAATAAGAAATTCAAATAACTTTTTTTTAATCAATGTAGTTCATTTATTTAGTATTATTTTTTTTAAATGCATAGAAAATTCAATTTTATTTTATATAACTAATTGGTTTTGAAAATGATAGTCCGTAAATTACCTCCACATTCATTCACGCATAAGCGATACCTGATCAGAAAATTAATCATTGCGGCCTAAAGGGCTGAAGCCGGGATAGCCCCAATTATTGTTTTAATGTTCTGCTGCAATTCAGTCAAATTCCTTGGTTTCGTTTTGTACACTTCTTGCTTTACATAACCCCATAAAAAAAAGTCTGGCGCAGCCAGATAAGGTGAACTTGGGGGCCATTTGAAGGTGGAATTTCTGGATATTAATTTGTTTGGGAATTTTCGTGGAACTGCGCTATAGCCATTCTAGCTATACGTGCGGCTGCTTCATCTTTCTGTATATTAATTTGGTTGGGAATTTTCGTTGGAGCTCCGCTATAACCATTCTGGCTATGTGTGCAACTGCTTCATCCTGCTGGAACCAAATGCTGTTGAAAGAGATACGTCTTCGGCGCAGTTTTGGGTAAAAAATAAACCTTAAACTTCTTTAAATAACAGTCCCACTCGACGTTGGCATTGTATTTGTAGCACGATTCGTGTGTTACCCTTTTTTATATGTGTTTACATCGATATTTACAGTAGTGGTCAAAACATTTGTAACCGAGATGATATACGGTGGTTCACAGCTTATTTCAACCATTTAAAGTTATAGTATTTAGTTGAGCATAACTTTTACAAAGACAAAAAATTAAAAAATTTTGATAAGCTGTTTTATGTATATCAAAACATTAAGAGAATAAATGTCATAAAACTTATACAAATAAGTTTCTTAGAAAATCTAGGACAGAAAATTTAAGTATAGCATACTTTTTTAGGTCACAGCTTATTTCAACCAATGACTTTTAAAAACGACAAAGTTGGCAGCGCTCCTCGAAAAGCGGTACATTTAAAGGTGTATTCGTTGCTGTTGTGTCAGAAATAATTTTACTTTTCAAAAACAAACTGAACTTGTCCGTGAAGTGAGTCTAAAGCGCATTTTTTGACCATGGGACGACGTACTACCATAGAACAGAGAGAATTGATTATCAGCCATTTTAAAAACGATCATTCTCGTCCAAAAATAGCTGAAATGGTGTGTCTGAATGACTCAACAGTGCAAAGCATAATATCTCGTTTCGTGAATGAAAATAGACTACATAATAAGAGCAGAAAATCTCCCAACAAAATATTCAATGAAACCGACGAGCGCTATATCGTACGAAAAATAAAAGAAAATCCTAAGTTATCTGATCCAAAACCTGTTGTTCATATTAAGAATGAGTTAAATAAAACCTGTAGGGCAGAAACTGTCCGCTGTGTGCTTCGGAAACATGATTTTAATGGTAGGGTAGCCCGAAAAAACCCGTTCATTAATAAAAAAAAAACCAACAAGCAAACCTTTGGTTCGCCAAAGAACACATTACGAAAGAGTCAAGCTTTTGGGAGCATGTTATATTTGCAGATGAGTCCAAATTTAACATATTCGGTTCGGATGGTCAAACTTATGTCTGGCGTAAGCCAAATAGAGAGCTCCAAAATAAAAATTTAAAAGCAACTGTCAAACACGGTGGCGGCAGTGTTGTGGCATAGGCCTGTATGTCAGCAGGCGGCGTTGGAAATTTGGAAACTGTTGAGAGTACGATGGACAAAAATGTGTATCTTGACATATTAAAATCCAATTTACTGCAAAGTGCCGCAAACCTGGGTATTAGGGAGACATTTCGGTTCTATCAAGACAACGACCCAAAACATAAGTCGGGCATTGTTCAACAATGGCTTATTTGGAACTGCCCACACTTGATGCAACCACCGGCGCAATCTCCTGATTTAAATGTCATTAAGAACTTATGGTCAATTTTAAATCAAAACGTTCGGAATCACCAGATCTCAAACAAAAATTACTCAATATCAGCGTTAAAGGAGGAATGGGCAAAAATAACTCCTCAAACTACTCGCAAGCTTGTGGAATCAATGCAAAAAAAAGGCTGAAAGCAGTACTTGACCAAAAAGGAGGTCATACTAAGTTTTAAAATTAAATAAGTTGTTTAGGTATTGACTTGAAATTTTACTTACATTATCTGGTTGAAATAAGCTGTGACTATTTGTTTTCCCATAAATATCGGTTTTTGTTTGTAAGTTTTTAAAATGTGAATTTAATACAAAATAAAAATATATTTTTTTAAGTTTATTAAATATACTAAAAATTCGCATTTGATTTTTGTTCAATTACTTGTCCTATTTGGAATATATATCCAATTAATCTTCCGAAGTGGCACTGGTTGAAATAAGCTGTGAACCACTGTATATGGTTTGCATTTTTGTGTTTTTGTTTTAATTACTCATTTATTGAAACTGTTTGTTGTTTTCCTAACTTCATTCGTTATTTTTAATTCGTTATTTTTCTTTTAATCAAGAAGAAGAAAAAACACAATTCCATTACTTTACAACAATAAGAAAACAAAATTTCTACAGATAGTAGAAATTGAGTATTCAAAACATTTGCAACTCTCCTTTCCCTTATTTTTGACTATGTAATTAACACTAACAAATGCTGGGACATAACAGTAACCACATTTCTTTTAATCATTTATGATTTGCGTATTGGCATTTTATCAAAAATGCATGTTTATTGTTTTGTTAAAGTAGTTTTAGTTCGGAGTTAAAACGGTTTACTTCGCTTTACAACTTTTTGAGGAAAATGGCTGAAAGCAAGTACTGTTCGGGATTAAAAGTAAGAGTTTTACATGATTTTGAAAATGGACTTTCTCAAAAAGAAATTTCTATAAAATGTGGTATTCATAAATCGACGATTTGTCGCATAGTTAACAATGGAAACATCCAAACAGTTCATAAAGGTGGAAGAGCGCGTGTAAAAACTGCACGTGAAGATCGGAAAATCACGAATTTTTTTTACAAAATTTCCCAAAGCTGTTCCCGTAGATGCGAGTCTTTCCACTTTAAAAAGAAGAACCCGAGATTACGGTCTCAGAAGCTACAGGTGGACCAAAAAACCGTTTGTGTCGGAAAAAATCGTAGAGCTCGCCTCAACTTCGCTCAAACACATTTTAATTGGTCTCAACAGCAATGGAAAAATGAATTATGGTCTGACGAGTCAAAATTTAAGCTCCAAAGATCATATGCAAGAGCCAATGTTCGTCGACCTCGGGGAGAGAAGTGTAATCATAGGTACACAACCGCCACAGTAAAGCACGAAGGACGAAATATCATGGTGTGGGATATAGAATAGGTCCAATTCACCGCACTACTGATACAATGACAGTCACAATCTATAGAGATCTTCCGAGTTCCGTTATGCTTTCGTACGCTGAATGGGAAGTGACACTTTCGTAGAAATTCCACCACGACACCGATTAAAAACACACGGATGATTGCCAAACGTAATATCGGAAATGTAGTATTCCGAAATGGTGATGACCTGTTCGTCGATTTGGAAAAGCAGTGAAGTGCCATTTCAAGCGATTACATTGGAAAACTTATTTCTTATCTGCCTAAAAGATGTTCGGAAGTAATAAAAAACAACGGCTATGCCACAAAATATGGAACACTTAGTATTGTTTTTTTAAGTTTTTTACGAGTTCAACTCAATTTCGACTTATTTTGTTAAAATAATTTTTTTTCGGTTTAAGGTAATGAATATTTTTGATTTTGCAGTATATTAAAAAAAATAACCAAATTTAATAAAAAATAAAAATAAATTAAGAAAATTCTTAATTGCATATGTTTTGACCACCACTGTATATATAACTAACTGACTGTCCCGCCTAAACGGATGAAGTTATGACCATGAAATTCAGAGAAGTGGTCTGCGCCGCGTAACGTTACCTTACACTCGGATGAAGCGAGACAGATAAAGGACATACAATCAACGACCACATTGGATTTTAATCTAGGATTATGAAATTTAGGGAGTTGTCTCTATACCTGATGCGTATAATAAAAAGGGATTTTTGAAAATTCAAGCCTTAATAAAATATACAAATATTTGTCAATGTTAGAGAAACTACTCAGACTATTGAGCTGAATTGGAAGTAAACTCCTCCCACAACATAAACTTAAGGTAAAAAATTAATTATATTTACCTATATATATGAAGTTTTAGGACATCAAACAGATTTGCGTAATTTGACTTCTATCTGATGCAGACGTAAAGACGTAAGCGAAATACTAAATTAAAATTTCCAATTAGTGACTAAACATATGAAAGTCGGGCACAAGTAGTGGAAACAACTTTATCAAACGATTGCTGGTATTACGCAATTTGGCTGGTAAACTCCCCTGGCGATGGAGACGATACTAAAGTGCGATTTCCCCAAATTCTAATTATTAGGGGACAAAACAGGCTAAAGTGGGAATACCCGGTTAAATGTACCTACACAATCATAAAGTTTAACTTACGTGTATCCCTCCCCAAATGTTGATTACGGGGACAAAAGGGGATAAAAATAGTATAACTCTCATCGACCATTCTAATTTAGAATCATAAAATGTGTTGGACTTCTGCTGTTATTAGGAAACTACTATTCCATCTTCGCAGCTTAAGAATTCACAACTCCAACTCTGTCACATGGCCGTCAGAATCTGTATATTGCAGCTCATGCCACATCTGAACAGAAACGCTAGAACTTGTGTATTAGCGGTTGTGTGCTATAGTAAAACAAAACAATAAAATGTAAGAAAACTCGTCTGCAAAAAAATTAATTTATCAGATTCCTTCTTCTTTCGCAATATGCTGTTAAAAAAACAATTCTCCGTGCAAGATTTATAAAAGATTATGACGGGTGTCTCACAAAAAATTATCATTATAACCTTGGCCGTCTTCGCTTGTTTTTTACAATTTAATTTTTATTATCGATTACAAATTAATGTTATTTTGCATTTATATACTTAGTTAAATCTTCCTTAAATGTTTTTAATATACATCTAAAATGTTCAGCCTCCAGACAAGAAACCACGAATTAACTGCTTTTGATTAAGTGCTCTGTTTAGAAGTTAGTCGAACTTCGAAGATTTTCAACAACTGGAAATAAATAACTTTCTACAATCAGGCGCTAAGTTTGGAATATATTATTGCGAGGAAATTTCGACATTCCATCAAATGAGAGCAAACATTGCAGGAGCAAAAAACGTATCTTATGAAATATGAAATCCTACAAAATATTATTAGCCCACAGTAATGAAATGGTTAACTGAATAACTACTTGTTTACTATTGCTGGTGTGGGTTATGGTTTTAATGCAAAAAAAAAAAAAAATAATGTTTAATGAGAATATGATAAGTAAAATGAAACTGCTTCCACAAAACTGGACTGCAATATGTTTAATCATTTGAAGCTGTCACAATTGGAGATGCGAAGCAACACAACGTGATAAAATGATGAGTAGTTTCTCCCCTTCACTGGTTGAATTGTTCGACATATCGTGTAAATCTTTCATCAACAACTAGGCCTCAAAATCGGCTCAAAGTTAACCAGTTTTCTAAACTTTTCCATACCTTACGAATACTATTTTTTAGCATGTCGATTTCTTTAACTTTATTGACATGTTTTTGGAAGACTTTCCATTACTCGAAAAATTATTATTTCATACTGTGTCCAAAAAATCGAAGCCTGGGTTTTCTAGAATTAGAAAAATAAATTAAAATAAGTCTACCGAAAATTAATGTATTATTTATTATAATTTTTCGATTTTTTATGTCATTAATTAATTTATTTATTTTTTGTCATCATTAGGTAGTTAACGGCTGCTTAGCTGTTAATCCCGGGCGACTCGCAGAAAATAACGGTGGCACCTTTGCACGTTTCATCATAAATCCGCCCTCTGCCAAAGAAGAAGCTAATCTCTTCAATTTCGTAGGATGCCAAGTGCGTAAAGTTTAGTTAAAGGGCCGCAACATGTTCTGTTCAACTGCAAAAAACACTAAACGGACTTAGTGTTACAACCATACAAATTTCTATTTGTGTGCACTTTTTTTAACTAAATTACCAGAATAAATATCTAAAAAAACATGCTACGTACATTTTGTTGTTTATTATATCATTATTAGCAAACCTTTAACAAAATTTATACATATAGTCTTTAAAACTCTTTAAAATGCTTTTGACGGTATTTAATCTTTAAACTTTGTATTGCTTACAATCAGTTGCCGTAGGCACAGGGGAAGTATTTCTTATCATGTTCAACAATTTCTTCTAGGAGATCATCGATATCTGTGGAGGGATAACGGTCAACCCAAGATTTGATATAACCCTCATGGGTTGCATCATAGGTGAGTAATTGCACTTTGTCTCCGTCCTCCTTAGTGTTAGCCTGCACCAGAATTACGCGAGGTTTCTTATGAGCCAAACAGATGTCACGCCATTTCGCCCAGGGATGGGAACCCGACTCACTAACTTCTGAGTAATGCTCATACATTTTGGAAGCACTGACAATATCTGCCGTGGATTTGTAGACTTGTAATTTCTTGAGAAACTCTTCAATGGCCTTTTTGCCAACAGTCTCGATTTTTGTGCGATCAACGGTAAGGCGTAAATTTTTGCCATCTTCAATCTCTTCAACCTTCACTAGCCCCTGACCTGCTTCCAGTAATACTTTCATAATAACAAAACGAGCTCTGGAATGAGCTTGCATCCATTGCTTCGACTGCGGATTAAACATCTCTAAAGCAACGCCCATTCCATTCCAAATCAGTGATAACCAATTTATGTAGATAATTTTTTCCTGTTCAACTGGATCTTTAAAGCCGAAAATGTCTAAAATGTCGCGCTGCAATGAGAGATAAAGACCTACAGCCTCGGCGCGGCATTCCTCATAGGAAGAACCAATAGTACCGAATTTAGTGTCATAGGTTTCACCAGGCATGTACCAGGTAGTTATGGGTTCTCCGGTAATCAAATTCTTTGTGGTATCTTTGTCGAAATTAAATTTGCCATTTTCATCAATGCGGAATAATTTACCACTGCCATGGCCCAACAATTCGTGAAGACCCACTTGCACCTCAAAAGCTTTAACTTTATATTCCTTCATGAGCTCCTGATCCTCGTCACTGAGAAAAGGTATGGGGTCCTTGCGGTTCATATTAGTCAGAACATTGCCCAAGGACACATTCTTAAAGCCCTCATCTTGGCGGATTTCATCATCTGAAGATATGAATTGAGTTCATTTAATATGCTATGCGAATAAAAGGAAAGATATGGAAAACACTTACAATTAGGAATATTTATACCAGCTGGTACACCACTTCCAGCAAATGTCAACACATCCAGTGAGGTAAAATCAGGTTTTAAATAAGAATCTTTTTCGTATTCCTTAGTCCAAGGCAAGTATTCCAAAAGTTTTTCAGCTTTAGCCACCAGTTCAGCAAATTTGGCAGAACTTTCTTTGTTAACCATAGCAACGAAGCCTTCGAATTCAGCGCGTCCGCCAGCAGGATCACGGTAAGTTTCAATAAAGCCAATGTATGTTTCAATAACAGGTCCCTTGTCCTTAATCCAGTATCTCGAACCATCTTTGTGATCAGCCAATGAGCCCTCTTGGAATGCCTTAATGTAATGCTCGATCATATTCACTTCATTATCGTTGGCCGCATATTTCTTGGCTTGTTCTAGGTTCTCATTAACTCGAGCCAATAATTTACTGTAGTCACCTCTAGTGACTCGGAAGTTATGTCCCTTATACTCTTCCAAGGGCAGTGTAATGCCGTCTTTATCCGTGACTGCCACTGAACCGAGTTTCACATCGTAAATTGTTTTACCATTTTCCTCGACCTTGAACGTACGACACATATAGGGTTCGAGGCGCTTCGATGTTAACCATTCATTGACTATCTCTGAATCCTCTTTAGTGCAATTATCTGACCAATATGTGGTAATGCCATTAGGAGCAAAGCCCAGTACTTCGTTACGCGGCTTCAACGCATAAATCAAAGATATCACTTTATTAAATACTTTAGGCACCTTTGCATCGTTGTTGTAGGCAGCTGACGCTTTTACGATTCCTTCGAATTTCTCTTCACTAAGATTGGGAATGATTTTACTATCACCCATTCCCTTGTAATTGCCAGCATTTGAAAATATGCCACAGGCGTAAACCAAGAAGGCCTATAATAATAACAGTAAGATGGCAACAAACAAGACAAAATATATGTAAAACCATGAATACGTTCATAACACTCTGTAGGGGAAAGAAAATTCGATATGTCGAAAAAGATAAATAATGTTGAAATCTACAAAAAAAACAGTGTTACCTCTATAGGAGTGTTACTAAATTCCTTCCAACAATTTACATTATTGATATGGAAAATAACCATATTTCCCTAGAGGAACTTGCAACTATAGATAAATTTAGTTCTCATGGACTTAGCTTCGATTTTTCCTTTGTAGATATTGAGTTTTGGCACTGGATTGTTGTTGGAGGGTTTCTACGTCATGAGAATTATTAAATGTATGCGCTATAAGGCACAGAAGCTTTGAGAGATTCCATTTGCAAACCTTATTTGTTACATGAACGATTGACCTGTCCTGCACTGTAACTTTATGCGGGAAAACATGCCATTTGTCAAGTGACGCCAAACATTTAGGCTACAAAAATCCCAGTCTACAATGAATAAGTGGTCTACGATTGAGAAATTTGAATTCAAAGTTACTCCAGCCACTTAAAATTGACACCTCGGAATGAAGTTGCATATAAAAAAGTTATTTCGAATGAAAATAAGCATTAATTTTTTTTTTTTTTTTTTTTTTATCATAAAATTAGGATTTAAAATCCAAAAGACGCCTAATCTGCACCATACGAGCTACTATACCACAAGCTGTCATGAGCATTTGATTCCTAATTTAACCCCTGCCAATGTCAGATGACCACACAATCAAAAACATGCAGCTAAAACCCATATGGAAAATAAATATATTCGTCGATGACTAGATTTAAGGTTCAAATACTTATTGTTAGGCTCCCATAAGAGAGCGTTTCAATAATACAGGAAAAGCAGAAAATTTTTTTCGAAAAATAATCCTACATAGCCGCAGCTTATAGATAAAATTAGCATCATTTCGGCAAAAAAAAAAACTATACCTACAACCCACAAAATAACCTCTACTGAATATACTATCGCACCGCCTCTCGCACATTAATTGCCAATTATTAGGAACTTAATATTATATGGACAAAATTTTCAATTTACAAAATCCTATCCAGTTTTTAATCCCAAAAATACTTGTTTGCATGGTATGAATGATGAACTGTATGAGGCATATGAAGAAATTAATATAGTTAAGCACTTCAAAGAACAGAGCCTACAAAGACTAGTTTATGTCGTGTGAATGGAAAAAATTGTTTCAACACGGCAAGTTTTCCGGCATAGAAAAGGTGCCTAAGAATCTCTAAGAAAGACTATATCTTTAAATCTTTGCTAAGTTTTGTTGTGAATAATTGGATAACAAGCCCAAGGAACATTTTTCCAATTAAAAGTTAAGCGGAAATCAGCTCTCCTTAGTCCTTTAAAAAATATGAATTTTTTTGTAGAATATGTTACCACACAAAATACAAAAGCGGCGTGACGGCCCAAATAATTGCATATGGTACATTATATTGAACTGAACATTTATATTGAACAAAATTTATGATTTACTGATTTCCATGTCCACATTTGACTCCTAACCAATAACATACGAGGGCGGCCCCAAAATTCGTCGAGCTAACAAAGCTTACACAAAAAAGTTGGGAAAATTTTTCTTTATTTTTTAACATAAAGCCGATACACTTTTTTCCGGCGATATTCAATAGCTTTTATACTCTGTTTATAAGAACTGTCAAACTCCTTAAAGTAGCCATCAATCGCAGACTTCATTGTGTTTCAAGTTTGGAAATAGAAAATAGCCAGAGGAAGATAAATCTGGCGAAAAAGATGAGTGATGAAGCAATTCGAATTTAATTCATTAATCTACCTTTTTCGCCAAATGCGTTTTTTCCAAAATTTCATCACCTAAAGGCTGCAATAAATTAGCATAATATTCGCCGTTGATGTTTTTTTCCTAATATCAACGTGATTTTCTAAAGATAATCACTAAAAATATTCCGATGCGCCTTCCAAAAAATAGACGCTATGACCTTGCCTGCAGATGGAACGGTCTTCGCCTTCTTTGGACCTAATTCTCCTATTCCAATCCCCTGCTTTGACTGTTTCTTTGTCTCAGGTGTGAAATGGTGGATCCATGTCTCATCCATGTTTATAAATCGACGCAAAAATTCGTCGTTAGTGCGGTGAAACGTTGCCAAACACTTTACTGAAACATCTTTACGATGCTGTTTTTGCCCTTCAAATTTTTGGTCAATATACGATGTATATCACGCACCCTCAGCCGACGATCAACCAATACCATTTTATGGATTTTCTTAACCGTGTCCGGCGTGGACACCTCAACTGGTCGACCACTATGGTGTTAGTCTTGGCAGCTCGTGTGGCCTAGTTTAAACTCTGCTAATCAATATTTTACATTCGTAAATGAAAGAGCAGACTCCCCCAGAGTAGAAGAAAGCTCGGCTTTAATATTGTTTGAACTGAGATCTTTTAAATGGAAATATTAAATTACATAACGATGAGCAATTTTTCCCATGTTTACAAATTTACTGAGATCGTTTACTGTTGATGGCTCAAATAAAAATATTAAATAACGTGGCGTCTTGAAACTTAAAACATATGTTATATAAGGTTGCCACTTTTCACCGGATATGTCAGGTCGACTAGTTTTGGGACCGCACATCATTTGTCGCCTTTTTTTATAGAAATGTTCCGCAGCAGACCTACTTACTTACGAACAAATTATAATATTTACCGTAAATTCATCTTCGGTGATTCCAGTAGCCAAAGCCTTCTTTTTTAAGTCCTCCAATGGTTCAGCCACGAAAATTCGATGTAACAGGGAAAATATTAAAGGACCTTCGGGACTTGACTGTATCAGTGAAACCAGACCACCATCCCACGAAGCTTTGCTAAAGTAATGAGCATACAGTTTTTCCTTATCTGTTAGATTTTCGAAAGCAACTTTGCACTCCAAATCAGCGATGGGTTGGCTGTTGGGCAAAACAAAATCAGAAGCTTTTGCTGAACTCATGGTGCGCACAATTGGTAATAAACTGAAAGTAGATAAGAAATTGTCATAATTTAGATAAATGCATCAACTAGCTGTTGTATTTATAAAATACCTCGTATTATTTTTAATATTTTTGAATAAATTAATAGATCTCAGCTGTCGTTTTGTTGTAAGGGTCCTAATATAGGCCATATTTGTATGAATATGCATATTTTTATAAATTAGCAGATGTCGAGTCATTTTTAATGTTGCATACACTTGAT
This sequence comes from Philornis downsi, assembly GCA_019455685.1. NCBI lineage: Eukaryota > Metazoa > Arthropoda > Insecta > Diptera > Muscidae > Philornis > Philornis downsi. Next base: position 1,787,458 of record JAHXMU010000029.1, on the reverse strand, counting down.
TTTTTCTTAAGCTTAACATTTTGCTATATAATTTCTATATAGTTAAGTGATTTAATAATAGTTCTATCTGTAAGAAATTGTTAACAATTATGAAATTTTTCTATAATCGCATTATCACTACTTACATTTGTACTATAGACGAAAACTTGTTTGTAAATATTTACATTAATACCGAAAGCAACTGAAATTAGGAAATATACAGACGGGGTTTAGAAAAATATATTTTGGAAAAATAAGCCAAAAAATAACAAACATGCGAACTTTTTAAAAAATCAAACCTATGTATATTTCATTGAATTTGTTAAACAATGAACGACAGATTGAGTGCTCAATGTCCAACTGACCCGCTATTACGCCTATGCAATTGTTATATTTATCTTTAAGTATTGCGTATCTTTGTTTATTTGCACCCAAGATAAATTTGATGGTTCTTTAATCATTATGAATTTTCTTTGATAGCTCTGCAGTGAATTGCACAAAACAAAGAATGTGTATATACTTGCTGTTTGTCTCTGTATTATATTTTTTATAAGAAACAAAACAATCAGAGTGGCTAATATAAATGTTGTGGGCCCACTTGCTATGCCAATAAGCCTATAACATATTACCACTCCTTCCTAGCACCTTGAAAATAAATACTTCCTTCAACCTGATGGAAATATTGTACAGTCGGTAACCTAAATGGTCAATCTTGTTATCATAATATCAGAATCATATTTATAATATCTTCAACAAAATATTGCGCAGATTGTAAACAAAATTAACATCGCTAATATTATCCAGAATAAGCAAAACTCTTATACATTATTTTTATTGAGGGCGTTCCATAATCTACTTCAGATTGACACTAAAGGGACTTGCATTTAATGAGGGCTGAGCTAATCAGTGTCGCACTATAAGCAAGAAATTAAAATCTTTTAGAAAAATTAAGTTATTTTTAGAAAAATTCCTTTTTAATCTACATATATATAATATATAAAATTGTTGCGTTACGTTTGTTGACTGATCGTCGACCAGAATAAAAGACTAAAGCTATCAGGTTTTTCGGAAAGTTCCTTCGGGAGCTTTCCCACTTCTCTGGGAGCTTTTTTAAAAAAAGCGCTCAATTCTATTTTTTACTTGCTCGTCTTGCAAATTCAAATCCTTCTAGTCGTTACTCAGACTGTGAAATAGATGATAGCCGGACAGTGTGAGGTCTGGGAGTACGGTAGGTGAGGTAAAACTTCCCACTCAAGTTTTGACAGCTCAAGTTAAGAAGCTTTATAGGATAAAAAGTGAATAAAATCCTATCACTAGCCAGACTAAGCAGTTATGGAAACTGGTGCGCTGATCTGACTTTAAAGATTAATGAGCGAAGTAAGAACTCTGACATTCTTGCTTTCAGGGCGTAAAATAGAGAAGAGAGTATAAAAAAATTGTACCGTTATCGACAAGAAATGTTTGAAGTTATATTCATATAATGTCCATTCCCTTATAGCAAAGGCACGCGGCAGAAACAGATATTTTCGAAATTCATGCTTTGCAAAACAGAACTGATAGGAATGAGAGAAAAATGGCACCATGGCCTAATATAGAAGACTGAAGCTAAAGTCATTAACTTTTATAGCGTAATCGCAGTGGAGCTGGAATCGTGAATTTGGGCGTGTAAAACCCTTACTTTCAGGGCTCACACAGCTGAAAATGACATCAAAGTGGAACGCTGGACACGCACAAACAGCAGAAATTCTTTCTTTTAGGAAAAGTCAAGAGTAAAGAAAATGGTTCCGATCTAGAGCGAAGCGACGATAAAGTAAGCTGTATTGTTCGAAATTTGATTCTAATCAAACTTTTCGAAATCGGATAAAACTTTTAAGTCAGAGTCATGACAATTGACTAGAAGATTCCTGACAGCAGAGCTGAGTAAATGACGGAAATACCCAACCTCCGGTTTGATTCGATAATAACTTTCGCTAATAAAATTAACATGTAACACAAGCATCACATTCGGACTATGTCAATAAACCGACAAAATTAAGTTTGGAAATTTCATGCCGGTACGGATACATCTCAGTTGCCATAACACATACGAGTGCATATGTCGGTCTAATCCTTCTATTATTATGAGTTAATTTTTCCATAATTGGGATTATTTGAGTAATATTTATTTGAACTTATGCATATTGTGGTTCATTTAAAAGCAAGCTGTTAGATTGTAAAGTATATTAATTCGTAATGCTTTAATTAATGCCTCCATCATTCAATATTTATTTCTTATTATTATTTTCCTTCGTTTCGTCCATTTTAATGCACTTTAAATTGAGCGTTATAAGTTAATAGTTACTATTTAATTTTATGTTATATTCCAAGCTACATTTCGTTTTTTTTTTTGTTTTCTAAATTTTAAATTTTTAATTGGTGTAGTATTTCTTATATAGAATTATCCATTTAGTGAGCCGGTCTGACAAGTCTGTGAAAAGTTTGCCATTTACGAATATGGATCAAATATGGATCGTTTAACAATCGCAGAACGCGTAAAAACCCCACTACAAAAGTGGTGATTAAAACGTTAGTATTATCCGTGCATTACTGTGTGATTATGGTGGTCATAATCAATGTACTGTGCGAGGAATTGGCATGATTATATAGACATTTGAATAGACTGGAGCGTTATAGATGCGGTCAGGCCAGTTCATCACCGCGGAAAATATCGCTTCTGTTAGCGAAAGTGTGGTGAATAATCCGAATTTGAATTCGGAGCGTTATGGCCGTATGATAACCGACTGTTTTTGGCATGCAATTGAAGATTATGACGATATGTGTTTTTTTTTTTTTTCAAACAAGACCACTTACCACGAGCCACAAAAGACGACCGATTTTGGCTTTATTGTATGAGAAGTTTCCAGAAAGCATAATCTCACGTTTTGGCGACATCAAATGGACACCAAAATTTTGCGATTTGACGCCGTTAAATTTTTTTTTTGTGAAACTATGTTAAAGATCGTGTTTACGAGGATAACTCCCAAACGTTGATACCGCCCGAAATGTGCGAAATAGTGGTCGAAAACTACCTCGGAAGACTGCTGGAATCAATCAAGAGGCGGTCATTGAAATGACACCGTATTTCGTACAAATTACCAATGTCAAAGCATTATAACGAAATAAAAGTTTCATCGAAATCATTGGAACATTTTGAAACAGTAGCAGAATGTCAACAAAATAGTAAACTGGATAGATGAGATGTTTATTAGGGCTATATAATCGTATTATCTCAATAAGTTTACACTAAGGCGAGTCTTAGGAACATTATTTCTTTTTGATACACGTTAGTAGTGCTCGGTAGTAGAATGACATATTCTTGCATTACTGCTACACAATATGGAAGACATTCTATCTCCGAAAAAGACATGACTGTTAGCAGTTCCGAATTTTCGACACAAATGACGAATTGCGAGCCGAAATGATTACACTCGATTTTTGCTTCAACAGATACTTCAGTATCTGATGGCTCATTGCATTATATAGACCCCATAGTTAATTCCAATCGCATCTTTTTTAGTCCTTTTCCAATACAACAATAACAAGCATGGCACTTTTTTATCAAATACAATACCAGTTCTTAGACTTCCAGCAAGGTTATGTCAACAGGACGAATACAAATTTTGCCACGAATCAAATGTGCACATTATTAGCGTCTGTTTAATTAAATTCTATTAATCATAATAAACAGCGTAACGTTCAAACAATTCGAAAATACCTTTTGATGTAAACGATTCTTGTTTTTAGAGAATTTTACGGAGAAATTATTGAAGAAAAGCCCTCAGGTAATCTACGCGTTCCCAGGAAACTACCGGTAAATAAAAAAACTGCAATGACTTTTAGAAAACTTTCGTAAACAGCTGATTCTGCATGTCGAGTGTGCGACCACAACAGTGTTAGAAAGTGTAAAAAAACCAAAGAGAATAGAATTGCATATTTTCGTCTACAATGAAAATCTTGATAACCTCTGAAGGATTTTCATTTCACACTAACAGATTAATCTGATAGATCTAAAATTAGGTATGGTTAATTAGTATGAAATTACTACCAATTTTCTGAAATTGAAATTCCACACCTAACGGAAGTGCAGCAAAAAGTAATATTCGAGATTTTTTATTTATCATAAATTGCATTAGACGCAAAAGGTAAAACTAATGTTCTTACGAGAAATGATCTATTTCAGTGAAGAATGTAATGCATATGAGCGTTAATAAATAATTATTAAAATAATAGTAGGTGCAAGATGCCAAAATCTTTTATTCTGTCTAGTATCCTTGTAGTTTGTCACTTAAGCACGAAACAAAAGTTCATTAAACATTGACGAGGTGAATTAATGTTTTTTTTTTCTCTCAAATTCCCTGTTTCCTTGAGTATTCAGCATAATTTCTACAGCTTTTTGGAGGCAATTTATGATTTTATAAAGCCTACTCCAATTTTTTGTTTTTAGACAGTATAGTTGGTGATCATTTTCGGATAGGAGATTTGTTGTTGAGATTTGAAAATAGTATTTTTTTACCTAATCAGACATATAAATACCAAAGAGCTCATAATAATAACAAGACGGAATGTATCTCCTACTGCATGTTGTTAAATAGCCAACGAGTAGAAATAAAACAAATGAGGAGTTGGATGACAGTGTTGCCATGAACAATCAATGTTTACAAATATTTTCTAGCATTAGAACACAAATGATTTTTGTGTAATGTCGATGATATTGGAAGGCGGTACCAAGATAAACACAAAAAGTTTATATGTTGTCCGCACATAAAATTATAATAAGAAAAAATACATATATAAAATTGTCAAAAATTCTGCTCTGGCAATATTGAGTATTCAGATTTTCTATCTACTCGCCGGAATTATAATGGAGGGGAAATTTTCTAGCAACATGAAAGAACGGGTTTCTTTTATTTATAAATATAAGCTCGTCGATACTATTTCTTGCAGTGCAAAGCTGCTCGTGGCAACAATATTGTTGTGTCGTCATCTCACTTCATTTTATACAATTTGTCAAAGAAGAAGCATTGTTTGACAACCGCAATTGTAGACGTGTTTATTTGTGAGGTATTCTCCGGTCGCAGTTTGTACAGAAATAATTCTAGTAAAATGTTCAATATTCAAACACACATGGTAAATTATTTACCTTGAACTTCTGAAAATATCTCCTCCTTAAATATCTATTGCGTCTATTAACATTTGTAGGACTTTGTTGGCCAACACAAGGCCGAGATGTACTCTCGCTTCATCATCACTTTGTTCGGGGTTGTGGGCTTAATTTGGGGTGCCATCATCCAGCAGTTTTCGCAAACAGTTTACGTTCTAGGAGCTGGCTTAGTGTTGGCTTCACTGGTATGTTATAATTTTTTCGCGAATGTGTTGTGCAACAGTTTTTAATATGGATGTACGTTATGTATGTTATTTTCAAGCTGACCATTCCTCCCTGGCCTATGTTCAGACGCAATCCCTTAAATTGGCAAAAACCCAAACCTGAACCCACATCATCCAACAATGCTGGCAATAGTTCGGATGAGAACAAACAAAAGAAGAAGAAATAGTGCCCATTCGTTGAAATACATTCCCTTATTATACACAAAATTCAAGGCTTAAATAAAAATTAATTCTAAGAAATGTGGGGCCTCGAAGGCACTTTGCTTAAGTTTTATTAGCTATTTTCCTCATATAGGTCTACGATATGACTTCAATTCGTTGTGATCATAGTACTTGTGTATCAAGTCGTACATATTTGCAAAGAAATACATGAGGTTGTCGTACTGGCCATTGTAAGGAGCATCTGGCTCATTATTATTTTCACTTGCCTCAATTAAGTGCGCCGTTTTGTAGAAGCCTTCACTAATTTCCAAGTTGTTTAAGCCTCGATAGTGAATGTTCAGGCCCCAAGCATTGACGTGTACCTCCAAAAGGAATTGATGTACTGCCTCAATAGTAGCCAAGTACCAGCGGGGACTGCCTTTTTGATGACGCCAAAACTGGGAGCTTCGGTTTTGCAATACTACGGGTTTCAAGCACTTTACGCGGTCGTCTTTGTAAATACCTCGGCTCTGATTCCAGGTGCTATCGATAAATACCGCTTTCTTTATAGGCAAATTATCGTATGTATAGAGCTTGGCAGGTACAGAATCAGGCGCTTCATTATTCTCTCCTATGATTTCCTCCACACGCTTTCGTAACAAAGTTCCTACGTTATGACCTTTGGGATAACCGAAAATATTTTCTTTGCACAGTCTTACGTTACGTTCAAACAGTTGAGCCACCGTCACACTTTCTACGCTCGGAAATATTAAAACCACTCCCTCTTCTGCTGTGTAATCCGGTATATCGGGATATGTGTAGATACGCACCTGTTCTGGAGCCAGAACAGCCGCATGGATAGCCGTACTTTTGCCATCGATCTCTTTTTTGTGTTTTATAATATCAATCTTGATGGGAATTCGTACCTTTGGAATTATATCGGCCAAATTGCCCACAGGTATATAACAATTGTAACAGAAAAACTTTCGTGAACGATTGCATTGTGAGCAGTCGAAACGGCCCTCGATCCTATCTAGCACCGTGTGGTCGTTCAGCCGCATATTAATGAAAGGATATTTCCGCGGCCGCTTTACGATTTCCAATGCATGTGTCATATCTGTTAGTTGGCTGGATTGATGATTTAGAGTTTTAAATGCACATTTAATTGGACAGTTAGCAGATTCGTTGAATTTTTACAAAATGCAACTGATTGTAGATTGTAAACAAACACACATTATGTGCCCGGCTATCAGCTGACGACAGCGAACAAGGCGATTCGTATAACTGAAATTTATATGAGTTTTTTAAATGGAGTAAAACTACCGTTACAATTTTGGTGTCATCCACTAATATATCGTAGGTTTTGTCTAATCTGCGGGAACAGTTATCGGTAAGCCAATAATAATGGATGGCTGAGAAACTAACCGAGTGCGATAATCAAACGATGTGATGTTTTTCAGAATATGAATTTACTAGGGTGATATACATACAGTGAGTCACAGTGAAAAGTATCCACTTGAGTTTTTTATATTAAAAGTGCGATAGTTGATAGTTAATTAATGAATTCAATTTTATTCTTTTTTATATATTAACATTAACGTCTTAACTTAAAATTAATGAAAGAAAATTCACAATATTCATGTAACTTCAAAATAAAAAAATAATAAATGTTAAACAACACCAATTTCTACCTCACAGTGAAAAGTATCCACGATAACATTTTTATTAAAAAAAAGGATTTTCTTAGGTGTTTAATATTTTGTGTGATATCCTCTGTTGTCCTTTACACTTTTGAGCCTTTTTGGCATAGATTTAACCAAGTTTTCCGTAGAAGAAGTCTGAATTTTTCCCCATTCTTCTTGCAAAGCATTTTTCAGAGTTAGTATGCTTGAGATGTTATGACTTCTAATATTTGTCTCCAAAATACTCCATAAATTTTCTATGGGATTCAAATCCGGGGATTGGGGAGGTGTTTGAATTACTTTTGGACAGTTGTAAAGCATCCATTCTCGAACAATGCGGGATTTGTGCTTGGGGTCATTATCATGATAAAATTGGAAGGTTGTCCCCAGTCCCAATTTTTCGGCACTAGATTTTAAATTATCTTTCAGAATGTTTAAATAATACATCTTATCCATAATTCCTTCGATAAAAACTAGATTTCCTACACCGGCAGCACTCATACAACCCCATACCATAACAGAGCCTCCCCCGTGCTTTACGGCTGGAATTGTGTGCTTAGGGTCCAAGGCCGTATTCGCCCTACGCCATACCTTACTTGGTCCATCCGACCCAAACATGTTAAACTTGCTTTCATCAGCAAAAATAACAGACTTCCAAAATTCAAAATCCTTCTTTTCGTGTTCCTGAACGAACTCCAATCGAATTTGGCGGTTTTTTGGATTTATGAATGGCTTTTTTAGTGCAACTCTATCATGAAGACCATGCTTACGCAAGATTCTCCGAATGGTTTCTGGGTTACACTTTTTTTGTAGATACTTCTCCGAGATTTCAGCAAGTTTAGGTGCACTAAGCTTCGGATTATCGGCTACCTGTCGAAGTAACCACTTTTCGTCTCTATCAGTGAAAATTTTTTTCTCGCTGTTTTTCGGCTTGTTGCAAACACGATTCTCGATTTTGTGCCTCAATATAATTTTTTGGACTGCAGATCGAGTAATATTAAGTATTTCCGCTATTTTCCGTTGCGATTTTCCTAGTTCACCATGATGAATAACTAATTTTCTTTCGGCAATCGTTGTATGGCGGCCCATGATCTTAATTCCTTAAAATTGATTTCTCAACTGGCAAAGTTATACGTAAAGTCTAAGAAAATAACTGATGCAATATTGTGCTTGCTATTTCATGGCAAGATTAACTGTTAACCGTTATAAAATTGTAAGTGTTGTGAGGTGGATACTTTTCACTGTGAGGTAGAAATTGGTGTTGTTTAACAATTATTATTTTTTTATTTTGAACTTACATGAATATTGTGAATTTTATTTCATTAATTTTAAGTTAAGACGTTAATGTTAATATATAAAAAAGAATAAAATTGAATTCAATTATTAACTATCAACAATCGGACTTTTAATATAAAAAACTCAAGTGGATACTTTTGACTGTGACTCACTGTATGTATAAGGTGAGCTTTTCAAGAAATCTAAAATATTAGAAATGCTCGGGACCGGTTTATTTATTGTTTTGTCAGTTTTTCTATAGTGTAGGGAAATCAAAATAAACGAATGTTCCCATTTTTTTTTCAAAGAATGCAATTAATTTCACATAACTCAGTTGTAAATATACAATCCCAGCTTCCAAATCCTCACTTAATAATTTTATCTAATTAGACGCTATTTCACCCTAAATTTGTTTTCTACCTTTACTGCGTAATAAAGTCCTCACATAAAAGAGTTATGGTTATTATGGTTTCTAAATAGAATTGACGCAACTTATTAATATTCTCATTTTTAATATCACTGAGGAACGAAATAAAGATGACTGCCGCTTATCGCAATCAAACCACATGGAATTCATAGCTTTCTCGAACGCATCTCATTTTTGACAAATTGAATTTTATGAAAAAGTACATACGAGTATGTATATAATGCGACTGTATATAAAAATGGTACTCAATTTTCCGGGATTTGCAGGATATGACAGAATATTATGTAAGTAAGCTAAAATACAAGTTGATAGCAAAATTCCATGCTAGATACCAAATGTATCAGAATTAGATGATATTAATTTGTCAAAAATAATTAATTAATTAATTAATCAGTATACAAAGTCACAAACATTTTAAACGTCCATATTTATACATTGCGCTTGATCCAGAAAGTAAACGCAGATTTCATATACATATGCGCCAGTAATTGGGAGAGACGACCAAGCGTCATTTAATCCGTTGTGGGATATTTAGAGGTTTGGGTATTCGAAAAAACAACTGCGCGTTTGAATTTGCTTTGGAGTACAAATTCACATAGACCACTTTAATAATAAACAAAATTGTAAATGTGTTTAATTAGACCACATTTGATCAAGTTTCGTATGCGTATTTTCGAAATGAATCTCGCGTTTTATTATAAAAAAAAAAAAAATACTAAATTCAGTTGAGCTTTGAATAGTAGTATTCCTCTGATAAATCTAAAATTAATTTTCAACACCTGAAGCCATATTATTACCGTTGAATCACTTACCATATTCGTGATCAATTATTTGACGGTATTTACGACAACACGAATATATCTTTAATATCTTCATATTGTTCACCTTACGCTGGCGTATAGGAATACTATTTGAAAATATTGTGGCCTTCCTCTTTTTGTGTGAAATACCTCGTTCTTCACGTTTAGTGTTTTCATCCTGGCTGGCTTCACAAAATATTTTATGTGTCTTCAAAAAAAAAAACACTTTCACCGGATGTTTAGCTAAGAGACAATGTGGCTTTTTACTGTTCTCTTTACTACTGCTTATTGTATTTTCAAATTTGTTTGTTTCTTTTCTCTTTCACTTTTGGCCGAATGTGTTTACATGGCCCACTTTTGAAATAAGAATGAAGGGCTTTCTAATAAACACGTCCCACATACCTCTACTCTAACGGCACATTTTTTTTTCAATTTTGTGAAACTGGTTTTATGAAGTGAAAGATTGCAATGTAACTATTCGAAATATGGACATACATACATGTAATATGGACTCAGTTTTTTGTTACATTTTGGAATTGGACCACTTTCATAATTACTGGCACATATATTGAAAGTTCTGTGAGCATTATTCTATGTAACCATTTTAAAAATTCCTGAAACAAATTTCACACCACTAATCCATTAAAATTTTCTTCGCATCAAATGATAAAGCCCTTTGGAGATAAAAATACACTTGTGGTGAGATTTTCTAAAATTAAGTTACAAAAATAAAATAAATAAATATAATGAATAAATGAAAATATATCAGGTTAGTGCATACTTCAGGTTCACATAAAGTGTGTCAACTTGACAGTCAATACTAAAAGTATTTTACGTATGGATTATCAGTGCTGCAGGGTCAATATTGCCCGATATTGATTTGAAAGCTAACAGATGCATGCCGTATGAAAGGAGAATATGTTATGGTTTTTGCTTCCATCCGTTGATTTTTATTATAATAAAAGCTTTATAAAATTTATTGTTATATGTACATTTGAAATCTTATTGATTTTCTGTTATGTTTTCTTCAAAAAGTGAGTGGTGTAAGTTACAAGATTGTATATGTATATATGAATATGCACATACATATATATTTAGAAATAAAAATGGCATCTAATTATATTCTTCCCTCCAAGAAAGGACCTCCGTTGCCTTCATGTTTAAACTCTTGCTGCCTTTGTTCTTCTAGTTTGTACTATGTTGATGATGGCTATAACAATCCAGCCAAATACCGCAATCCAGGCAAATATTAGCGTTAAATGGAAACATATCGAACTATTGATGCGTCCATAACGTCGACGTTCATACGAGATGCTTTCGACCAAATAATCCATGAAGTCAAATATGGCCGAACATGAGAGGCGACTCTTGAGGACGGGAACAATGTTGCCCACACCTTGGATTTCTTTCAATAAAGCTTCACGGTACTGTTTGCACGTCACTTCAAATCCGTCAGTGAAAATAGCTGCATATATCAGGCAATAAATAGCCATAACAGTGGCTATGATGCCAGTTGGAAGCCAATAATAGGGCGATATATCATTGTCGGTTAATTCGGATTCTGTGGTCACCACAATCATGTCACCAGATCTACGAAAAAAATTAAATAATTTGGTATTATGATCACAATTATCTTTAAAAACATGTATGCTAATTATTGGCATTTTATCTATGCTTATGTGTATCGTGCGTAACTTTTAATATTCATGCTACTGTGCCAGCGGTCATATTCTATAAACTGGCTGAATCATCAATTGGGGTTTCCTAAGTCCACACTTGTCTTTACTTAACCTCTGACCACATTTTAGAAATTATTGGCTGTTATTCAATTGTGCCAAATTTATGCACGAATGATGTCAATGATCATTTGTCGTATTGTTGCAAGTCAGTGTGACCAATAACGAAAACTAGTGGCTATAATTGATGAATTGATGTAACATTTCATTAACTTGTTATTAGTTTGCTTCATGGGTTATATTTTTGTGTAAATGGAAATATGCATGCGAGTATAATTACGCAATCCGATGAAATATTGCTTTTTGTCGGTTGCTAACACTTTGAATATGGTTTCCGGTAGATCTAACTAAATATGCAGTCCCCGAAGTCGTGTCTCATGAAACATTCGCTGTAAAAATATAAAATGTTGGCTGATTTTGTCATATTTGAAACTCAATATAAGGTAAGAAATATAGTAAGATCTTCCTCAAAATGTATTTGTTTCGTCAGCCAACGATATTTTAAACGTTGAAACGGTCTGCTATATTTGTGGCTCATACTGAACCCCCTCAATTTCAAGATTAAAGTTTAGTGGAAAAAATTAATAAATAAATTAATAGTTTGCTATTTAAATTTCAATGTTTTTTTTTGTACTATCGTTGTTTTTCATAGAATTTTTTGAGATCTTTTACTAAATTTTAAAATCTCTTTAAAAAACCGAAATTTATCGCGTTGCACACGTCCTAAGATACATAAATATCGCGAGCGCTGAATTTTGTCCGGTTCATGGTATTAAAATTGTATTTGGAGATTGGAAAAAAACAAGAATGGGCGTGTTGCCAGGAGAGGTGTACTAAATCGTTTGGTCCCTATCAAATTTTGTTGTGAATTAATGCACAATGAAACAAGGAAAATGAAAACTTACTTAAATCTTCCGTTTAAAAATTATGGATTGAATCTTCTTAAATCAGCCTCTCTTCTTACAGGCATTTTCATTTTCAGAACCAAACTTATTAATCGCCTGATGCGTGAACGTAGCAATGATTTAAATCGTATAATTTGTATTTGAGATACCAGAGAATGTAAGATCTTTTTACATTTTGTCAACCGTTGAAAGAAATACAATAGACCAAATTGTAGTTTACTGCAGCTTGTCAATTTGAAATTACGGTAGAAAAATTAAATTAAGCCTCAAAGTAATGCATTATCATTCAAAGATCTACATTTACCAAACGCCTGATAACTGCCAAATTTGACCGAATTTAGTCCAACTGAATGAAAGGTATGAACTCGAAATTATATAGACAAAATCGGTAATTTTTATAGAAAAAAAACCTCGATTATTTTAAAGTTCGCAGAGCACTAAGTATACGAGGTGTGATTAAAAAATAACCGTTATTTTCAATTTTTTCCAAAAAGTATTTATTTATTCATCAATTTCTATTTTATTTCCTTTAAAGTAGTCCCCCTCAGATGTAATACACTTGTGCCAGCGTTTCTTCTAATCCTCGAAACACTTCTAAAACGCGCTTTTTGGTATCGCCAATAGCTCCTGTTTCGATTTTTCTTTTATCTCCTCAATCGTAGCAAAACGCTTTTCTTTCATCGGTGTCTTCAGTTTTGGGAAGAGGAAAAAGTCAGCGGGGGCCAAGTCTGGTGAATACGGTGGTTGAGGTGTGATTGCGGTCTTGTTTTTGGCCAAAAACGCACGCACAAGCATCGATGTGTGACCTGGTGCGTTATCATGGTGCAAAATCCATGATTGGTTTTTCGACAATTCTGTGCGTTTCTGACGAATTGCTTCTCGCAAACGGCGCATTACTTTAATTACATTAAGGTAGTATTCCTTATTGACCGTACTACCTTGTGGCAAGAATTCATGATGCACCACGCCATTGCAATCGAAGAAAACAGTGAGAAAACCCTTTACATTCTCTCTCTTCTGGACGTTTCCATTGGGATGATTAGGCTTTAGTTTCAATGTCATAGCCATACACCCATGATTCGTCATCAGGTATGACCTTTTTGAGAAAATCTGGATCGTCGTTGACGACGTTCAACAGCTCCCGAGCGATGTCTATGCGACGTTGTTTTTGCTCAAAATTTTGCAGTTTTGAAACAATCTTCGCTGTCGCACGTTTCATGCCTAACATCCATAAAAATTGCTTGACATGAGCCGAACGACATGCCAACATCATCAGCAACCTCTTTAATAGTGATTCGACGATTATCTAAAGTTATTTTCTTCACTGATTCAATGTTTTCATCGGTTGTTGTCGTGCATCGTCATTGACATCTTCTCGGCCTTCCTTAAACCGGTTATACCACAATTGAATTTGTGTTCTGTTCATAGTAGACTCGCCAAATGCCACAGTAAACATTTCAAATGTCCCTGCACATTTAATTTCATTTTTTACACAAAACTTAATACAGTTTCTTTGATGCATTTTCGAATAGTAAAAAATCGAAGATCACACCAAAACACGACTAAAATTTTTATCTGTCAAAAACAAACTGACAATCCAAAATGGCTGATATTGTCAACATATATAACAGAAAAAAATGCGAAAATCGAACATACGTAACTTAAGAAATTTGAAAAAAAAAAACATTTTTTTTATCACACCTCGTATATTAATAGAATAGACAACAATTTAAATTACCGCATTCTACGAAATTTAAATTGCGGGGGAAAATGAGAACTTAGTAAATTAGTCAATATGTATGGGAGATATTGGAAGGTAAATGTAATACCTATATATGTATGAACCTGAAAATATATGGACTAGATCTGTCGTTTGTACAGGAAATACCAAAAGGGTCATGTTCAATAGCGCGTTTGTTTCAAAGTTCACAGATCACTATATGTATAAAGCAATATAATGAACAAAAATTTGGATTGTTGCAGCCTACATATTGCAAATTACGGGGGAAGTTTAAACTTTGGTAAATCGGCCAATTTATATGGGAGATACCAGAAGGGGAGCAACGTTATGGTACATTTACAATGTCGAATTTGGCTAAATATTTAGAAATGTGCGACCTTTTTCTTTTTTTCCTTCGTCCTACTTGACTTAGTCATTAGATGTCATTGGAATGGTATATAAAATATTTTAAATTTGTTCATCAATAATTAAAGAACAATAATTGCGTTTTTTAATTATTGAATGTAATAATCAGAAAAATATTATTATTTTGCTTATTAATTTTTTCTTTTTTCGTACTCTTAAATACCAGTAACCTCGATATAATAGGGCAGCCAGAGTGGTTGTTAAAACTATTATCGCTAACTGTATCGAAAACTCTCTTTTCAAAAAGTGAACTGAACACATTTGTTTACCGATTCCCCATTAGTTGTTTTAGTTACCTCGGTTTTTAAGTTGCGTACAAAACCGTTTAACAATGTTATTCTTTTTTCAGCATTCATATTTGTAATTATTAGAATACTTTTCAAAAAAAAAAAATCGCTTTAATGGAAGTTTCATATATCTTTTAAAATGTACAGAATTTTGAGGACATAATCAATAGTAGTAAAAAAAATATATTCTCGCTTACATATATTAATATTTAAATACACATATTACGTATTTTTTTGGAAAAATAGCTGTAATTTGTGAACTATATCGAATTTACGATTGGGAGTGGCCGCAAATATGTTTATAAATAAAAACAATAACATTAGCGAACAAACTCGATGTTGTACTAAATCCACTTAATCATATTTTCTTGTGATTGCTGACATTATTATACATAACTCCGCTTCAAACTTGCCTATAACTTAAAGTATGTGTTGACCTACTTATCTACTACGTAAATAAATTTACTTGCCGCTCTATATGAGATCAGCCTATTATTATAAATTTTGATATTTTTGTTTTGCTCCTTATTTTTACTTACCTTTGTCGAATGGTTGTAGTTCCGCTCTTCCTTTTGCCCGTACCCAAACATACTCGATACACATGATAGATGCCCAACACAACGCAAAATAGTAGGGGCAACAGCAGACCATAGGTGGCGTAGTGGCAATAGGCTATGTGGCCGCCCTCAAATGAGGTATATGTGGAGCGGGCATGAAGGTAACATCCACAATTGGTCTCAGGGCAAGCATTCAGAACGTAGCGCCAATGGGACCATGACACGGCCGACGTTATACAGCATATCACCGAAGAGGCAATGACCAGGGGATAAAAGTAAGCCAAAGCACGTTCAGCACCATAAGTCATGTTACTCAATTGTATGTTAGTTAAGTGTGATTTCTTTAGTACAGTTTCACAGTTTAGTTCGATTGATGTATTTTTTGTGCAAGTTTTATCTTTAAGATACTCTTACGTTTTATCGATTATATGGCTTAATGTTGTATCTAATGAACTTTTTAATTCAATTTATGCTTAAAATTATTTTTAACACACTTTTACTTTTGTTTATTAGTTAAAGCATTTACTTTCTTTCGTAGTTTGTGGAATATTGCAATCAAAACAAACCAAGAGATACATAGTTATGGTAGTGCTTTTGTCAGATAAACACGTTTAACTACTCCAAGTATTCAGCCATAACTGTCGCTCATTCTTCCTATATGTGTTAATAACGCCAACAGTTGTACGCAGAACGCAGAGTAACTGGATGTAAACAACCAATATATGTATCTATCTATTCACTCAAGCGCACTCGCCTCAAAACGTCCACGTAGTAGTTGTGAGAATGAGCACTCTCTTGGTTAACTGCTCTGAGACACTATGCCTGCAACTGTGAGCATGTACTTATGAGAGAGAGATTCAGCTCAGTTAGCACACCTGTGGAAGAGAGTTACGTTCATTCCACTATAGGACACCTTTGTTTTCGTATTTACGCAATGTTTCCTATTGGAATGTGTATGTAAACTGTTTACGGATTCGCTTTGTTCGTTACTTTTCTCGTTAACATTATGTGGGCAACTGAACTGAATATGGCTGGAGTTCTCCTAAAATGGGCTCTTCCCATCGTTCAATAGTTTTCAACTGACGGTAGTAAAGTCTTCCACTGCTCAGACGAGGGTATTATGAAAATGTAGATAATGTATAACATAAGAATTGATATGAGAGGGGGAACAGAGGCGAGGTCTTTACACTGGTATGCAATTTCAAGATGTCTCAAAATTTACACAATTCACGCAAGAAAAAAAATGCTGTGATTGGGTTGTTTATCAGGCTACGAGGGCAATCAAAAAGTAGTAGTAGTATAGATGGTGCCAGTAGTTTGAACGAATTACTTTGGTGAAAAGTGGCAACCTTATAAAACATATGTTTTAAGTTTTAAGGTGCCACATTGTTGAGTAATTTTATTTGAGCCTTCAAAAGTAAACAGTCTCAGTGGATTTGTAAACATGGAAAAAAATAATCACCTTTATGTAATGCAATATTTCCATTTAAAAGGTCTAAGTCCAATAAATATTAAAGCCGATCTAGATTCCACTCTGGGAGAGTCTGTTCCTTCGGTTACCTCTCTATAGAATATTGGGTAGCAAACTTTAAACGAGGCCGTACGAGCTGCCAAGACGAACACCGTAGCGGTCGACAAATTGAGGTGTTAACGCCAGACACGGTGAAGAAAAACCACAGAATGGTATTGGGTGATTGTCAGCTGAAGATGCGTGAGCTAGCTGACATTATAGGCATTTCAAAAAGTGTTATACATCGTAAATTACAGAAAGATTTGAAGAAGAGAAAGCCGTGCGCAAGATGGGTGCCACGTTTGCAAAACAGCGTCGCAAAGATGTTTTAGTAGAGTGTTTGGCGATGTTTCACTGCAATAAAGCCAAAATTTTGCATCGATTTATAACCATGGGTGAAACATGGGTCCACCATTTCACACCTGAAACAAAGGAACCGTCCAAGCAGTGAATTGAAATGAGAGAATCGTGTCCAAAGAAGGTTCCATCTGTGCAGGGTATTATTTTTATTGATTATCTTCTGAAAGGAAAAACCATCAACGCCAAGGACTATAATTTTTTGCAGCGTGTAAGTGTTAAAATTATGGAAAAAGTAGCATTTGGCGAAAAAGAAAGTGTTGTTTCGCCAAGTCAAGACATCTACTACTGCGATGGCCAAAATTAATGAGTTACGAATAAAGTTTGAATTGCTTCATCACGCACCTTATTGGCCAAATTAAGATCCCTCGGACTATTTTCATTTCTAAACTTAAAAAAATGGCTCGGTGGTAAAAGAGTTGCTAACAATGCAGAGGTGGAATCTGACAGTTAAGGAGTTTGACAGTTCTTACTATAAATAGGGTATTGAAGCTATTGAATGTCGCTGGAAAAAGTGCATCGAGCTAAAAGGAGATTATGTTGGAAGTAAAGAAAATTTTTCCCAACATTTTTGTGTCTTCTTTGTTAGATCGACTAGTTTTGGGGTTTCCCTCGTATATGCCACATGATATATTGTTGTCGCCTTGTTGAAGCTATATGTCGTCTGGTCTCTTCCATATTTTTCAATTAGTCACACTAATTAATTACCATTTTCTGATCAGCATAAAATCCATTCGAAACAGTTGCACATTGTGGATGCATTTGATTCTCAACAATCTCTCGTGGATATTGCGAAAACTAAATTCGAAATTTTTATAATTAAGGAATCAAGATAAAGATGAGCATCATCATGGAAGACGAAACTTATCTTCCAAACTAGGGTGTTCCATAATGTTTTTAATTTAATTTATTAATTTAATTTAGCTTGTAATTTAATAATAATAATAAAGCCTTTCGGCCAATTATATGTAAATTACAATATGGAGCAATTCATCTGTTCTAGATTCAATCTGTTCAATTATATAAATTTAAAAAAACACATAATAAAAATTAAATATAAAATGTATAAAAATATAACAAGATTTTAAAGAAGGTATGATTATTAAAGACAAAACAAAAAAAAAAAAATAATTTAGAAGTTAGAAGTTAATCGGTATATAATTTGGAAATATAAGATAATCGGTATCTAATAAAGGCTGCTCACAATTTAATTGAAAACAAAATTTTATAGTACAGTCTGAAAGTGTTGCAGAATGTGCCTTTTGTAAGAATCAGGACACAATTTAAAACTTTTTAAATGGCTTGGTAGTAAATTGTAAATTCGTGCTACTCTTACTACAAAAGCACGACCCATGAGTGTGGTTATTTTAGGAATAAGAAGCTGCTTATTACGAATGGAATGTAAAAAGTTAAACAAACCAAAAAGAAATTGAGGACTACACAGTCGAACAACTTTATAAAATAACAACGAAAACTCAAATCGATATAATTTTTAAAACTACAACTCAAGAAACTCTTAACATACGGTGTTATATGAACACGACGCTTCAGAGAATACAAATATCTCATAACTCTATTAAACGCCATTTGAATTTTCCTCATATTTTGTTTATTAGTGCCACTATATAACTCTAAACAATATCGGATACTAGGCATGATATAAGCATGAACCAATTTCTCCTTAATCGATCTGGGCAACACTAAATCAGTTTTATAAAAACTTCGAAGTGAAGAGTGAAGTTAATGAACTTTCTAATTGTTAACTGTTAACTGCCACAGCCACTACACAGCACTACCACACAAAAGCCACAAAATTTAAATCTTGTGTGAATTGAATTGAATTAAGACCCTTGAAGAGCAATTTTAGTATTTTTTTAACACTCAAATATAAAGCTCAAGAATGAGTTTCGGCTGGTATGTGATTCTTACAATAGGAATAAGTTATTTGTTGGCCACTTGAACTTATAGACGGGATTTCGTACAGGACTTTTATAGTTCCATTTTTGTGAAATAAAACTTGGTTTGTTCTTTGTCATTACTTAAGGTTCCTCCAACATATTCCCAAAAATAAAACATTTTGAGTTAGAAAGCCAATAATGTTTTATTACAAACCAGAAATTTGAGACTCACCAGTAACCATTAATAAAATACGTTTTGGAAGTATTCCAAAAACTTATCGTCACAAAGAGAGTGAGCTTCGGTTTTTTTATCGCTTTAGATAATACGCACTATAGCACTTTTGTGCTTATAACCTGCTAACAAATATTGAATATAATCTTAAATTATCATGCGGCTAAAATGTGTCACAAACAGCTGACATCGAATGACGTTTTAGCATAGTCCACATACATACGCCCCGACGCATTCCGACATAATTGTTAGAAAATAGGCTCAAAAGCCTTTAATTTGCCAATTTTGACGATCCTTTAACAAATTGTTAAAAGACATGAGATTAAAAGTATTTAAGTTACAATGATGATCATAATTTCCATTCCCAAGATAGGTTAAGTTCTTGTGCGGGCAGTGTCATCCCTACTGCAGCAAATTTGCTCATGAAAAGCAGCAGAAAAACATGAGACATTTTCGAGCCTTCTATTACCTCTATCAGAACGATCTGTATTGTGAGACCAACAGACAACGAGACGGACGAGTTTAAATTGTAATAAATACACATACATACTTTATGGGCTTCAGACGATTACTTTTTATCGTTACAAATTTAAACTGTAAACTTAGCGGACCTGGAAGCCTGAGGGAAAACAGCTTATATGCAATTTCTAAAAATATTTCTTCAGCACAGACATAAACTTTTAAAATTATATTTAGAATAAAGGGGGAGCAATTTAATATAGGTGAATTTCGAATGACCTACAAAAAAAATGTAATATGACGTATACGTCCTGGTGCTTGTTTTTTAAGCTTAGCTCTAAATTCTTTCCCTTGAAAGAGTTCACTTCAATATTACTTACTGACCCTTAGTTATTTGTATAAAAGTTGTTGGCATAGCAACTGCTTAATTGCTTCGTAAGGAGCTTGTTCTCTCTGAACATCTGGTTCTAAATATACTGTCCTGATATCTACAATGACCAATATTTTTTCATGGTGAAATCAATCTGGTCTTCATGAACAATGTAATATTTACTGCTTCAGACTATAAAGCATACCTCTCCATAAAACTTACAAATATTGAATACAATCTTACGTTATCATGAGCCCAATATGTGTCAAAAATTGCAGACATCGGGTAACGCTATGATCATTTCCTTCTCTTTTCCGAACTGGCGGCTTTGAAATGTCCTACTTTTGCCGCTGCGGTCGTCCGCAATATTTAGGTAATTGTAGACGAAATTTATACGCTCAAAACATGCTGCAACGGAGGTAAGTTCGTATTGAGTTAGCATCATAGAACTTTTGAACTACTCGTAAGGGTCACATGCGGAAAAAGAATTGTGTTGGAGGCAATTATTTGGGCGATCATATGTCATGATCTCACATTAGCTGTATTTTGATGCACTAGATCACGTTGATATCCGTATGTTTTAAAACTTATGATTTGTATGACGCCGATAGTCTCCAATAACCATTATCCGATTTTTTTAATATTAAGGACTTCTAGCACGGATTCGTCCGATAGTTTCACTACTCAGTACAACAAGGTAAAATTGGGGTTTTGTTTGCCAAGACAGTGCTTTGTCATTAAAGCGCATGCATGGTTCGTAGTCGTCCATATTTGCAAACTGTTCTTCTAATTTCCATACTAACATCATCAAGGTTTATTGGTGACGGAGTCAAGGAAAATTAGTCCATTCGCCGTTTCAAAGTTATCCGTATGTATTCCTTTCATTTCCATTCATTTTCTATTCGAATGCTATAGAAAAATTAATATAACAGAAATTCTTTTCGGCATAATTTACATTACATTTGCCCATTTACTGTCATCAATGAACCATCCTCATATCGCGAGAACAGAACGTGTTCGATGTTTCTTTATCAAGATAATGAAGAGTTAAAATTCAGTACAAACCAGCTAACCATGTCTCATCGTCAGTCAGCCAGTTACTCTAAGCATTCATTCATTCATTCATTGTTTAATGGATGATTCATACTGCTGCAAGGGAACATGAAACGTACTCATATATTTTTCTATCGTATGGACAGGCCAGCAGCTGCTATCCGTAAATTGAATGCATATTTGTTAATTATAATCATTAATTTGTTTTTCATTCAGTTATTTCTAGACGTTCTACAAATAATAGTACCAATTGTTTTCTTGTTAGACTGAAAAAAGTGTAAGATTAATTGAGATAATACTCAATCAAACTATTTTGAATTTGAATTTGTAAAATGTCCGTTTTACATATGAATCTACAGTATACGGTCGAACTATTGTGAGGGTGATACTTAAGCGAATCATGAAAAAATTAGTTACCACAATGTCAAGAGCTGTGTAAAATGTAGGAAGAAATACACTTTGAGTCTTTTGTATGTTATAGTTGTAATGAATAGTTGAAATTCCGAAAGTAAACATACATATATAGCTGCTCAGATCAAATTTAATCGTTAAAAATCGCCTAAAATTGATTAAATTTCAAATGAAAATATTTTTCATTTTGTTTGAAAAAATTACATCGACAAATTTTTTAGGAGTAGTTTTAGATAACAAACTAAGCTTTAACTATCATGTGGATAATGTAGACCGGCATTCAAATTATTCACTGCGAAGTTTTTATAACACTGATTTAGGGTTGCCCAGATCGATCAAGGAGAAATTGGTTCATGCTTATATCATGCTTAAAATTATATTTAGAATAAAGGGGAGCAATTTAATATAGACGAATTATGCATGACGTACAAAAAACTATAACGTGACGTATACGACCTGGTGCTTGTTTTTTAAGCTTAGTTCCAAATTCTTTCCCTTGAAAGTAATCCTCCCTTGAGTAGTATTCTATATTGTTTAGAGTTATATAGTGGCACTAATAAACAAAATATGAGGAAAATTCAGATGGCGTTTAATAGAGTTTGAGATATTTGTATTCACTGAGGTGTCGTGTTCATATAACACCGCATGCTAAGCTTTCCTTGGTCTGTAGTTTTAAAAATTATATCTATTTGAGGTTTTATTTTATAAAGTTGTTGCACTGTGTAGTCCTCAATTTCTTTCTAGTTCGTTCAATTTTTCACATTCCATTCGTAATAAGCAGCTTCTTATCCTAAAATAACCACACTCATGGGTCATGCTTTTGTAGTAAGAGTAGCTCGAATTTACAATTTACTACCAAGCCATTTAAAAGGTTTTAAATTGTGTTCTGATTCTTACAAAAGGCACATTCTACAACACTTTTAGACTTTACTGTAAAATTTTGTTTTCAATTAAATTGTGAGCAGCTTTTATTAGATGCCGATTATCTTATATTTCTAGATTACGAGTATATACCGATTAACTTCTAACTTTTGAGTTAGTCTTTTTTTCATACTTTTTTGTCTTTAATACTCATACTTTCTTTAAAATCATATTTTATTTTTATAAACTTTATATATAATTTTTAATGTGTGTGTTTTTTTAACTTATAATATTGAGCAGATTAAAACTACTAGCTGATGAATTGCTGCATATTGTAATTTACTTATATTTGGCCGGAAGGCTTTAAACTACAAGCCAAAAATAAATAAATAAATAAAAAAAATTTCTAAATAAAATTAAAAACTTTTCACATGAAATTAAGAAATTGTAACAATTTGGAAATTGTATGCTATAAAATAAAATATAACCCAAATAAATGTCTCAATATTTTCCCTTATATGTATATATAAATAGAGACAGAAATTTGTCCAAATTCTAAACTTCATTTGGAAATTTCTCAAATTCTTTTACAGCTTTCTTAATGTTAATGCAGAAATCTCAAATAAATAGAATATTATTTTCATTTTGAATTTTTTCGATTATAAACGGGAAATCTCATTCAGATTTGGAATTAGACGACCCTATTTACCACAGTTTTTGGGCCTCATAATTATTAAGCATTTCTGGCAACGTTAACCAAAACCGGCAGCCTCTAAATTTTAGAGGCGCTTTGCTTCAAGAACTAAAGTTGATCAGGAGAAGCTTTTGGAATTTATTGTACACGAACAAAAATTCAATTCTTCGCGGTATAAATTTCTGTGGAGGACTATAACAGTCGTAAATCTTAATGAAAACCTTTATAAATTATATTTTGTAATATCATGGCCCGAAATCGCACGTCAGCTAAATCGATCCGATCCTTCAAGTATCTCCAAACGAATTGGTCGTTACAAGTTTCATTTTTTCACTTGTAATACTTAATTTATAGACAGCAATAATTTCATTTTTTTCTCAGTTGTAATGTCTTACAACATTTGGATTCATATCTTTCATTTAGTGTACTAAATCCAATACAATTTAGAATGCGTCAGGCGTCTAGAAAACCAGTTTATGCCAGGCTCTAATTTAGCTTATTTTATTATGTGTTAGCCCAGAGTAATAATTGTTTCAGTACGTTCTTTTTTGGGCCGCCTCACAATTTTGTACGAAAGCAAATGGACAAACTGCTATGATAGTGGAATTTTATATAAAATATTTATCATATGTAAATATCAATGAAAATTTGTCTGTATGCCTGTATAGACCCATGTATCGTAATGCATTCACCATTTTCCTAACTCATACAATTTGAATCTGTCTGTATGCTCATATAAACCTCTATATCGCTATACATCTACTAGTCGAGTTTCGAGCTCGAGTTTCTTGAATCGAATGTTTGATTATTTATAACTATCTTTCGGAGCAGACTATTATGGTATAAAAATAGTAATAATAACGGTACGGCGTTAAAAGGTTATTTAAGTGAAAATTATATGAAAATCTTTCTAACTTATCCTGATGGTGGTCAAAAACTTCACAATATTTTTTAATAGCGCATCAGAAATCATCATTGAATTTTGAATTTAATTGTATTTTAAAGCGTCGATATCTGCATACTTTTCCAGTTCATAGTTTAGATAACGCCGATAGTTTCCGTTAACGATAATAGGAGTATTTTTGTCTCCAGAACTACGGATGTTTAGTTGTCCTGAGAGTAATTTACGATTAAATTGTATGCTTAATTCTTAATAGCATCTGTTCGCTCCCATTTCCAAGCTGACATCATTAGGCTTATTGATGCGTAGGCATGGCATATGAAGTTATTCACCACTTCAAAGTTGTAGTTGTCAATGTTCAATCTCTTTCTTGCTACCCTAACTTACAGTCGGACCCATTTTTTGGACTCTTTCTCAATGCTCGAGAAGATTGCAATAACATTTCGCTGTTCTTGGCCAATGATGTCAAGATATTCAGCGTGCGCAAGTAACATATGCTTTTTGATAATCATTCCCAAAAGTATATCAAATGCCTTGCATTATAGGTTGTCGTCCTGGTTTTATATTTTTACAAAAACAAATCTCGCAGAAACATCTGCTTTCGTCGGCTGCCAAACACAAATAAAATTAGACAAATTGCTCAAATTTTGTCAGTCGCTTCATAGATTTAGTGTTGCATTAGGGAGAACAATTTTAATTTGACTTTTGTTTTTATACGCGTTTTTCAGTTAAGTGACCAATTAAATGCATGATTATTTAAGTTTCCGACTGCCTGCTTATAGGGGATATTTTACTTATCTGCTAGTTGTGAAATGTAGCAATAAAATAACTACTTTTGTGGTATTCACCTTAGCAACAGTGAACTACGTTCAACTGTTTATGATGCACAACAAATTTAACTGACATTTTTAATATACATATTTTGGGAAACATTCACATATTTGAGAAATGACCAATAAAAAGGAAGAGGAAGAGTCTCATAAATTGAATGTTTATGGTTTCATTGACTATAAACGGCCTTTGAATAAGCAGCAGGATATGAGAACGTCAAATTATCTGGCCAGCGTACCTATGACAGATGATATGTTGGGCGGCAAGATTCATGCACGATTTAAGGAATCCCGGCACTACATAGAAGACCCAGTATTAGACCAACAACGTATAAGTGATTATAAAGCTAATTATTTGTGGAAGGTAGGTAGGAATGGTGTAAAAAAATTAAAAATCTTATAAATTTTGGAAACATACTTCAGTACGGTGACGCCGATGAAGTACGTAATCCTACTTTAAATAGAATTGACTTTATCAAACCGTTCTACGATTGCCAAATGAAATTTTTAAAACGTCCAATGGTGCCGGCCTGCAGTGTGTCCCATTCGGATTATCTATGGCATCCGGAGCTAGCCAGGGAACCGCCGTTATCGATGCCCATGCCGACACCCGTAATTGCGACGAAAGTCAACATGGATCGTGCCAAGCCGGGTTATACCAAATATTTAGATCCAACCGCTACCACTTCTCGTCTAGACTATCATCATCGTTCACCTCAGGATATTATGAGCGGCATTGGAGCCAATGATAGTATAACATATTGGAATTGGCAAAGCATGGAGCAGCGTACGAAAAAAGTCTTTCATGAAGCAGATCCCCAACAATGCGATAAAGCGCCAGCGACTGATTGCATCAAAAGACGCTGTGAATTTGCCAGTTTAGTTAAGGCTGTTCCGCATTCAGGTCTTACAACTGAAGTAAGAGAAAATTATGTGGAACCATACAAAAGAGCCAGTGACTATGATAGCACGAAGATACGAAACATTTTAGCATTTGTAGATGCAGAACCTTCTGCGAAACAGTCTGAATATGGAATTTTGGGTTCTGGCGAATGCACAAGCAAATACGTTTGAGTAAAGAGGAAAAAGAATTTATAAAATTCAGATAATTTGAGTAAACATATAACGTATGCACTCATATGTTACAAATTCGTTTTGCTTGTTGTTTCTTTGAATAAATTTAGCTAAAGAAAAGTCTATTTTTTTTGCAAAAATCACAGTGGAATTACTTACAAATGTATACTTTCCATTAAATAAGATTGTCCAATAACATAATTGAGTGGCTAAAGAAATGCGAAATTTATTGCCAATAAATTTAAATTAATTAACTTGGTTGACTGCAGAGCTTTTATTGGCAATTCAATTAAATTAAATTAAATTAGTAGACTGCAGAGTTTTCATTGGAGGAATGGAATGACCTTTTAGTCGTTTTGAAGTCTTAAAATCAATTTGATATATACATTTATAAGAAACAGATTTAATTATGGGCGTGGTCATTAAATAATTTAATTTCATTTATTGAACAGTCTTGTAATTTAAAGCCTTTTGACCAATATTAAGAAAATTACAAAATGCATAAAATAAATACTACTGGAATTGAAAAACAAAAACAAATTATAACTTAGAATGATTAAAAAGACTTCAAAGAGAATTACCATTTTCTATTGGGAAAATAAAGTAAGTCTGTATATTTTGTATGAGAAAAATTCTCTTGAGCTGAAGTCTCTTATGGAAAAAAGTATATAAACAAATGCCAGGTGAAAGTCACTCCCTTAAAGCAAAGTGACCTGTAAAATAATATTTTTGGACAGAAACGTGTCCTGGGAAGCGGAAAATTCTTCTAGTGGCCAGTTTTCACATGTCTAGAAATAAATTAAGATGATGTCCGATGTAGCCATTAATTTAACAAGAAAAAAAGTACTAGGATACTTTAATAAATTATTTTAATGTAAACTAAAAAATTATGGAATAACACTTGCCATTGGTTACTTAATATCAAGTAAAATCTTAAAAAAGTCATTTCACCTACGCTAGTTAGAGCCACTTCATCTACGGGATAGAAACTTTCGTTGAAGGAATGGGAGAGAAATATAAAAATATATGTATATCGTCGCGGAGGTGAGACCTCAAATTTCTATGACCTATCTATCTTTGCAGCCACAATCCGCTCAGACCTTATGCGATTATTCTCGATATCTTCAAATTATGAGTATTCATTCGCTTCTCTCCTCCTGTCTGCTTCAAAAACTGCATGAAGATATCGCCTTTGTTTCCATGGCTGTTATGTCCAATCGCATGAATGCTGTTCGAGAGAACCATTCGATCATTCATTCCGATACACGTCTCTATGACCCGAAATTATTATCAGTGTTATTTTCGACAACGAAATTCGTTTGGATAATTCTATCTGCTTTTTGTTAATACAGCTTATGAATATGTAGGATGATTGTAAGGCCATCATGGGTGCCAATAGAGCTTCCCATGTGCCACGTCACGTTTCGCGCATACCATTTCTTAATAGAATTATTTAGAAAGGGGGAATAGGAGCCTGGAGATATTGTTTACAGTGTTATGATTGGCCCAGGCTGCGGGCACGTTTGACAGAACAGTTTCATCGCAGTTTATCAACTCCCAGTTTAAAGTAAGGACAATAGACACCACATTTAAATGTATTATTATAACAATATTATATTTATGTATACATATTTCTTCTCTTTCTTTTTTCCATAATAGTAATATATTGATTAGTTGTTTTAGTTTTTTTTTTTGGTTATATTGTATGTATATATGTTGAATTTAAAAACAACATAAAAATACAGTTTATGTTTCCAATATTTGGATCTAAACAAGAAAATCTGAAAATAAATTTTACTGCAAACTCTCACTTATACGAGCAAAGAACGTTCTTACTTAACTAAAAATACTAATAAAATCTATATTATTTACAAATCGATTATAGGAATAACACAATATAAAACAAAATCGTAAAGAGACGAGGCTTTCTTTGTCACTAATATAAGGTAAACTTAACATATCGCATATTTTAAGTACGGGGTACATTCTACAGCTGTACTAGAGCATCGAAATTTTGTTTTTATGAAATTGATAACGAAATATGGATACGAAAACGAACAAATATAGACCAAAGCTAAACTATATTTGATTGCCAAATTTGTTCGGCAAACATTCTGAGAAATAGAAAAAAATATCCAAAATTTTGTATTACCAGTTGGTACTTTAAGAGACAAAGTTTGGAGCTGTTGAATTTGGTTAAAATATTTATTTGCTAAGTTATATTTTTAATAAAATGTTTCGTAAAGCCGAACATTAAGCTTGTAAATCCAGTGGAACTTCGAACAACAATCATTTGAACAATTATTGCTAATGTCAATAAGTTTTTGTAAAAAATATCCTTTTCCCAAAATGGTTTTCCTAAAGATGCGCTTTTAGCCTGAGGTGTCGAAAACTGACTAAGAATGATATCTTCATA
This sequence comes from Philornis downsi, assembly GCA_019455685.1. Classification (NCBI taxonomy): domain Eukaryota; kingdom Metazoa; phylum Arthropoda; class Insecta; order Diptera; family Muscidae; genus Philornis; species Philornis downsi. The sequence goes on along the minus strand of JAHXMU010000029.1, from coordinate 1,759,033 downwards.
TACAGATAAATACATAGGTAGACGACTTGTAACGAAAATCAGTAACAATAATTTAAATAATATATTGACTCGGCTATAAACAAAGTCCCACAGCAATCTACAAAAATCACTACCACAGTAAGCGAAGTTCCATAAATATAAGACAAAAAATCAATCTTCGATTTACAGTAATTTCCATACAAACAAATTCTTCGTTTAAAACCGATAATAATTTTAAATACATCCTACAGACTGACAGGGGAACGGACTCTCCCTTTCTCCATTTTGTTTAACAATTATAGATGTATATATATATACATATGTATATAAATATATATATGTATATAAATGTACATATATATCTTTCTAGATTAAAACTAAAGATAAAGGCTCACACACTCACACACACATACACGAATCTAAGGACTAAAGTTTTTAAAATTTGGTTCTATATTAAAATATCATCACTGTAACTTGAAGCCACACAAACACTTGCATTGTTGGAACGGTAAGTAGAGTTTTTCGACGTGGACGTCGTCGTCGTCATTAACTTTTGAAACGGACGTTGATGCGTACGTTGGGAATGTTGTTGTTGCTGTTGGGAATTTAACAGATTGTGCTGCTGCGATTTCTGATGCTGCTGCTGCTGGTGCAGATGATTCTGCTGGTAGTTGTGATTTTGATTGTTGAGCAAACGTCATTTTTTCGTATTAATACTTGGTTTGGGCAGCGAATTAATGAATGAGGTATGCGTGGGTATAGCGGGTGCCACAAATCCCAAGTCAGGTATTAAGGCTATGCTGGGTGCTATTTTCGCAGAGCCTACTTGAAATTGATTATTCTTTAGAGAAGCCGAGGAGTGACGATCTGGTGTAGGTACTGGTGCTGTGGAAAAATTTTGCATTATGTGAATCTGTTGCTGCGCTTGTCCCGCGTTTGGACCAGATGTCTGAAAATGATTGTATTGAGTATAATTATTATTGTTATTTAGAAAGTTCTTGGCTGGTTGATGCTGACTGGTGGCAGAGTTAAGATTTAGGGGTCCTTTATGATATAAACTCAAGGGGTTATTGTAAAAATTGGCATTCTGCCAAGCACCGCTATTGAATTGGGGCACTCCCCGATACACCGAACTTGGTTGCAAATTAGCTGGCACTTGAGCAGCAGCAGAGGGTGGGACTCCCGATACAAAATCGGACCATTCATCATCATTGTTAGAATTATTGTGATTCTGCGGCGGCATTCTATTGGTGTTAACAGGAGATCTTTGTTTAAAAGGGGAGTTGGATGGACTTTTTGCTACCGTTAAGTTATTGTTGGTAAGTACTTTATTATTATTTGCTGCAGGCACTGATACAAAGTCAGACCAATCATCGTCATCGTTGTTGCCCTCAAGTTCTTTATTGGCCACCGCAGCACTTATGGAAGGTGCGGTAACGACGATGGGATTGGCTTGGTGGGTTGGTGTTGACTTTTGCGATGAGTTAGAGTTGTTTGATTTCAAAGATTTGGGTTCGGGGAACAATTCTTCGATTCGTGCCAATTCCTCGGGATTAATAGAAGTGGTCGATTCGCCCCATTCAATTTTTGGCTTTTGGGATTCCATTGATATGGCTTGAGGTATTAAAATGGCTGGACTTAGAATCATGCCACAGACCGAAGCATTCGACGGCTTGGTAACATCTGACACAACGGGACTAGTATTACTAGAAGATGCTAACGATGACTTCAAGTTTGTTGGGGGACTCTGTGAAGCCACTTGCACGGATACAGTAGGTTCACTTGACACTGATTGAAAATCTGAAAATTCTTCACTAAATTCATCGTCAACTTCCGCTGGATTTGAAACACTCTTTGGACTATTGCCTTGCGCCGCATTACTAGCAAATGCATTTGGGTTTGTGACCGACGTTTTCATGAGGGAATCCATGGAGAAAGGGGAATTATATTCTATATCCCTATATTCTTTCTTTACTACCGTCTCATCGATTATGACGCCCATTGCCGCTTTTTCGTAATCAAAATCGATACTTGTCGCTTTTGTAGGGGACATTGTGGATGTAGACGATGACGACGATGACGATGTATTTTCTGCTGTCTTTGGCGGTGTGTAGATGTGTGTTTCTTTGAATGAGCCCGCAAATGTGGTCGACGTGACCACAAGTTCGATTATGTCCTTTGACAGATCCTCCGAGTCGTGTAGCCCGCCATTCCGTTTAAAGTCATTTGGAATTTGTGTCGCTATGGACGGCAATTCGATTTCTATCGCAGTTACGGGAGTTGGTATAGGTGAAGAGAACGTATTCACAGATTCCATTTCGCTAATGGGTGGTGTTTTCGATATTTTGTCTTCATTATCTAAAGGATTTTCAAATATCGTTAGTGATTCAGGTGGTTCCATAGCTAGATAAGGCACAGAGGTTGTAACTGTTGCCATCGATGATGTTGTTTGGGAAATTGGAACATCTGATGTTAATGTATTGTCTTGCGAAGCTAGAAGAAAGAAATACATATGTTGTATATAAATAACATTAATTCAGTGTTCATGCTAGCAGTTTTAGCTGTACTTTCCGTTTCATTCACTAGTTTTACTATAATTTATTGAGCGTCTATGAACAACGTGTATATGGTGCAAATTTAGGATTTTTTTTTTCTGATATTGAATATAAGGAAACTACTGCTTGTACTTGAAATGGCAACTCGAATTTTCTATGATTTGAAGCAAATTATTTTGCGACAGCCAGAGAAAACAACAAGTACGAGTTTCTATTCTTATCTCGAACTCCACTCCTTCAAAACTTTCTTTAAAGAATTAGCAAATTGGGTGAAATATTGTGTGTATGACTGTTTTTCTCTCCTTTTTCTTGTTCGACATTAGAAGTAATTTTGCGTTTATGCTTTATGATTCTCCTACGGTATGCTTGTAACGAATTATCTATTTAGTGGTTTCAAAACCGCCGATCTGCCAAGGCTGTCAGCTGTTAAATACCTGTCATCTGAAGTGTTATTTATTCAGTGAAAGTTTTGCAATTTACAAATATGGATCATTTAACAAGCAAAGAGCGCGTAAAAATTGTTAAAACTTACTACAAAAGTGGTGATAAAACGTGATTCAACATGGTCGATTTTGACTTATTGCGTGAGAAGTTTCCAGAAAGCGCAATTTAACATTCATTTATCATTTAATGGCATTGTATTTCATAATGACAACGTCCAAGCATTATAGTGAAATAAAAGTTTTATCGAAATAGTAGCTTCATGTGTACTTTATATAACTTTACTATTGAAATCGAAAAATGGATAACCCTGTATAATGCGATATGCACATCAGTCATTAAGAGCATTTAACTTCACTGGCAATAAAGTGAGTATCTTCCGAACCGTTGGGAATACATATATGTTTATTGGGACAGCATCAGCATATTTAGATTTAGGTGCTAAGTGATTTTCGCATATTTTTAGAATTCGTTATGCGCAGCTGAACATGATGACAATAAGAACTCATCGTTTATTTCGAAAGTTGTGCAAGTCGATTATTTTTACAGTGTGCAGTTGAATTAGTTTTGCAATATGTATTCCATATCGTAAAATAGGTTTATGTGCAGTAGAACGTATTATTAAAAATAAAATACATTCGTTAAAAAACATCGAATTCCACACTTCATACTAGAAATACAACGAATCCGTAAACTTAGTGGAGCAAATTGAATTTATGATTTGGCGAAATGCTTTGTTTGAACTTCAATGCCTGCTGTCGGCAATACAATTTAATATTTCTATAATAAAAATTAAACTTGTGGGCGTTTTTTAGATATTCCGAAAATATATTTTTTTTTCTTTCAGATATAAAACCGAATATGTGTGGTTAAAAAAGTGTAAATGTTTTTCTACGTTGTACCATCCAATTGGCAGGAGCATAAAGAAAAAATATTACGGTTTAAAATTTTTCGGCAATGCAAAATATAAATGTAAATGCATCTCTTTCCCAAAAGCAGACTCAAATATGTACTCGTATATTTGCTTAATGCCAGTTTTTTCCTTTTTTTTCCCCCCTTTCACATCTATCATTTGCTAGGTAAGCAACGCTTTAGACGTACCAAAAAAGGTTCTTAAAAACACTTTGAAGGCTATTTTTTTATATCATTAAATCGGTGACTCTTTATATCAGAAAATAATATCATAATAATAATAATAATATCATAATAATAATAATAATATCATAATAATAATAATAATATCAATAATATCATTTGTGATATTAAATATTTCCTTAACCTATTTTCGAAATGGGAACCAGTTTTTGCACTTTTTGAAAAAGTTCAGCTAAACATACCAATCTATTTTTTGAGCTATAATTTCTGCTTCAGTTGAAGCAGTTTTTCCTGAACCGGAAGAGTGGGATTGTCTGTACTTTCATCAAAGTTATGAATCTTGTGCATCCACTCATCTATTACACTTCTTTAAGGAATTATTTTTTCTTATATCATTCAATTCATTGCCAAATTTAAAAAAGCAACCATTAGCAACAAGAAAAATTTGCTACTTTTGGAGATTTTAGGAAAATATTCATATTAAGCCTCATTGCTCTTGTTTTAGATAATCCAATAACAATTCTACAAAATTACTTGATTTTAATTTAGGACAATTATGCTGGCAATTAATGAAAAGATTGTATCCAAAAATGTTCTACTTGCAGCGAAAAACACATGACGCATCAAGTATGAAAATATTGTTGCTTTGAAATATCGCTGTTGGATGCTTCAGAATTAAGACATAAGGGATTTAACGCTACACAACACCATAGACCACACAATAAAACTTTTACAATTAAGAACCGGGATGTCTAACAACCTTCACAAGGTTGTGTTATGACGAATTTTGCGTACTGACTAACTACATGATAATCTTTAAAATTTCTTAACTTTGAGAGGAAGAATATCCATAGGTCTTTATCCTATTTACAAATCGGAAGCGGAAAACTTACATCTATAAAACTCCAGAAAATACATTATAGACTTTTTGTTAGCAATTGGGTACGCAAAAACACACTGACGAAGAGATCTCAAATAACGAACTACATATGTGAAATTCAACTGGATTTTGTTCATACTATGTGAGTTTATTTTAACTCAGATGCAATAAATGATATTAGAAATTATCACCGCATGAACTAATCTATGTTTCACATAACTTGGCATTATCAAATCTATCGCAGAGTTTACCTTAGTTATCAAAATGTTCACCTAATATGAATTAGTTATCAATGGCAACTCTCAAAAAATATTATTTTATGGCGGAGAAACGATTTCGCTGTCCCATAAAAAAAGCTGTTAGCTTAATCACACAATTAGTGTTCAAAATGTAAACGACGCCTAATCGACATCATACGAGCTACTAAACCACAAGTAGACAATGATCGTTTGGTTCCTAAATTAACCCCTGCCGATGTCAGACGACTAAACAAACAAAAACATGCAGCTAACAACCACGCGGAAAAGAAATATATTCGTCGATGAGTAGACTTAAGATTTAAATACTTATTAATACGATCCCATAAGAGAGCGATTCAATAACATGAATAAAGCAGAAAAATTTTTCTCTATAATCTGAATTATAAATTATGAAAGTTCGTCGAAATATTGGATATATTTTATGGTTGACCTCAACCGCAATAACATTGGAAACCACATTGGAAACTTCTAATACAATTTTGTAGAAGTGTTCCTATCACTTAAATGGTTCGACACTTCATAACTCTCAAAATTATGGATATGCTGATTAGATCCCAGAGTGACGGCAAATTATGCTATTTAAGAAACGGATATTTACGCGCCAAAAAGATGCAATATAATCTAGTTGACAACGAACTCGATGAAAGGCGCAGAAGAGGGCGACCAAAACTCCGTTGGAAGGACCAGGTTTTTGAAGTACTGTCGAAGAAGCGCAGAAGATCGAAGCGCTTGGAATTATTTTCTACGGGTGGCGTATAATAGATAAGGATGTCTATTCCAGTCGCCACCTAAGAAAAATATAATAAAGTATTTCTAACGCACAGTCGAATCTTTCAATTTCGTTAACTACAGAAATTTAAGAAATATTAAAAACTCCAGTTCCTATTTGTATGAAGGAAATTCAAATTTACTTTCTCCTCCTCCCAAATGGAATTCTCTAAATCAATTCGAAATGATGAAAAGTAAACATTTTTAAAAATATTGTTTAGATGCTCTTTGTGATAATGATAACCTGTACTTCTACCATGTACAAAAATATAGAGGAAATTTATCTCTATATTGATTACTAGCTGTTTTTCAGCACTGCATTTGTCTACTTACTAACGCTTACATCAAAAACGCTCTTTAAGAAACTCACCTTCTTTTGTTTGCTCCGCTGTTGCTGCTGTAGCAGATAGTTTCCAATCTAATTCAATATTATTATCCCTTTTGATGTTACCTAAAGTATTTGTTATGGGTTTACTAAAATCACTATTCTTATTTCCAGAGACGGGTTCTACAGTTGGGCAGGGGGATGATGAGGTGTCATTTCCACTACTGTTGGACGTTATAGGTTTCATGGGTTTTAAAGGATCAAAGCTTAAATTTGCTGCAAATCGAGGTAATGATGGATTCCAATTTTCTCCATAAAGCTACAGGAGGAAAAAAGAGCAATAAAAGTAATTGATAGCCAATTACTCACATTCTCACATTCTAAAGGGTACTCACAATATTACGGGAGTCGATACCCAAAGATTTGATGAAAGAGTGCCTCGTTTCGGAGCTCAACCATTGATATTCTAGAGCTTTGGCCGCATCTATTGACGTGAAAGGTATATCTTGAATTTTTTGGGTTTTTGGTTCTTCGCTTGATAGCGTTGGCGTTGGGGGAGGACTTTCAAGGTGTGTAAACATTAGTCGTAAGATTTTCGATATGCGTTCGTTTAGATTTACTGTTGTATGCAGTGTAGCTGGTGCAGTAGAAGTTTTAAATACTGATTGACTAGATTGTGTTGTTGGTTTTGTGAAAACGGGAGCTGTTGATATTGGTTCTGCTGTATTAAAATCACCAAAATCGTCATCATCGTCTTCTATAACGCCGTCGTTAGATGTGGTATCTTCTTTACCACTAACTTCTTCAACTTCCTTTGATTGAAGTTGTTTTGTTTCAATCGTCTTCTGCGCTGGTGTAGTGTGATGTTGCTCAAAATCAGCAAAATCCCCAAAATCATCATCGTCGCAATCATTATTATTATGGTTATTACCGGTAATTTCTGGGCCGACTGCTTGTTTATCTGACGCATCAGATTTTTCATGGTTATTTTCTATTTTATTTGTGGCTTCATTAAATTCCTCAACGTTTGAATTAATATTTTCCGGAGCCTCTAGCATATTTAGATCATTATCTGAATATGAAGTAAAATCTTCACTGTGTTGACTATTTTCTTCTGACTCCTTTTGACTTGTGTTATTGGATGCCATGTCTTTGAAATTTGTAACTGCATAAGATGTAAAATCTTCAAATTCATCATCTTCATCATTAAATGTGACTCCTTCTGTTTCTTGAAAAGGCTTTAAGGTATCTGGGATTGGCATTTTCTGTACGCTCATGTTTGTTTCCTTTCCCTGATGGTTATGTTCCATAAAGATTTCAAAATCATTTTCAACCGCATTATTTAGTTCATTGATCTTACTATCAATTGCAGGTACCATATTATTATTTTTAGGTGACTGATTTTGAGCTGTTATCGAGGTAAAATTTTGAAAATTCGCGAAGTCACCAAAATCATCATTATCATTATTACTCTGCTTATCGAATGGGGGAGATACATCCAAGTTCGGTACCGGAAAACCAGAAATCGCAAAATCACCGAAAGCTGATTGTTTGCTTAAATCGACAGTACTTTCTTTTATCGGGGTATTATCTGCGGTAATTTTGTGTTCTTCTGTTTGTTTATGTAGACATTCTGACGATTTAATTTCATGTATTGCAAAGTAATTGCTCATATCATCTATTTCAGTAAAATTTTTAGGTGTTTTTGGTGAATACAATTCATCGTCGCTTAAGTCGTCTTCCAAGTCTTCGATAGATACCATGTTTGTCAACGGGCTCACACTATGTTTAACGATATCAGAATTACTTTTTATATCTATTGCTTTCGTAAGGTGCTTATTGGTCTCAGTTTTAGTTTCAATATCGTCATCCCCATAGGCCTTATGGGTAATGGCTTCTTTTCCTTTTTCATAATGTTCCACTTTTTCATGATCTTCAGAATATTTTTCTGCAGTAAGTTCTTCTCTGGACGTTGTTAAAGTGGTCCGATGTATTGGCTCCCCTCCCCTTTCTACTATGATATTTTTATCATCTGGTTTTATTTGATTTGTAATACTATAATTAAATGCCTCTACGATAGGGGTGCTCTGGGGGTTTGAAGTGTTACAACTGGTAGTGTCCTTTGATGTAGCTGCAGTAGTGTCATCCACTGGTGATGAGGGTGTTGTTACGTGATTTATATATGCTCCATTAAGCGATCCAAGACCATCATATATGCTCATCGGAGGTAAATCTGTTACTGATGGCGGTCGTGGTGACGGCAAAGATTCTGCAATTTAATGATAACCGTTTAATCAATGTAAAACTATTTCATTGCCAATAAACGTATAACAAACAATTATATTTATTTATGGGAAAATGTCGCAAAGAACTTTTCTCACTTAATAGAAAATATCGTCGTATTGTCCCAATTTCTAATAAAAACATACAAAAAAACGCGTTTTGAACAGTGGAAAAGAAAATGTTTAGAATGAAAGTGCGATGATTAAAGCCTCCTTTTCCCGAAGAAAAGTTAATAAATTACTTAAAAAAGGCGGTTTCCTCTGCACTTGCTATATAGAACTGTTGTGGTTGCGTATTCTATTTAGAAGAACAGGCCTACGATTTACCCGTTCACTGAATTTAAAAGTGAAATACTTACGGCTAAATTCTTACGGTGCTAGGGAAGCCATTTCAATGCTTTACAAACGTTATTGTAATGTTTGTTTTACGTTCTTAGCTCTTTAGCGAATTGCGATATAGGGAAATTTGTTAATTAAATAAATAACAAATGAGCAAAATTTTTGCATTTCACGATAAAGAGAACAGCTAATTCATTCTTACGTTCGCTATAGAAACGAATATACCCGTATTATTCACAATCCATATTTGCCATCTATTTTCATTTCAATGGCGGACATCTGGACAGTTTCTGCCAATATTTTCGATTTAATAAGTAACTAAAATTGTTCAAATTCTTCGTTCCATAAATTAGTAAGTGTACAAGTATGTGCGTTCAAATTGTTTGATGTTTACTTGTTTCTAAATATTTTTGTATTATCTGGAAACGATAAATCGGGAAAAGGCCGCTCAGATTTCTAAATGGTAAAATATTTGTGGACAATTTTCTGAAGGTGATTTTTTGAACGTAATTCGAAGCAGCTAAAGTAACACTCCAAACAATGTTCTACCTAAAAGGTATATTTAGCCAAACCTCGAAATGGGTCTACAAACAAGAACTTTTCCATGAAGTACCTGCAATGTGAATATTACAAAATTGTTTGCACTGAATTTTAAACGGTGTGTAAACAAAGTGCCGATATTAAAGTGATTCCCAGGTCTTCCTTGCACGCAATGACTCTAATGAGAAAAATTGTGGTGAACAACTATTCCATATTGCAGATATTAATTACAGGCACGGCATGAATCCTTCAAGATTTTTTGAATATATATATTTTTGAATGTACATATGTATTTAAAAATAAATTATAACAATTCTCTATTCAACAGAATATAGTATTAAATTACAGATGGTTCGAATAACGAATATCAAAAACCAAACGTTTACTTGTGCAATTGTGCTTGATTGCTGCACAAAAACAAAAAAAAATTGTTTATAATTATTTTTAAATATTTAATTCATATTGTTATTTCATATCGACCATGAGATATGAAGACAGCCGTCTGTTCAACGTCATTGAACACAGTCTAGTAATGTGCTTCTCGTAAACCAGCTGCTGTTAATAAATATTTATATTTTTCACAACGTATTTTCATCGATAAGGAAAAAAGCTGATTAATAAATCAATATTTCGCAGATTTTTATAAAACTTGTTAAAACTTGACTTAGCCTAATATTTTATATATGTTCTATATCGGCCCACCAATTCTGATGCCTTCAATACAAATTAGTCGATTTTCCAAAACTGAATTTTTAACCTTTAACTCCTAATTCATTGATTGCAGCATAATTATAAGTTTAATAATATTTAATACTTCTAATAATCATTGGGCGCCACCGAACCAAGAAAAAATGCTTAGGTCCAATCCTTTTACCTATGTGTGGAATTCCAAATAAAAATTAATTCTCAATATGCTTTCAAATGGAAAAAATTTATGTGAACCATTGAATTATGAGAGATACGACCATTTCTATGAGCTTCGTAGGGTGAATTTAACATTATTTGAAAATGAATTATAAACGGTGTTTGTTTTTCTTTTTAATTTACTTTTTGGTTTAAATTTAAATTTTTTGAAATTTAATTTAAATTTTTTGAAATTCAAATTTTTCGAAATTTAAATTTAAAATTTAAAAGGAACGTCAATTTGTGCGTTGAACCCCCAATTTGGAAGAAGCATTATAGCGCATTGAAATTCTCTCGAAAATATTCAGCGATTTTTTCAAAAGCTGTACTCGCAGTTTTGAAGCGTTTGAAGCATTTATTGGAAAATATCAATAGAGTTTAATATTTTTTTAAACCGTGAAAACAATTTTTTCACATATTGTCTCAAAAAGCGTGAATCTAAAAATACATTGCGCAAATTTAAAACAATTTTTTGTAGAAAAATCGTTTTTTTTTAATTTCACATTGTTCTTTTGATGTACAATGCTACTAAAAAAGGCTACAATTTGAGTATTCACGATGCATATTTCTGAAATTTTATGTTTCTACATGAAAGCCCTTCATTAGGAGCACATAGGTTAAGGATATCGTATTTTGACCCTCCCAGGGCTCCACGATCTTTAACTCTAATTTTAACCTAACTTTTTGGATTTTGTGGACCAAACTGAGTCAAAAGCAGGCCAAGCCAGGAGAATCCTATTACTGATAAAATTAAAAGAAAAAATCCGACCTGATTTTATAGTAAATTATTTTGTTGCGACACTTCTGCTATCGCGTTCATTGCTCTATGATCCTTTTTTACTGTTTTAAATTTCTACTTTAACTATTAGAATAATTCTTTCCTTGGCATAATTCTTTATACTTACCATCGTTACTTTTGCTGTCTGCTAAAAAATCGCCAAATTCTTCATCTGGAACACCACCCAATGTGGGTGGCAAAACGTCGACATCTTCATCATCATCACCAAAATCTATAGGCGGCGGTGTACTGCATAGTAATGGAGGTATTGGTGGAACATTGACCATCTTCCACAAAGAGCCCACTCAAAATAAGAACCACACAAAGCCTCTTCGCAGTTGATCGCTCAAAACTATCAAAGAAGTTTGAATTAGTAAGAGAGAGTGATGCAGAGAGAGAGAGAGAGAGCAGATTGAAAGGCCCAGAGTGGCGAAACAAAAGGTGTTAACTGAGAGCAATTCAAACTCGTACTTAAAGGTGATGAACGTTGAATTGCAATCAGCCTAAAATAAAAACAAAGCTGGTTGAGTCATATGTTTCGGAGCACACAATTTGTTACATAGGTATCTTTCCACATTTGTAATGCAAAAAGGCGCTCAAGCGTAGGAACCAACAGTCTGTCAGAAGGGGGTGCTGTGATCAGATTCTGTGTGACGTCCTCAGTAACGCCAAGAATTGTTTCGGTTTTCTAATCTCACACATCATCATCATCATCAGCAGCAGCACAACACTTGCGTTAGTTAACGCAATATGAGGTACTCATTTTCTTACGTTTTTATCAGATTAGCACTTGAAATGTGGGAAGATACAAATGAAAACGGAAAGAAACAGAAAAATAACATTTCAAAAAAAAAAAAAAAAAACAAAAGAAAACACCAGAAAATAGCCCGTAGCAGACAAACAGACGGTCGGACGGACCCAAACACAGCCAACAAAAATATCAATAACGTTTTTCGTCATATACAGGTTTTTCTTTTCGTTTAGCGTTTCCTTTTTGTCAAAAATTCGTTCCGTACACACCTGTATCGCAACAAAACCCGAATAAAAATATAACTATCGCAAAATATCTGTATCAAAGTTGTCGAATATTGTTTGGTTTCCTCTGTTTATTTTGTTTTTATTGTATTTTTTCCATAAAATAATATTGATGTTGCTCGTAATTGACACAACTTTTTTCTTCAGTCCATTCACAAAAATTACACTATACTAAAAAGGGGTTATCGATGTATAAGAATTTCCATGTATTGCTAATGAGTGCAACCGTGGGTGTTGGAGTCAGTTATGGGGCAAGTGGCTGAAGGGTACAATTTTTGTTACGGAAAATCATGTATATTGCCGAAGTCGGCTCAAAATTATGCTTTTGACCAAGACATTGTATAATTTGTAGTACATACTGCTGTAATACTCAAAAAGAAAAAACGAAAATTTCCAAATTGCTCATCCCAAAAAAGGATGTTACACACTAGTCATTGGCAATTCAAAACGTTTTGCTCTTGTTAGTCTATTTGTTATATAATCGTTTGACTATAATTTAAATTACCAAATTTGGTTAAGAACTAACCTAAAACTGAATTCTAATGATTTTCCTCTCATATATTGAGACTTAAAAAATTGTGCATATGATACCCTTTTCCACAATTTCCACTCCGATTTGAAAATGTACTATATATTTTGAGATTTATAAAAATTGATTACGTAAGTACAAATTCATTTCATATAAAAATTCTCATATTTAAATTTGTAATTAAAAAAATCGGCTGTCGATAGATGTTTAAAAAATCGTATGATGTGTCATTACTCCAGTGTATTCTAGCATTAAATATGACATAATAGCAGTTTTATCTGCCAAATTTTGTCCTATGTAATTTGCTTAAATTTTCTCACATTTTAGTAAAAAATTTTATTTGGTAGTTTTCGCAGTTAGTTATTCAGATAATCGTCCAAATTAGGATATTTCGTGTTTTCTGATTTCGTTCCATTAAACAGCAGATTATTATATAGGAAATAAGCTGTTGAATCGAACGACATGTGAAATTATTGATGTTCGCTGGTAATTTGAATGAGCTACCTATAAACAGAGATTGTACATGCAAGTAGCTGGTTGCAAGTTGAATATATGTACGTAATAAACTAAGAAAATTGTAAAAACGTTGAAAGTTACCTTTACGTTTTTTGACTGATACACGCGCTGTTGTATCGGTGAAAATGTTTGACAGGATTGAGTTTTTCGAATATTTTGGATTCGATGAATGTGTTACTGTGTTATTCCTTTTACAATTTGATTGATTTCCCATTAACAAATACCATCCCTGTTGAATCTTGCAGGCCATGGTGAATGATGAATTCCATGAATGAATGTGAATGGGTTTTGAACAGTTTGAAAGCCATAGCGTTATTGTGAAAAGCACTGGCAAATCATATGTTTCTGTCACTACAGCAGAATCAGTTTTTGGGTTTATTTCCATACATTTTGTGGGTTATTTAACTGTTGCCATAAATTGTATAAAAGAACTTTAGAGTTTCACTACTTTGAGCCATGAGACATGTTCAGTTCTTAGCGCGTACCGTTTTGGTGCAAAACGGCAATGTGGATGAAGCTTGCCGGCTGTTGAATCGCATTTTGGGCAAGGAGGAAATATTTGACAGGTTCCGTCGCACGCGTTATTATGAAAAGCCGTTCCAGGTGAGTGTATTTAGGATAGTTCTCTAGCTAAAATGATAAAATTTAATAACACTAATCTATTGAAACTCAAATTCCAGGTTAGACGTCGTGTCAATTTCGAGAAGTGCAAAGCTATTTACAATGAGGACATGAATCGCAAGATTCAGTTTATTCTGCGTAAGAATCGTGTGGATCCCTTCCCCGGGTGCAGTTAAAGTTATTGCTCTCAGTGTAACGTGAAGTGCAAGTAATGTTAAGTTATTGGCGAAATAAAATGTTGAAAAAGATATTCGATTTTTAGAATGCTTTCAATTGATTGTAACACAACGCGGCTCTTTAATCTCAACTTCGTGTGGAAATGTGACGAACTTTGGCAATTTGACTTTATAGAAAAGAAAGGGTCGCATGCTTAGATTATGCAAGTACTTCCAGATTTTCTCTGATTCGGTTTCTTACACGGAAACAAAATAAATGAATCTATTAATAACTTGTAAATGTTTGGCTGTATTTGGTAGCGAGAAATCTTTTCCGTTTGTCTGATTACAGAGCTATCAATAAAATGGTGTGAATAGTTAAAAAACGTGACCTAATTTGAAATTCATATAACACCCAGCCGATTGTGTTGAGTATTCAACGGATTGTTCTTAACGTATCTGGTATGACTTTTAGAATATAAATACTGAGCTATAGATGGATGGAGTTTAGGTCATTACAACATAGAAGTTGATCACTATAGAAATTCCAAATACAAACATTTTCCAACTTGTGTTTGTTATAATGTAATTTGATTTAGATTTGGGCTTCAGACTTATAAATTATAGTTTATATAATAAATGAAAAAAAAAAAAAAATTAAAAGAAAAAATGATTACAGACGCCTAAGCAACGATTTCAAAAAGTTCTACCACCAAAGTTCTAAGAGATTATTTTTGCAAGATTTCTAAGGGATAAAGCTTCTGAACCTTACCGGTTAAATCAAACAAATTAAAACTACAACATTTATGAAAATACAGAAAGAGGACAGCATTGAAGATGGAAAAGCCAGCGTAAGTTATTATTTTAAAATATTTGCAGATTTCAGTTTAGCATATTTATGATAGTTATTTAAGGATTTTGATTGTACTCTCGACCAGTAATGTTAATGACGATAATGTTGAAAAGCTTTTTTCTATTTTTGGATATCGTTGGAATGATGTTCTTATTATTCTCTTCTTATCAAAAATTATATTTCTATTGTTTTACACTTCGTAAATGTCATTTTAAGAGCATCTGGGAGACTGCTCGGGTTGTTCCAATATCAGTATCAATGTTCCAATCGGTAGTGAATGTTGTAAATATTAATCTTGCAGATTTTGGTTAAATTTCCGCTCTTTTTGCATGATATTAAAAGATAAATTCTTTCAAATTCTTTCTTGCTTTTCGTTCAGGCTTTAATACTAGAAAACTTCTTTTACAGCTTACTGATTCTATGAAACAGAATCTAAATAAGAAAATGTTTAGCTTACAAAAGGAATCATATATATTATTCAATTTTATATATTTCCGTTTATTGATTAAAAAGTTTTACTCTGAGTTTAGGTTTTTTTTGTATTAGCCAGCAAAGTTGTTATGTTATGATTTGATTGGGTTCAGTTTATGGACTTAAATGCAAATATTCAAAAAATCTATCACTTTTTGTTTGTTCGGACACCAACTGGTCTTGAACTATGTAAGTTGTATTTGCTTATGAGCGACATGATGCTTCAGCTTAGAGGGAACTGTAATTCTATTGACATTTTCAAGAATGTTAACGAATTATTATCTTTTTATCTACATATATAAAAATCAATTGCTGTGCGTTAGTCTCGCTAAAGTTCGAGAACGGTTGGACCGATTCGGCTCATTTTGGTCTTAAATTATTGGTAGAGTATTCCGGAAGGCTTAAAAGATTTTATTTGAAGTGATAGATTGCGTTGGAGATGAGATTTTTGCAATTAATTTTTTTTACCACATTAATATTGAATCAAATAATGGTAGGTAACAAACATAACTACTAATAATTTAAAATGCATTTTGAAGGCAAAACAACGTTTGCCGGGTCAGCTAGCATATATATACATAAATCAATTGCTGTGCGTTAGTCTCGCTAAAGATCGAGAACGGTTGGACCGATTTGGCTCATTTTGGTCTTAAAGTATTGGTAGAGTATTCCGGAAGTTTTAAAAGGTTTTATTTGAAGTGATAGATGGCGTTGGAGATGAGATTTTTGCAATTAATTTTTTTTACCACATTAACAAGGCATTTTGAAGGCAAAACAACGTTTGCCGGGTCAGCTAGTCTTAAATATATTTCATTTTGTACTTCACTAAAACAAATGCGATTGAGTTCTGGCAATTAATTTGTACTGCCATTTATTTTTAATGTATTTCATTGGGCACTATAAGTGTTAAGTCGTTATTATAGCCAGTCGACTAAGCCTCGAGTCCTACACTGATTCGGTTTTTTATTTTGCAGAATTCAACCTATTTTGGATGAAGGTTTCTTCCACAAGAATATGCCGATCTCATAAAACTAAAGCTAAATTAGTCCCAGCAGCTCGTTTATCTCAAAATGTTATATACTCTCTGGCACTGTTTCTGGAATTTTAACTATTAAAACGAATTGTTAATACGACAATAGGTTTTGTTTATAACTCCCCAAGATTTCAACAACATATATAGGTTGTTGGTTTGAATATTTTTTTAACGCTTGTTACGCTATACCATGACTTCAATATTTGTCATTCGAGCATATAAAAACCATATTTCCTAGAAACTGGAACTCTGTGTTTAAAAAAGTTTTTGTAGTTAGGTACTGTAGTCTAGTTTCCTATTCCAATTGTATATATGTATATACATATATATATATATATATATATACATACATACATATATATATAGGTATACGAGTATATATATATATATAACAACGTTTTTCGACGAAACTTATGGCCCATTTTACAATTATAGTAAATAAATGAGTTTAAATGCTTAGTCTGGCAGACAAACGTATTAAAAATATGAATTTCGTATATTTTCTAAAAAATCTTCTAATCTATCCGTAGAGGCTTTTCAACGTTTACATTTCGTTTCATTTCATTTATTTAAGTCTATGGAACAACATTTTCTTACAGATTAACAATGGCAAAACAGTAATAATTTTATATTTTATAAACAATTTAAAACAGAATTATTTAATCTTTCAAATCTGTTAAGATATAATCGAAACAAATATTGAGATGAGTCAAACTCTATGAGTTGATTGCCGAAGTATATCAAAAATATGTTCGCCGGAGAGACCAAGGAGGGAACGTAAAATGGAATATGTGCCAAAAGATTAGAACAGTTTACCTAACCTCCGATTATATCAAAAACAAATAGCGCTGTCTGGAACTTACGACGATACTCTAATGTCTGTAACCCAAGTAATAAGCATTTTTAATTGTAGGTTGGAAGAAGTTCTTCAAATCTAATGAAGAAAGAGCAAACTTTACAAACACACGCTGCACCCGTTCGATAAGTGCAATATGAATATTGGAATGAGGACACCAAATAATAGCAGCATATTCCAATTTAGATCTAACGTATGATGTAAAAATGATTTTAAATGTATTGAGAACAGAAAATTCTGAACAATTCCTTTTAATGTACGCAGGAACGATCATAAATAAATCTTTTTTTCGTGACTGGACGCTCCGTTTAAGAAATTATTTTAACTTACTTCACTCTCCTTTCGCTGTATCGACTCCTTTGAATTGTTTGCACTATTTTCCTGTGTCAAGTCAAATGGTACGGGGCGATGATAGCTATTCTTTAAAATTTATTAAGATTGTTTTTCCACTTCTATGTAAATACTTCTTGTATGTAGTTAATACTACTAAAACGACTTCCACTTTTCCAAGGTTATGGAAAACGTCTAAAATATTCCCAATTAAGAAGAAAGCCAGTGATAGTGCTTTTAAAAATTTAAGACCAATAGCTATATTGCTCGTGCTCTCCAAAGTAGTAGAATACATTCTGAAGCACCAAATTTCGCAATACATCGAAGAAAATAAACTGCTAAATGATAGGCAGTGTGGATTTAGGTGGAAACGAGGTACTTCCATGTTGGAGACGGGTCTGACGGAATCTATCAGAGCCAATGTTAGCGACCACAATTTTAATATTCTAATCTCTTTAGATTTAGAAAAAGCCTTTGACAGAGTCGATCACGTCAGTCTAATAAACAAGCTTGGGGGAAATGCATGCAAACTTATGAATTCATTTTTATGTGATAGGATGCAGTTCATGTGTCTTAATAGTGTGACGTCTCACGTAGTGCCAGTCAGAAGTGGTGTCCCGCAAGGTTCAGTACTTGAACCTATGCTTTTCATTTTATACCTAAAAGATCTGTTTAGTTGGTTGGATAATTGTTTATGCTTTGCGTATGGTGATAATGTTCAGCTGCTTTTCAATGGAAGTTACCACAATAATGACGTTATTCAAGCAAAAATTGAGGATATATTCCAATGTCTCCTTATGCGGATGTCCTCAAATAAACTTAAAGTCAGTCCGTTTAAGACAACAGCAATGGTGTTTGCTTCCCATCCTAGTAAATTGAATTTGTCTTACAATAGGGTAGCTATTGAATTTGTGTGCAATATTGAATGTTTGGGCGTTATAATTGACGATAAGATCTCATTTGATTTGCATACTGACAGAGTAGTTTCGCGCGTGAATATGACCCTTCGACGGTTATATAATTCCGATTTAATCAGCTTTGTTCCAAAAAAGTAGTGGAATTGAAGTAAAATACGATTTGAAAAGTTAACATTTTGTTTTGGATGTTCTGCAAATGAACCGGTTTGTTGTTTCATTTTCTCATATGAAAAGAAGTTCGAAAACAGAAGTTGTAAACAGCTGATATTGACTTGAAAATAAAATTTAGTTATTAAAACTACTATTTGTGATTTTTTGTGCATAAAAATAAAGGATAAATAAATAATAAGGACAAATAAATAAAGCAATAAGGATAAATAAGCAATGAATGCGGTATTAGTGTCCACTATATACCAAACCAATGAATACGCAAGAGCAAAATTACAAAGGCGAATTTTGCGCGGTCACTCAAATCCTCGGCATATGGGCGACACTACGTACATAAGTACTCACATGTATGTACTTACGTATATTCAATATACTTTTAATAAAAATTATTAGGTTTTTACAAAATTATCGCATCAACAAAGATGCATTTCGTAACATTTTACATTGCATAAAATTGAGACTGCCCAACACATCCATTCCGGCAGAACTACAGCTTGCTGCCACATTAAGATTTTTAGCAGAAGGAGGATTTCAACGAGGGGTCGGAAAAGACACTAATGTGGCCTTAGCACGGAGCACCACCTGCAAAAGTTTAAATCGAGTGCTTATTGTTGTAGAAAAATATATTTGTCCTAAGTGGATTAAATTGTAAATTACAGTTGATGAACAAAATTTGTCTAAGCGCCACTTCATGCAAAAATTTGGTATTCCCGGCGTAGTAGGATGCATTGATGAAACTCACGTGGAAATTACTAAGCCGCTAAAAGATTCCACAATTCTTCCAATTTTACAAGGTCCTTTTTTCCAGGTCTGGATTTTTTTGCATAAAACGTAGCATTATTGCATCCTGCGCTGCATTCTTGTGTTTTTCCTTTCAAACAACGAAAATTTGTATTCAACCAAAGGAGTCTGACCACTTTTATTTATTATACTTACATGTTTATTTGCAAAAATGTTTGTTTCACAATAAAATTTCAAAGTATTTTTAAACCACTTCTTTTTGCCTAAAAGTAGTTTCTAGAACAATGCAATTCACTACGAATTGATGTTCGAAAACATAACAGAAATGAAAAGTAAAAAGTAAAATTCAGAACACTCAAGTGTCAAATTGAAGTGATTACAAACTACTTTTATTTCAAAGTAGAATCTGGAACATACCTGAATAATTGCGCTTCATGTTAAACAAAAATTAGTACATTGTTTATACGTATATTTGCCGGTACAGTTAAAAGCAATATAACGAAAATCCAGTTGTCCTTCAATCGTGCTATAAGTTGTCTGCTCTGTCTTCGTGATACAATTTCTAGGTTGTTCCTTTCCTAATTTTGTCGTTATTCGTTCGTTGCTTTTGTTTTTTAATTCTATTAAAAATCAATCAGCGCTGTTTCTTCCAGAATTATTTAAATTTAATCGATCAATTCGCACTAATCAAATGATTATTCACAACACGAAATATTATATGAGCAGATCTTTCTAAATAAGAGCAGCCAGGTTCCAAACGCATTAAAATCTTTTTCTTCATCCCAAAACACTTTCAAGAAGAGACTTCTTGCGTATTTCAATGATATTTGTCATCTATAATTATCCGCTTGACCCCTTTTTGTCCTTGATATTGCCGTCAGATAGTTTGCTGTCCATCTTTCCCTTTATTTTGAACGGAGCAACTATTATCGATAAACTTATTATTATTATTTTTTTTGAGCCATTACTTGTATAGTACCTCAATTACTTAGTTAATTAAATCTTAAATGAATTACTGGTAGTTATTCACCCCTATCGCGAACTTCACGTGAAATATGTATTCCCTGAAAATTTCCATTCCACATGAACGGGAAATTGCGATCGCGAAACTCACGTGAAATGTTTGTTCCCTAAAGCATGCTACCAGTGCACAGTGAATGAAAAAGTGAAATAAAAACATTGCAAATTTTACAAGCAAAGAGCACCATGTTTAGAATCGGAGCACTAATTGCAGCCCAGGAGGAACAATGTGGACAAAATAAGGTTTGTCGCAGACATTTGCGAGATAGTTCCAACCCCTTGGAGATATCCGATACATCGTAAGTAACTTAATTTAATAAAACAATTGCATCTGATTTTTTAACTCTTGCGTTAGATTTATACAACATTACAGAGTAAATAAAGACGCATTCAAACATATTCTGGAGGAACTGACCCGAGTCCTGCCGCCAACAAAAACATCATTTGGTATTACGCTAATTATAAAACTCTGCGCTTGTTTGCGGTTTTTTGCGGAGGGCGGATACCAAAAAGGAGTAGGCAGGGACTATGAGGTTGCAATGGCGCAATCAACCTTCAGCGAAGTACTCTCGGAAGTCTTAGACGCTTTGGAGCCTAATCTTTGTGGTAAGTGGATAACTTACCCAACCGAGGAAGAGAGTAGAGCGACTGCCCAAGAGTTTTTTCGGAAATTCCGAATTCCTGGTGTTGTGAGATGTATTGATGGCACCCACATCAATATTGTTGCCCCTAAGGATAATAAGCACCTCTACTACAACAGGAAAGGAAATTATAGCTTGAATGCCACACTGGTAGGTAAATATGTAAAGATTTATATGGTCCTTAGCTAAAAATATAATTATTTTCCAGATTTGTGATAGTAAAATGCGAATAACATTTGTTGATGCAACACATCCATTCCATTTTATTGAGCAACATTTCGCTCTGCACTTTATTAACAGACTTCGACCCATAATAGCTGCAAATGAAAGGGAAAAGGAAAAAATTCCCCGAAAAATGCCGCGCTCGCGATAAGGGGAATTTTGCTTCAATGTGAACGGGATATCATTTCCCAGTGAATTAGTAGATTTAGGGAAAAATTCTAGTGGGAAAATTGTTAGCGATAAGGGAAAAGGGGAATGGGGAATTATTCCGAGTGAAATCATGTTGGCGATAGGCGTGATTAACTTTTACCATTGATTCTATTATTAAATGTTTCGTTATAAAGGGCGTCCCAACAAGAACGCAAGATTTAAATTTGGCGCCATTCGAAGTGTCATTGTTTGACATTTGAACAATTGTTATTGTTTGCTAGTAGAATGTGCGAGGTTAGTAAAAATGGAGCGCTACACGAATAAACAACGAATTCTCATTGTGAAATTGTCTTACCAAAATGGTGAAAGTTTTGCGGCTACAGTTCGCAAATTGCGATCAATTTGGGGTCACAATAATGCTCCAAAAGAGTCAACTGTAAAGAGATTAATGGATAAATTTGCCAAAAACTGAGTCTGTTAGTGATGTAAAGACAACAACGCGCCTTCGACCAGGTCGATAGACCGAAAATGTCGCAGCTGTACGTGACGATGTCCACCTCAATTCGACACCGAGCTGAGTAAATTGGTGTCTCCAAATCCACTATGCAACGAATTTTGACGAAAGATTTGCATCTTCATGCATACAAAGTTCAATTGGCTCAGGAACTGAAGCCAGCTGACCATGGACAGCGAAGGGAGTTCGTTAATTGGGTATTGGAGAGACAACATGAAAATGCTGATTTTGCCGATAAAATCATCTTCAGTGACGAGGCCCATTTCTATCTTGATGGCTTCGTCAATAGGCAAAATTGTCGCATTTGGGGTGAGGAAAATCCTCGAGTGATGCACGAGAAGCAAATGCATCTTCAACGTGTCACTGTGTGGTGTGGATTTTGGGCTGGAGGAATAATTGGACCTTTTTTTTGTGAAAATGAGGCATGTCAAGCGCAAACAGTCAATGGTGTTCGGTATCGTGAAATGATAACCAGTTTTTTCGTGCCTAGAATTGAAGCAATGAATGTGGAGGGTATGTGATTTCAACAAGACGGCGCCACATGTCATACAGCCAGAAAAACAATTCAATTGCTACATCAGTCATTTCCTGGTCGTGTTATTTCGCGTTTTGGAGACCAGAATTGGCCTCCTAGATCGTGCGATTTAACACCATTAGACTTTTTTATTTGGGGTTTTTTGAAGTCGATGGTTTAGGCGAATAAGCCGGCGACGACTCAAGTCTTAAAAGAGGAAATTGGACGCTGCCTTAATGAAATACCGCAGCATTTATGCAAAACGGTAATTGAAAATTGCATTAAAAGATCGCGTGTGTGCTAGCAAAGCCGCGGCGGCCATCTGTCTGATGTGTTGTTCCATACATAACCTCATTCTGTCTATTTTAGGATATAATACAGTTTTTTTTAAATATCTGTGTTTTACTTAAAATTTAAATCTTGCGTTCTTGTTGGGACACCCTTTACAATAAATTTTATAGATTTCCCCATGTTTCCATTTCATTAAAAGCAATCGTCTAATCACATAAATTATAATCGTCATAATCGTATAAATTTGATGAAAAACTACGACTACGTTTGTCGCCATGTATCAAATTGGAAAAAAAATCTAAATTGAAAAAGAGCTGGCAAAATATGAAAATGATCTTTGTGTGATATAAATTTGTATTGCGGTAAACTTTAATAGTTTGAAGATAGTTATAGTTAGTGCGATATCCTTAAGTTGCACATCTTTACTATTTCTCAATTAAATGCAATCCCCTCTAGCCAAACATTCTCATGAACAAACTCAATACTAAAATTTTGCCTATATTTCTTAATACGATTATTATTCAAAGTGGACGTTTTGTGATAACAATGCCTGAGTGGGCTATTTTGATCCATGGCCATATGTTTTGAATGGCAGCAACAAAAACTTTCGTTTAATCATTAATTTACATTTGCGAACCATATGTTTGAATCAAGCCCTCGACTGCTCTTTTGTGAGCAAATGCTCTGAAATCCTTTCGCTGTTCTTGTCTGTTTTTCAGTTCACCAACAATAACAGATCTAAATATAGAAATAACCGCAAAATGTCAGAGCTAAGAGGGCTGATGATGGTATTTGTTCACTATTGTTGTCGTTGCTTTCAACTTTGGTAGGATAATACCGATGAACCGATGATACAGGCACCATAAAACGGCATGGGGCAACAGTGGTGACTGCGACAGCAACCATACCTAAGGTCTAAACTACACAATAAAAATAATAACAAGCCGAGAAGTGAAAACTGGGAAACTCAACCTGTTAGAAAAATTAAAGTGAAATAAGCAAAGAGCGACCCGAACGAACTCAGTTCATTTAAGGAATGAGAGTTTACAGAGCTTTCGAGTAGCTTTTCCACTGAAGGGAACTGGCAAAAGCTTTAGCGCACCGCAGTTGTCATAGGTTCAGGAACAGCATTATATGGCTGTGAACATTTAAAGTGTTTTAAGCCGTCGACCAGAAAAGTTGTAACAACTAGCGGATATACGGGAAATAAGCTAAAGAAAATAAGAACGTAATTGAAGACCATAACAGTTTTAAAACGGGTCATAAATATACTATATAAGAAGAACAAGAAGAGGAAACAAAAACAAAACACAAAAAAAAACTGACTGTGAAAGTTTAATAAATACATATTACACACATATATTTATATATATATATAAATATATATATGTATATAACAAAGTAAATACATTGAAATCTAAAGAAAAAAGGTGAATAAAAATTTCTCTTGGAAAAACTTTCTAAATACGGACATTTCGATAGAAAATCAAGTAGACGTATAAGTGCTAATAATAGAAGGGTTACCACATGATGTATGAGTGATATTGTTATTAATTGCCCGAAGGCGCATGGGTGATTTCAGTACAAAGTCCCCCAAGTCGTATGCATGCTATCACTGCAAAAGGGGAACTAGCGGGCATGAAATTGAAGACCACATAAACGAATTTAGTTCAAAGTTCCTTTAAAGTTTGTGGCTGCCATGGAGTCGAATGATTTTAAAGGGATACCATGTGGCTAGGCGAATGAAGTATAAAAATTATAGCAGGCAAAAGATTGACGTTAAAATACAAAAATAATATCGTTTTAAAAGCAATAGTGGTTTGAATACAAAGTTACCATATAAGTATGGAGCGCTATATGCAATATTTATAAAGATATACTCGTACGTATGAGATTTATTAGCTTAGTTCAATCAAATGTTCAGTTTCTATTCTTTTTAAGAGCTTGCAGTGAGTTTGAACACTAAGAACACTGATATGTCTTGCAGCTTCAATCAATAGCAGTTCATGTAAATCGAACATGTAACTAAAATGCTAGATTTACGTAGAACATCCAACACAATATATATTTTTTTTTTAATTGTATTTATTAATTCATGTACAAATATATATCAGATTAAAAATGGCCTTAGCGCCCTTAAGGCATGTTTGAGGCAATTTGGCAAATTTCAATACTATATTTCAATATATACTCGTATTTTCTTAGGGGCATTTATAATTCCATTAAATCAGCCACAAATTATGCTATTTCTCATAATGTTGGCAACTTTCATATCAAAACCACCCATAGGTGCTTTGCAAAGATCTGTAATAATATTATTCATATGCATTATTGAATAAGTAATTTGATCTTGGAATTTAATAATGCATTATAGGAAAATATATCAAAAAATTAAATAGAATACATTAAACCAGAAAAGAATCCCTTAACCTGAGCTACATAAGAATTATATGTGTGCTGTAGAAGAGAAGTTTGTCTAACAAATTTCAACTTCATGCCCTAGAGTTAGAATATATTTTGGAATAGATGATAATATGCAAGTAGCTACACATTGCCTTTAGAAAATTTAGATTGACTCATTATCGTGTTAATGGTTGGAAAAATCTCTAATTTCCACGCGTCTTTGCATACAACAATAACAACTAAAGTTCGCACTTGCTAATAGATGTTCATAGTAGGATTTTCTTAAAAAATTTGGAAAGTTTGAGCAACGGTATTAAAGACTAAGTGAACATTAAGATTTCTTTAAGGATTTTAAAAGTGAATTTAGATTGCTTTACAATGGCTCAAATGTTATGGCCTTTCGGGCCTTTGTTTTCATGTTCATTCAAGCTCAAAATCACTTTAGCTTTTTTTGCAAAGTTTGATTGACGGAAAACAGTTTTAGAAGAAAGATATTCTCATAATGCCAGGCTGTCTGGATAGCTATTTTGGATCCAGTTACGAATCCTCATCAGCAGACTTGGTATAATTGTGAACAGTTTATGTATAAGACTGCATTTGAAACTTTCAACTTAATGAGAATTTCTTCTTGATTGCACAGACTCGAAAAACATCACAATCATTCACTTATGAGAAACATTCGCAAAACTTCTTATCTTCCATAGGCTTTCAAACAACATTATTTTGTTACAGGTTTCGCAACCAACAACTTTATTGGGAACTTAATTTACATAGTTTGTGTTTCCAAGAAAATTTTGCGTAAATTTTTTTCTAAAGTATCTCTAGAACAGAACCAAAAGTGAAGCTACTGGAGCTATCCTTAGTATAGGATAATTTTTGTTTAAAAGTATCCGTTGTTATAAATTTCAGTCATAGGGCGTTTCAGAGAGTTTTTCAAATATATCCTCATATTATTGTTTCCTTGTTTGAGTGAGTCTGAACATAGAATGCGTGTAAGCTTACAGAATATGAAAAGCTCTCCAGTGTCTCATTCATGAGAAGCAAGCGAATTTGTTTATTATTGTTTCCAGAAATTCATTACGCCATATCTGGAAGACTATATGTGATACTACAGATTTGATGACATTTCTAAAATTCCAATTGCAGTAATCTTGACTCTGAAATTGGTATATGGAACATGTATTCATTCAAATCGAGTCAGCATAGAGTTTTCCCAACTTGGCAATGTGGTATTTGATATCATTTCAGAAAAGCCGTTTTAAATTTATGTATCTCTCTCCACAAGTGGACTATTTGATATCCGATTTCAACTCATTGGCAAAAGTAAATTTGGACTTTATATTTTATATTACCATCTGTTTTTTATATATATGTAATATTCGTATTTTATAAATATAAATAATAAAGTTTAGAAACAAGTTCAGTCTGCCAAAAACTTATCTATATCCTTCAATGTTTAGTTATTTAAATGTACATGGAACTTTGGGCTTATCAAATTCTACATAATGCCTCCATAGATTGACAGCTCTTTTGGGCACGTGGTTAGGTTCAATGCATGCGATTTGGGTGGATCAGAGACGAATCCAACAAGAAATAGCCTAACGGCCCATGTTGTGGAATAGCACCATTATAATTTGATCGCATTAGCCAATTCTATACACTTCTAAAAAGCTTTGGTTTTATTTTGAATTCAATAAAGCTTTGCATGTATACCTTGACATAAACGTGCACTATTCCCATTGGAAATGTATCATATTAGTCCGTGTTTTGTTATAAAGGGTGGCGCATAAGCAACGTTAACGGCGACTATATTGAATGCGTTCTTGTGCATCATTTGGTTTTAACTTGTGAACCAACTGCATCTTATACGGGAAAAGATGTAAAATATGTTAAATTCTTTGCAAAGACCGTCTAGACATCTCTAACTGCTAAGAATGTTGCCTGGTGGAAGTTTCGGGAGTTTCCTCAATAGTTGCTTGCACTCGAACAATGGTCACTTCATTTCGAACTGCATGAGGTCTTCCAGCACGCAGAAGATCACAGACAGCCCCTTGTTGCCCAAAACACTGAACCAATCGGTAAATTGTTGGAGCGCTAGGAGCATTTCGAACATGAAAGAAATTTCAACATGATCTGAATAATCGAATGCTGACTTTCAAAGTAAAATTGAACAACTTTAGTTCTTTGTTCTGTGCTGAGCCTTTACATCATAAATTTCCTAAGTATTATTTAGTTAATTCTGTAAAAAGACGAAAAAAATATATTCACTGATCAAATCTTAATGTTGCTTATGGTGCCCTATAGCTTCTATAGAAATGGATACCGTAACAATATTTATTGCAATTTTTCTATATTGGCAAATATGATTTGGTTGTGTCAGGGGCGAAAATCAAGAGATAAGCTGCTCATCAAAAACAATGGATTTTCATTGAGCTTTTGTAAGGCCCATTTACCAAAAATTAGATCAAATTGTGGTAGGTCATACAGCTTCAATTTTTGCGTAAGTTGAATTTTACAGACTTTCAAATCTAAATCGACGTGTAAAATTTTCCTTGTGGTTGAGTATCACAACAACGCTGAGAACGGCGACGAATTGACATTTCACGATCGTCATTAACACTGGTCGCTACGGCTGCAATATTTTCTTCGGTACGCACTCTACGCATGCGAGTCGATAGTTTTATGTCCAACAATGTAAATTTGTTGCGAAATTTGGAGATAACAGAACGAATTGTTGATTCAGTATGTCGATTATGACGACCATAAACTGGTCGTATCAAACGATGCACATTTGTCACAGAGCACGAATTTTGATAATAAATTTGAACGATTTGCAATCCTTGCTCGTTTGTTAACCTTTCCATAATGAAATGGCAGAGTATACTGTACACTTTTCACTTTGACAGATGACGTTTGGACGCCATTATCAAACAGTGCTGCCGACCTGAAAAACTTAAATCTTAAAAAATTACTCCTTATAATACATATATACCTATATACATAATTATAATATCATACTTTGTAATTACATAATTTATAACTTTATGAAAATCCTGATATTTAACTATTCCAATAACAAAATCAGTTTGGTATAAAGAATTTTACAATAGCTGCGTTGTCTAACTTTGCAGTAGCTTCTAAATTGTGAAAACAATTTTCTAAGACTTTTGTAATGGATGAATTTGATGAGCTATCTGACATGACGATGGTGCCATTTTGCCCTTCCAAACTTTATCTAAAGTTATATCTTCAATTTAAGTCAATAATCATGGCTTTGTAGCACTCATCATTGGCTGAAATGAGGTTTCCGCCAATATTTTCGGAAGAAATATATCAACTACGTATTAACTATAATTTTCTGCGAAAATTTAACACTCACTGCTCAGCAAAATTTAAGAACATTATATGTTGACTACGTGCAATAAATTGACCACAGATGGCCTAAACCGAAAATGGCCACCATAATTAAGTATGACTGTAGTGAACGTATGACGCAAGCAATAAGAAGTACTGTGCTTTCTGTCCTTGTGTGAATTAAATCCTGGAAATACACAAATCAAAAAATGACTGTCCAAAATGTGTCATAAAATGAATTGATGCGGATAAAGTCGTCGAAAGCCGAGCAATAAATATACTGAAAATTGGAAAATCGAATATTTATATTTATATATATTATGAATTTTCTGGCCAATTCACATATAAACCCATTCTCCAATACATATATATATGTATACATATATGAAAATGAACGTACATCTGTAGGCTTGAGTATTCGGTATATACACTCAAAAAAAAAAAAAAATGTATGAAACCTAATACCTGGATATGTACTCGTTTACTTATATTTTAGGACACGTTTCTTTGAGCGGTTCAAAATTTTGTTCATTAAAGACCTCTATAAAGATTGTGTAATATCAACTAATATCTGTGGTCACAACCCATAACAGCCTAAGTCTGTTTTTCAATATTTTCAGTACAGGAGTTTAAAGTTTTGAATCTTCACTGAAAATTAGGAGAAGGTGTTTTTTGGAAAACTTTGCTACAGATTCCAAGGAAACGAATTTCTTTACTTAGTTGTTAACAAAAAATAGTTGTTTATTCTCGCAGTCAAAAGATATTATCGAAAAAGACACTTAGGCTCTTATGAATTATTGAACGAAAGAAAGTCAAAAAGTTCAAGATTAAATAAAAAACTTTAAGTTTGGAGAAAGACCTTAACTCAATTTATGTTTATCAAAAAACGAAATTGTAATTCGGAATAAGAGCTTAACTCAAGTTAGGAAAATAAAATTGTTTCTTTATTTTTTTGGATTAACGACTTAAGTTGATTTAGGCAATGATGAAAAAATAATGTTTATATTTGTTGTAATCCTAAATTGACTTAGGCAGTTATGCCAAAACAGTCATTTAGAAAAATAACTTAATCTATTAGGTTTTTTAGGATTAATTGCCTTCCTAGAAGACATACAAACATGAAAAATTTAGAGCAAATAAATTTAGATACGCAGAATACGATGGTGCTAATAACTCAATTGTGTCCTAACTCGAGTTAGGCTGTTACGGGTTGTGACCACAGATATATGCTATTCTTCTCAAATAGACTGTGGGCAAATTTAATTAAATATTTTCTTGAAATAATGAATAGATTCCGTTTCGATAATTTGAAGAGTTAAGTTCTGTGATATTAGTTATTAAGTTTTAAACTGTAATTAAATTATGTTCGGATCATTATCTTTATTGCTAAATTATTGTGTCGTGGTGTCCATTTTTTTGGTAATATAACTAGTTGCTACTACTATGTAAAAACAAATTAAATTTTCAATAAAAGTTTTTCTCTTGATGAAGTTGACAAAAAGCCAACGAAACGTTGAGAAATACATGATGAAATAAATTTGTTTTATTTGCATCCGAGAAAACTCTGGCCAAAAATGACCCTTATAAATAAAAGCCCGTATTTGGCCACTAACTCAATAAATTAATTAATGTTTTATGAAATATTGTTCAATAATAAATCACATATTTTTTTATATTTTGCATATATTGGGTTGTTCGGAAAGTTCGTTCGTTAGTTCGCCATACGTTCACTTCTCATGACGTAGAGTTCCTTCAAACACTATCTTAACTTCCTGTCACCCCTTCTCTAAACTTTACTATTGTTTACTTGTGTTCTCGTTATAGTCGTGAGTGGTTAGAGCGTTTAAAAAAAAAGTTTTAAAAAGTGGAGAAAATGAGCGAAATGGAGCATTTTAGGCATATTATGCTGTATTATTTCCGAAAAGGAAAAACGTCTGCTGAAGCCAGACGAAAAATTAAGTCTGTTTATGAAGAAAACGGGCCAAATGAAAGAACTTGCCGGAAATGGTTTAAAAAAAATTTCTACGGGCGTTTTCACCGTAACGGACGCTCTCAGGTTAGGACGACCAAAAGAAATTGTTTTCGAGGAGGTGAAAGATTTAATTATTGTTAATCCCGTGCAAAATTCGGGGAAATAGCTGAAATGATCAAAAAATCACTCTCAACCGTTCTCGGGGTCATAAAACAGCTCGGATTTGTGGGCAACCTTACCGAGGATTCACACTGTCTTGCGGATCAATCAGAAACTGTCAGAGCTTGGGTGGGGTCTTACCTCACCCACCGTACTTCTCAGACTTCGCTCCTTCCGACTATCACCTATTTCGCAGTCTGAGTAACCACTTGAAAGATTTGAATTTCCATAACGACGAAAAAGTGAAAAATCAAATTGAACGCTTTTTTCAGAAAAACCACGCGTTTTATGAGAGATGAAGAAGTTATTAAAAAAGGGGGAGATTATATAATAGATTAAATTGTTTTCTTGTATATACACATATGGTCAAAATAATAAGTACACCCTATACTTTTTTAAAAGGCTCGTAGACGAAAATTTATTTCAAATAAAAGAAAAAACAAATACTAATTTCTTTTGTTACAACATTAGAAATAAAATAAATACTGAAACAATAACAAAAAAAAAAAACAAAA
>JAHXMU010000029.1:1704006-1727808 GCA_019455685.1 Philornis downsi | reverse complement strand
AAATACTGAAACAATAACAAAAAAAAAAAACAAAAATTTGACTCAGTATTTTTCAAAAAGTAAGAAATTAATTAAAAAACATTGGACCAAATAATAAGTACATTTAGTTAAAATAAGCAAAAAAGTAAAAAAAAAATCAAATTTTTTTCTGCAAAATTGGCTGAGTTTCGTTAAATGCCACCTTTATTTTCAATTATTTTGAGTCAACAAAATTTTTGGCATGCTGGCAATAAGCTATCCGTCCTGGTAAATGTGCTTCTTGTAGTCTACGACGAATCGTTCGCGCTGAAATTACATTTCCCATTTCCGCTGAAATTGCTCTTGAAGACACAAACGGGTCCTTCTTCGCAAGTGTTACCACACGGATATCTGTTGTTTTTGAAGTTTTTTTTTGGGTCTTTCGCAAGTTTCGACGAGCTTTTTAGGCTTTAAAGCATTTTGTTCAAAAAATAGCGACCGATTTATAGTTTCTGCTGTAGAACGAAGATTTTGGCCACTTTCTCTAAGTCTTGAAACAATTTCTCTCTCCTCCGGAGAACAATGACTTTTTCGACCACTGGCTGATTTTTTTACTACATATTTTGTTATGAATAAAGATAAACAACAGTAAAATAACTAGCCTTTCCAAAAAGACTACAGCAGACTGCGACAATATTAAAGAATTGAGCAATTTATTTACTATTTTGACCCAGTACTGAAATCACACCTAAACAAAACTAACTCACAATGAAAACAACATAGCTGGGGCTATGTTTTTACTTTTAAAGGCATTACCATATTAAAGTTATTTAAATAAAAAAGAATTGCCATGTCTACTTTCCATTAAAATAACTAAAATTAAACATAAACCAAAAATAAGCAGGTGTACTTATTTTTTTGACCGTATGTGTATATTTGTAAATAAGAGCAATACTAAAGATTATTTCTTTAAAATTAAGGTATTTTGAAAATCACGCGAATCATTTTCATTTATTTTAAGGAAAGTTTATTAAGGAAATGTACGTGCACATTATTAAGGGAGACGTGTTCTAAAGCCAAATTGTTCCTCACATTAAAGAAATGTTCTGGATTATAATGAAAATTTCCTTGTAATTGACTTAATTTAAGTTCACTGCGTATTTAGTTTTACAATCATTCTTTTTATTGAGTCTGTAAATAAGAAATTCTATTTTGCATCCCATGAATGGGGTATGGGAAGGCTTCTCACATTTAATAAGCTTACAAGCACTGTATTTCCAGAAGAACTGAATCTGATCTATATCTTAACGACAATTCCGAAGTTAAGTTTGAGAAGCTTTTAATAGGCTAATCTACTAATTGCAGCAATCATCGGATACGTCGAGATGACGACCACTTAAAAAACGATTTGATGGTTGTATTGACCGGCCCTTTACTTGTAGCCTTTGCTTGTAGTTTGCCTTTGCTTGTAGCCAAATGTCGACAAATTCAAAAATAGCGCCTCAATTGATAATCTAATTAGAAACCATTTTATATATAGTTAATGGACATTCAACTTAAAATTGAAATTTATCAATGCCACGAAAACTGCTCTACTTTAAACTACTTGGAATTTATGTTCATGCTTTTTGTTCATGACTGTCAACTGCCATGGCTACAAAATGCTGCAAATCATTGAACTTGCAGACCACATTTTCTAAGTAACTTTTCTGTTATTCCCCAAATCATTGAGGGCAATAGTTAGTCAGTGTAGGAACAAACATATAAGCAAGTGATATCTTTGGGAAGTAAAATTTTTCAACATAATCTTCTTTTAGCTCGATACGCTTTTTTCTGCGGTATTCAATAGCTTCTATACCCTGTTTTTAATAAGAATTGTCAAACTCCCTCTTCATTGTTGGCAAATCTTTTATCATCGAGGCATTTTTTCAAGTTTGGAAATATAAAAAAGTCCGAAGGAGCTAAATCTAGCGAACAAGGTGCGTAATAAAGCAATTCGAACTTTAATTCATAAATTTTGGTCACCGCAACAGTGGATGTGTGAACTGGGGCATTGTCTTGATGAAACAACACTTTCTTTTTCGTCAAATGTGGTATTTTTTCATAATTTCATCAACTAACCGCTGCAATAAATTAGCATAATATTCGCCGTTGATAGTTTTTCCTTTCTGAAGATAATCAATAACAATAATTCCATACGCATCCAAAACAAAAAAAAAAAAAAAAAAACAAACAGACGCCATGACCTTCCTTGCAGATAGAACCGCCCACGCCTTTTTTGGACTCGATTCCCCCATTCCAGTTCACTGCTTTGACGTTTTCTTTGTCTCAGGTGCGAAGTGGTGAATCCATGTCTTATTCATGGTCATAAATCGAGGCAAAAATTCGACCTCGATGTGGTGAAACATCGCCAAACACTCTACTGAAACATCTTCACGACACTGTGTTTGCTCTATTGAAAGTAAGCGCGGCACCCATCTTGCGCTAGGCTTTCTCATCTTCAAATCTCGAGTTAATATACGATGTATAACACTTTTTGAAATGCTTATTATTACAGCTTTCTCATGCACCTTCAGCCGACGATCATCCAATACCATTTTGAGTATTTTCTTACCCATATTTGGCGTGAATACCTCAATTCGTCGACCAGTCAGTGTTCGTCTTGACAGCTCGTACAGCTTCGTTTAAACTCTGCTACGGAATATTTTACAGTCGTAAACGATGGAGCAGTCTTCCCCAGAGTAGAATCTAGCCCGGCTTTAATATTGGTTGGACTGAGACATATGAAAGACGTTGAATTATTAGTCATAACGTTGACTAATTTTTCCATGTTTACAAATTCATGGAGATCGTTTGCTTTTTAATGGCTCAAAGAAAAATACTAAACAACGTGGTCCGTTGAAACTTAAAACATATGTTTTATAAAGTTATCACTTTCACAAAAATAATTTTTCCTGGTTGATTTTGGGTCCTTCCTTGTATACGCCAATATGGTGGATAACAAATTGGGAATGGCGAAAGGACGAGGATAAAACAAAGTTAAACCGATTTATTTCAGTGCATCAACATTCTATGATTGATTTGGACTGGTGCGAATCACATCAAATTCACCTCAATGTTCAGCTTTCTATAAAAAACTAAATGGGCGAAGTAGAAAAGTGTGACGTGGATTCCGCTGGAATACCCAGGTCCAAAACGTGGTGTGAATAATTTAAAAAAAGATTTAGTAAATAAAAAGACATTTGGCTGAAAAGCTAAAATATGGTAGGGTTAAGATTGAACGAACATCTGAATTGATAATTAGGGAACTTTAGTAAATGTGTACCATAGGTGAGCCAGTGAAACGTCATTTTACTGAGTAGTCCAAGTTGACAAAAATAACTTGATTTTGCTTTGGTTAAACAGATTCATAAGAAATTGACAGTATTTATATATCCGACTTTGGGTCGTTTACCTAGGCAATGAGTATGTTTACACGGTTATGTTTAAAATGCGTTTTAGAGAGTTCATTTAATTTACATATATTTGAAATATTTGAGTTCACCACAGTAAATAAGATATTACCATACAGTGCCCTGGTAGACATACTCGTATACTTGATATTAATTCAATATTTATTCTATGTGTGTTTGAAAGTATACCTAAAGTTCACCATGACGAATGAGGTACTTCATTAAGATGTTCTGTTAGACGTATACGCGATAATAATTTAATCCAGTTATTGGTCCATTCACACGTTTTATTGATAGCTTTTAATCTGTTGGATTCTCCTCTAATTTAAATTAAATGCTGGTGTAATATTTTTGTTTTTCTTTTTACTTTCTGAAATCACAAAACTTTTAAAGCGTTTATTCATTTAGGTTTTTACGTTATTTGCGCCCGAGGATTTTGTACCATCAATCTTATCTCTGGTAATTGTTATAGTAGTAGTAGTGAGTAGTGAACCATCTCTACAACAGAGCCCTATTAAAGCATACACTTAAAACTTCCGACCATTTCCATGACACAAAAAGTTGGATCAAAGATATTTTTTGGGGTTGCCCCGATATTGGTAGCCAGCCTATGTGCCTGAAAATGTATGTGCATGTAGTGATGTTATTGCATTGCCAGAGATATACACATACACATAGAGGCATACATACATACATACGTATATATGCACATCTGCGTGTGTGCATGTTTGGCAACTTCCGTTTGGTTTGGCTCCTTTTTCTATAGGTTTCAGAACTATGTCCTCTCCCTCCGCTCCCTTGTGACCCCATAGCCCCTTGGACGCCATCCCATTACCACTTTGTTTTATTGTATATTTTCTCCGATTTTAGTCTATTGTTTGGCAAGAAATTTAAAACGACAACCTATATTCATACTCATATAACTGTTTGTATGTGTTTGTGTGTGTGTATGTGTTTGTTAAAATGGCCATGTATTGCTGTGCTGCAGCGTTGTAGTTTTCCTGGTTACCATTCGATGTTGAATTTCTCGTTCTTTTTCTTTCACTTGCTTGGTTTGTTAGTTTGTTGTGTTGCCATTCGGTTTTTCAGTTTTACTATTGATTTTACTGTTATTGCCGTTTGTTTTGCTATTTTTAACCAAATCCTCAGTCCTCAATCCTCAGTCCCCAGTCCTCAGTTCATGTTCTTTTCCCTTTCACGTTTTTGCAACGCATTCCGTCCCTCGTGTATCAAAATAGCTTACATTTTGAACACAAACTTCAAGTTGGCATAGGCAACATTATATTTGCATTTTGGTTTATTTTCTTGCGTTGTTTGCGGTGTTAATTACACAAAACTAAAAATGTATAATAATGAAGAGGGTGTACTCGTATTTTGCATTTATAGTTATGTGAACTATTTGAGCAGAGTTTTTAAATTATTTGCTCTTAAAGGAATAGCAATGACGTTGCAACAATTCATAGTAGATTTCAAATAGATTGAAATTAAATAATTTAAAGGTTACCTTGGACTAGCAGATACATTTGAGCGCCAAAAATTTACACCAGATTGTTTGTTTTGCGGGTTTCAAATCGGTCGCCCAAGCCATTTCATATTCTATTGGAGTAGATTCGAAGGGATAACAAACTTATCAGTGTTCTCAGTTTGTCACAACTATTTATTTCATAATGCTTTCAATTTGATCTGAAATATATGAATCCTATTCATCATATCATCACCACCATCAGATGGTTTCATCAGATGAAAGTGCAATGAGATGCACACTTCGGAATATATTTTCCTCGACTCATTTCTCCTTACAAAATACCTCAAAATTAATTCATTTGAATTAGCACTTATTTAATTGGCAAATATTTGAGGGTCTATTTATTTAGACAAGAAAAATTAAAAAAATTATATGAATAATTTATGGTTTATATTGCTCACTAAAGCTTTGAACCCTTTAAGTCACCCAGACCGGACATGATTTCACAGGGTGAACAACAAGCGGTGGCTGATACGCTGATTCCATGGCTTGAGGAGCTCTATATCAGCTGTATCGACCTAACATATATTCCTGCTATGTGGGGGGAGACCAAGGTGGTCTTTATTCCCAAAGACGGGAAAACCTCCCGTACGAGAACAAAAGATTTTAGACCTATCAGTCTGTCATCCTTTCTTCACAAAACATTGGAGAGACTCATTGACAGCTACATTAGAAAAAGCATAGATCGGAAGCTGCTGTCGGAAAAACAATATGCTTACTGCAAGAGTAAGTCCACTGAGACTGCCCGCACGATTTGGTCGGATTCAGCGATAGTTCACTCGCCGTCAGGAAGTATACTTTGGTAATCTTTTAAGATATAGAAGGATCGCAGCACTATCAAACCTGGGCGTAGACGTCAGTATTAGGTGTCTAGTATACGATCTTCTTACCAAGAGACGTATTAGGGCTAAATTAGGGGTCGGACCTGAGCAGATTTGTCAGTAGGGGAACAACCCAAGGTGGAGTTCTATCCCCCCTACTATGGAACTTCGCTCCGAACAGTATTCTGTTCTCTTTAGAGGAGGCTGGTGGCAAATTTGTCGCATAAGCATACGATGTGGCAATAGCAGTCAGGGCGAAGTTTTTGAGAACACTTAGAGACTTTCTTCAAAGAGCGCTTCTCACAGTAACGAAGTAGGCGGAGGAAAACGGGCTCGAGTAAATCCAAAAAAGACCATCAGATGTGATTGTATTGGGTGATTTTTTAAGATTTAAGTTTTTCAGGTTAGTAACTCTTGTTTGTAATGGCGTCCAAACGTCATCTGTCAAAATGAAAAGTTTACAGTATACTCTGCCATTTCATCATAGAAAGACTAACAAACGAGCAACTATTGCAAATCGTTGAAATTTATTACCAAAATTCGTGCTCTGTGACAAATGTGCATCGTTTAATACGACCATTTTATGGTCGTCATAATTGACCTGCTGAATCAACAATTCGTGCTGTTATCTTCAAATTTCGCACCAAATTTACTTTGTTGGGCATAAAACCATCGACTCGCATGCGTAGAGTGCGTACCGAAGAAAATATTGCTGTCGTAGCGACCAGTGTTATAACGATCGTGAAATGTCAATTAGTCGCCGTTCTTAGCGGTTGGGCATGTGTTGCTCAACCACAAGGAAAATTGTACACGTCGATTTGGGTTTGAAAGCCTATAAAATTCAACTCACGCAAGAATTGAAGCCGAATGACCTACCATAATATCTAATTTTTGGTGAATGGGCCCTACAAAAGCTCAATGAAAGTCCGCAGTTTTTGGTAAGCAGCTTATCTCTCGATTTGGCCCTGTGAGTTGGCCCCCAAGATCTTGTGATTTAACGCCTCTTGATCATTTCTTGTGGGGTTATGTCAAGTGTTTAGTCGATGTGGACAAGCCGAGCACTATTGAAGCCTTACAGGATAAGATAACACGCGTTATTCGTGGAATACAGGCCGAAATGCTCGAAAAAGTGACGAAAAATTGGACCTTCCGAATGGAAATTTTGAGACGGAACTGCGGACAACATTTACATGAAATTATCTTTAAAAATTAAATGGGAAAGGCCAGTTTATTGATTCCAATAAAAAAATTTAAGATATGATGCAAATATGAGCGTTTTGTTCGATTTTTAAAAAAACTACGATTAAAAAATCACCCTATACTATAGTCAGATAAGGCAAAAATATAAACCTCACAACGAAGCATTTAAAATACAAAATATAATTTGACCAAAAGTGTTTTATGACTTTTTAGATCAATTCGTCGATCTCAATACATTTGGCTAGCTTGCTGGTTGGCTGACAGACACGACACCTATCGCAAATATTTATAAAACTAACTAACTTAACTGATTTATTTCAGCGTTTGAGTGATGAAGTTATGGAAAATATATACAATAGGCCGCATTGGGTGAAAATAAAGTTCAGACATCGACTGTTCAAAAGTTAAAGTTCAAATTGGTTCGTCACCCTTTTTCGCTTTTTCGCCAGATTTAGCTTCCTCAGACAACTTGAAAAAATAGCTCGGTGGTAAAATATTTGCCAACAATGAAAAGGTGGAATCTGCAGCTAATGGCTGTTTTAATAGAAGCTATTAAATATCCATGGGAAAAGTCTATCGAGCTTATAGGGGTTATGTTGAAAAATAAAGAAAATTTATCCCAACTTTTTTGTGTCTTCTTTATTTGGTCGGCAAGTTTTGCGACAGCCCGTATTAGACATTATAGAAGCATTCATTAATGTCTTCCCAAAATGCTGAAATCAGCAAATTTCGGAAATGTTTACGACTTGTCTAAAATTTCCGAAATCATCGACACAGTCAGCACATTAAATGTTGCTAAGCTAACAACTAAAGACTGAATTTTTACGTCTTCTTTGTTCGGTCGGCTAGATTTGGGACCACTTTCGTGTATATATTTTAAGACGCCCAAAATCAAAGCATATTGAAATCCGTATTTCAAATATTTCGTAAGTTCGACAAGTGAAATTTCAACATTTTGAAATCGCACAGCAGCTGCCAAATATCATTTTTTCGATAACATGAAAAATTTCGTTTGATTTTATCCTAAATTGTCTATCTTATAAATCAAAAACTGCAAGTGAGAGGGTTTTATGTTCTATAATTGCGGAGTTGTTGTAGGCGGAGTATGATGCATCCCTTCACACTTTCACTTTCCCCAATCCAAACAAATACAACCACTCTATGTAAAATTTTCGACCAAACCGCCATTATTGCTAAACGTGCCGCGCATTGATGTGGCGAATGGGAAAAGAAAGGGAACTAATTTGTAACAAAACGCCTACGTATTACAGAAGATTATCACACGTTGTTGGTGTTTCTATTGTTGTGATATTAAAATTCTTCTTCACAATTTGCATCTTGTGTTCGTATGGAATTCATCATTTGTCATTCTTGGCCGACCGTATAATTCGTAAGAATTCCAGCGACTATTTTTAGCACTTCTCTAAAGAATCTGCTTTGTTGCAGGGTTGGCGAGTTTTGTTATTTGTTTTTCGCCAGTGTCTGAAGCGTTTTCACGAATGCCACATGAATATTTAAATGTTTTCTTATTCATCTTTTTTGTAGGTTCACTTAAATCTTAACATCGCCTCAATATGAATTTGCATAATCCCCGTTTGAAATTGAGCCTTGTCGTGTCGTCGTTGTGGATATTGTCTTTGGCAGACTTTTCAGTGGCCTTTCCCTCACTGGTTATGCCTCGTTTGCACAGTAAGTATTTTGGAAGTGATTGCTGATTCTATTAAGAGTTTGTTATTTATATTTTGGATTTGTTTTCTTTTATATCCTTCTTACAAGGCAAAAGAGCTCATTTACATATTTCCAAATTTTGTGTCATGATGTAGGAAGGGAAAGGGAAAAGGGAATTGTGGTTCGAAATTAATATTAACTTTTGCCCAAGAACTTCTAAGCTGGCTTATTGATTTTGCTTTTTTTTGCCCAAATTATTATCTTTGTTGGCGTCATAGTCATTGCTCTTATTTGTCATTGTTGTCATTATTTGGCTTTAATCCAACTACTTAACAAAGATTTCGTTTAACAATAGTAAGGGTTGGAAATGTTAACCCATTGGGAGGCGCCAAGAAGCGGGAACGATCAAGAAGTTCAAGGTGTTTGAAATGTAAAGATACAAGAAAATTAATGAAAACAATTTACGGATTAAACAAACAAAAAATTTGTTTGATACTTTCAGTGTGATGCACAAGAGTTTTTTTTTTTTTTGACATTTTCTGTGCATACAATTTTTCAGCAAAAACTTTCTACACTTTCTACTTTCTGCCATGTAAAGAAACCTATCACACAAGAAATTATCGGGGATGAAAGTTTTCATATAGAGAGATGTGGCTGAGAATACAATTCATGATGTCAGGAGACAGTTTTATTTAGAAAATTGAAGTTGAAAATTATTATGCACAAAGTTCATTTTTAACATAACATGGAAGGAGATGACCAGCGACGCTTTTCTATACGACAACTGCCATAGACTTTTTTCTTACACAAAAACGTCCCCACAAACATTTTTCTATATTTACATATGAAAAATATCTCCATAGACAATTTACCAGAAATATAATTCTCTACGAAAATATCTCAACGGAAATATTTTTGTATGAACAGTTTCGGCAGAAATTTTCTATATGAGAAATGTTTGCAAGGACATGTTTTTATGTAAAACTGCCTACACAGATTTTTTTTTTGTGTATGAAAATAGCCTCCAAAGACTTTTTTGCTGTATAAACGGTCTCCAGAGACAATTTTCTATTTAGAAATTATCGTCACAGGCATTTTCCTGTAAGATAGTTTTCCTTATTGGGCATTTTTTTACAAGAAAACTGCCTTCAACGACTTTTCTCTATAAGAAAAAAATGTTTCCATAGACATTTCGTTCGATATTTTTCCACAGAAATTTTTCTATATGAAAAGTGTTAGATAGAAATATGAAAAATGGTTTCACAGAAATTTTTCCCTCTGAAAATTATCTTCACAGAAATTTTTCCCTCTGAAAATTGTCTCCACAGTCATTTTTTCATACGAAAGTTGTTTCCACTGCCTCTTTTTTATATAAAAATTGTCTCCGTAAACTGTTTCCAGAGATATTTTTCTGTAAGGAAAACACTGTAATTTTTTCATGTGGAAAATTACATTTTCAATACGAAAATGGTTCCACAGATAATCTTTGGTATGAAGAATGACTTCACAAACATTTTTCTGTAAGGAAAGCGTCTCCAGAGATGTTTTCCTGAATGAAAAACGTTTCCGAATGTATTTCACTGTATTACAAATGCCTCCATTGATGTCTTCACAGACACTTTTCTACATGGAAACTGCCTCCAAAGACTTTAATCTATATTAAAAATGTTTCCATAGATATTTTTCTAGATGAGAAGTATCTTTACACAAATTTTTCTATATGGAAAGTGTTAGCCAGAAAACATGAAAAATGGCTCCACAGAAGTTTTTCTATCTGAAAATTGCCTCCGCAGACATTTTTCTATACGAAAGTTGTTTCCGCTACCATTTTATTTTGTATGAAAATTCTCTCTGTAAACTGTCTACATAGATATTTTTCTGTAAGGAAAACACAGTCATGTTCTATACGAAAATGGTTCCACAGACAATTTTCGATATGACGAATGATTTCACAGACATTTTTTTTGTAAGGAGACGCCTTCCAGAGATGGTTTTCTAAATGAAAAACGTTTTCGAACATATTTTTCTATATGAAAATTGCTTCCATTGATGTATTCGCAGATATTTTCCTACATGAAAACTGCCTCCAAAGACTTTCATCTATATTAAAAAATGTTTTCACAAATATTTTTCTAAATGAGAAGTATCTTTATGTAAATTTTTCTATATGAATAAAGAAAAATGGCTCCATAAAAATTTTTCTATCTGAAAATGGTCTCCACAGACATTTTTCTATACGAAAGTTGTTTCCACTACCATTTTTTTTTTTGAATGAAAATTCTCTCTGTAAACTGTCTTCATAGATATTTTTCTGTAAGGAAAACACAGTCATATTTTCATGTGAGAAATTAAATTTTTCTATACGAAAATGGTTCCACAGACAACTTTCGATACGAAGAATGATTTCACAGACATTTTTTTGTAAGGAAGGCGTCTCCAGAGATGTTTTTCTAAATGAAAGACGTTTCCGAATATATTTTTTTATGTGAAAAATGCCTCCATTGATGTTTTCACAGACATTTTTCAACATGAAAACTGCCTCCAAAGACTTTCATCTATATGAAAAAATGTTTCCACAGATATTTTTCTAGATGAGAAATATCCTTACATAAATTTTTCTATATGGAAAGTGTTAGACAGATAATATGGAAAATGGATTCGCAGAAATTTTTTTATGTGAGAAATGCCTAAACAGACATTTTTCTGAATGAAAAATTTTTCCTCTGCATTGTTTAGATGCAGATTTTTAGATTTTGGCTTTTTAGATCTCCACAGATATTCTTTCGATATGAAAAATATCTGTGCAGATAAAATTGTCTTCACAGGCATTCTACTATTTGAAAATTATATGTATATTCACTGATATTTTTTTGGGAAAATGTACACCTAAAATGATTCCACGGATATCTGCTTGTAAGAAAACTGTCTTCAAAGACATTTATCTGTATTTAAATGGCTCTAAAGACA
Organism: Philornis downsi; assembly: GCA_019455685.1. Lineage (NCBI taxonomy): Eukaryota > Metazoa > Arthropoda > Insecta > Diptera > Muscidae > Philornis > Philornis downsi. Next base: position 1,716,217 of record JAHXMU010000029.1, on the reverse strand, counting down.
CTTTTTCGATAAAGCGTCTTCATAGTTTTTTCTCCTTAAGAATGTTACTTCCATAAATATTTTCTATACAAAAATTATCATCGTAGACAATTAAAAGAAGATATATCTACTGGTGAGGTTTCTTTTCTATTTGCCTCCGCAGAGACATTTCTATATGAAAATTAATACTGCAAGAACTGTTTTAAAATAAAATGTGTCTTTTTGCATGAAAACTATGTCCGCAGACAGTGTTCTAATTGCTTTGAGAAACTTTGCCTGAATGAAAAGTGTCTTGATAAACACTTTTTATGTGATGTGAGTCTCAACAAATGTGTTTCCTATAGGAGATGTGTCTCCGCAAATACGTTTATAACCGAAAAATAATTTTCCTATACGGACAGAGTCTCTACAAACAATTTTCTAAATGCCTTTCTCCTTTCTCTTCCCGTTTAGAGGGTTAAGAGGTTGTTTACAAAAAAAGTTGAGAAAGTTCTATTACAGTGACTCGGCAATAAATTAACCAAAAAAACATAAATCGAACAATTGTTCCGCCATTATGAAAGTGCTGTTATTGTAGTATCCTCTCGAAGGAAGAACAACAAAATGGCAAGCTTCCTTATGACCCTATGCTTCAAGGACTAAATGCTGGAATAGTTGTTGGCAACGAAGAAAAATATCATGATAAACTTATTTAAATGATATTCGCAAATAGTTTTCTTTATGTAGAGTAAATATTTATTTGTGTCCCTCCTTCAGGGAGTTCATAATGGATATATATATATATATATGTACATATATATGTATATTGGATTACATATACGAACACACAAATTTAACACGAGTGTGCTACCAGCAGTTTTTCTTAGTTTGCCCTCTTCGATTGTAAGTCCATCCAAGGCCAGCCATGCAAATAAATTTTCCTTTTATTCGTCCAATCTATATGTACATTTACTATGTTTGTATGGATTAGTGAATCCCAGTAAGTCGATGTCATCATGCTTTAGTACAAAGTATTTAAGTTGGAGACCGTGGTTGACCTTTGTCGATGTAAGTTCAATAAAAGTTAAATTGGTCCTGTCGAAAATGTATAAGTGCGTGTTAAAAATATTTTAAAATATGTGTGATAAATTAAAATTTCAAAAAGAAAACAGCTGAATTGTCGAGGTAGACATTTGCTTTCGTAAACAAAATAGTAAAATGGAATTTATTTTTAGCTTTCTTGAGAAGCTACTTATTTAAAAGAGCATGACGAACAAATAACACAAGAATTCATTGGTGCTCGACTAGTGCACCACCTTCTATATTATATTTTAAGTTTATCATAGCCAGTTTTAGTTCTAAAATGGGCTTATCGGCTATCTGAAACCGAATGCTGTTTGATTTGAAAGAGCTATTCTCAAGTAATCGGTTTAAGCGGCTTTTTCTAAGCAAAACGAAAACCAATTTTTTAAAAATAACCGAAGTGTATTAAGAATGATTTTCCGTTAAATAAATTGTTTTGAAACCACTAAATGAATTACCATTTCCGAATATTTATTAAACGATATTTAATGGGATAGAGCCGACTGCCAAAACGCCAGAACATTTTGAAAGAATCCTATTTATTAGGAATGAGTTTACAATTTTTTCATCATTTATCCATTCGAATTTAACTTTTTCCGACTCTCTTACCAGTATGTTGAAAAATTGATTAAATTCTGAGAATGTAAAGGGTGCCACAAAAAGAACGCAGGATTTAAATTTGGCGCCATTCAAAGTGTCATTGTTTGACATTTGAACAATTGTCATTGTTTGCTAGTAGAATGTGCGAGGTTAGTAAAAATGGAGCGCTACACGAACGAACAACGCGTTCTCATTGTGAAATTTGTTTTACCAAAATGGTGAAAGTTTTGCGGCTACGGTTCGCAAATTACGATCAATTTGGGGTCACAATAATGCTCCAAAAGAGTCAATTGTAAAGAGATTACTGGATAAATTTGCCAAAACTGGGTCTGTCAGTGATGTAAAGACAACAACGCGCCTTCGACCAGGACGATCGACCGAAAATGTCGGAGCTGTATGTGATGATGTCGCTCAAACTCCATCCACCTCAATTCGACACCTAGCTCAGCAAATTGGTGTCTCCAAATCCACTATGCAGCGAATTTTGACGAAGGATTTACATCTTCATGCATACAAAGTTCAATTGACTCAGGAACTGAAGCCAGCTGACCATGGACAGCGAAGGGAGTTCATTAATTGGGTATTGGAGAGACGACATGAAAATGCTGATATTGCCGATAAAATCATCTTAAGTGACGAGGCCCGTTTGCATCTTGATGGCTTCGGCAATGGACAGAATTGTTGCATTTGGGTTGAGGAAAATCCTCGAGTGATTCACGAGAAGCAAATGCATCTTCAACGTGTCACTGTGTGGTGTGGATTTTGGGCTGGAGGAATCATTGGACCTTTTTTTTATGAAAATGAGGCTTGTCAAGCGCAAACAGTCAATGGTGTTCGGTATCATGAAATGATAACCAGTTTTTTCGTGCCTAGAATTGAAGAAATGAATATGAAGGGCATGTGGTTTCAACAAGATGTCACACAGCCAGAGAAATAATTCAATTGCTGCATCAGTCATTTAAATCTGGCGTTCTTGTTGGGACTCCCTTTAAACAAATTTATAACAAATGTAAGATCTCTTCAAGGTCTATTTACACAAATCCTCACATTAATGCAACATAGCTCGAAATTTTTTATGAATAAAATAAAACCTCCTTTTAGAAGGACAAAGTATAACGAAATTAGCTACATCAATAAACTTTATTACTAAGTACCGTCTCGAATTTTCCAAACCAACAATGTTCCAATGACCGACTATGGCTCGATAAAAATGATACGTGGGACTATCGTTCGCATGATCGCGGGTTCACACCGTGTATGTGACATATAACCTTCCCTCATTATTTGAGCGATGTTTCTGACGAACAAGTCTTGTAAATTATTCTCAAACTGTGACGTTTGAAATTGTCTTTACACTGTATTAAATGCTTCACACTGTATGTCCCTTCGAGTTAGTCTGAAAATAGGCTACGACTAAGCTCATTGAATGTGAGAAGCTCTCTCGTAACTCATTCATGTGTCAAAATCGTAGTTCTGCCTACACTGCAAAAGTTTCTCTAAAGCTTTAACATTTCAATAACTTTAACATTAGAGAACATTAATGAAACCATTTCCATGAATGGTAGTTGTTGACATTTAGTAAACATGTTTACTATGTCAAATTATAATAGTCAATAAATTCATAATTTATAGTTATGGAAGCTTAAATCCAAAACGTCCAAATAATGCAAAAATGTTACAAATTCTGTTCTGCTCACATTTATGAATGAATTTACGCTACAAATTTGCTTTGTGAATTAATATTGACACATAAATGATATTTCTTATAAATATTATATATTCGATAACTAATAAATACATAATAATACTCTTAGTATGGTCGTTTGGTCAGTTGATTGTTATCCGTGTACAGGAAATATACTTTTGAAGATTTGTGTGGAAAAATCTTAATTTTTCTATATCTAATGTTTGGAAATCGTTTACTTTCAATCCAATGAATATATTATATAATCATCATTGTTTAGTAAATAGTAATTAGAAGGAAATAAAGGAAAACTATCCTAAAAGAAAGGAACTACGTCACAAACGCGTTCCCAAATGAGATTTTTGTGGTGAGCTGTGAAACCCATGAAAGAGAAGCGGATGAAAATTTCTATAGGAACATAATTATGCATTGTTTATGAAAAGCGTAAAATTAAAAGGAATTGTGTGCTATGACAAATATGTGTACTAAAGGGGCACATTTGCATATACATATGTGCGTGGAAAGAAGCCTCTCACATTTTAAATTTGCAGGACATAAAGGCGTATAAGTTCTCTCAATAAAAAATAAATTAGGTGTATGATTGTTTTCATTTGTACAGCCGAAGAAATATGTATATTATTTGATACGACAAAAACGATCAAGTGTTTACAGCACCAGGTATCTTTGACCAAAAGTGTTACATAACTTCCTAAACGGATTGAGTGCACCCTTCGGTCTGGCTTTCTGGCTAGGTGATAGATACGACAAGTGTCGTTAACCTTACTGAAAATCATTGAATCTTGGTACTACTTGTTCCCTGTAATTTCGTATTCGTTTTGGTGTGCACTTCTTGGCAAAAAAACGAGAAAAATCTTCGGATTAGCTACACCCAGTGTTGATTCATAATTCTCTGCAAAATGTTAAGAATAATTGGCGAATCAACTATATCTCATCCGATTTCGCTCATACAAATGATGCAATAAACTCATATATTTTTAGCTTTGTATTTATCAACCTTATAAAACATATGTTTTAAGTTTCAAGGCGCCACGTTGTTTAGCATTTTTATTTGAGCCCTCAAAAATAAACAATCTCAGAGAATTTGTAAACATGGAAAAAATTGGTCACCGTTATGTAATTCAATATTTTCATTTGACAGATCTCAGACCAACTAATATTAAAGCCAAGCTAGATTATACTCTGCGGGAGTCTGCTCCTTCGTTTACAACTGTAAAATATTAGGTAGCAGAATTTAAACGAGGCCGCACGAGCTGCCAAGACGGATACCAATTGAGGTGTTCACGACAGTCACGGATAAGAAAATCCACAAATGACCAATAAAAATTGGGTCATACATCGTGTATTGACGAAAGATTTGACGATAAGAGAGCTGTGCGCAAGATGAGTACCGCGCTTGCTTTCAATAAAGAGAAACAACAACAACATGGTGAAGATGTTTCAGTAGTGCTCGGCGATATTTTACTGCAATAAAGTTGCACTTTTGCGTCGATTTATAACCATGGATGGGACATGAGTCCAACAATTCACACCTGAGACAAAGGAACAGTCAAAGCACTAGAATGGAATGGGAGAATCGTGTCCAAAGAAGACGAAGACGGTTTCATCTGCAGGCAAGGTCATGGCGTCTATTTTTTGTGGGATTATTTTCGGGAAGGAAAAAGCATCAACGACGAATATTATGCTAATTTATTGCAGCGTTTAGCTAATGAAAACATGAAAAAAAGCCGCTTTTAGAAAAAAAAGATAGTGTTGTTTCGTGCAGGTCTTCCAGCACGCGAAGTATCACAGACAGTCCCTTGTTGCCCAAAACGCCGAAACAATCGGTAAATTGTTGGAGCGCTAAGAGCATTTCAAACATGAAAAAAAAATTTGATATGATCTGAATAATAGAATGCTGACTTTCAAAGTAAAATTGAACAACTTTGGTTCTTTGTTCTGTGCTGAGCCTTCCCACTATAAATTTCCCAAGTAAGATAAACAAAAGAGACAAACAACAAATGTATTCACTGATCAAATCTTAGCGTTTCTTATGGGCCACCCTATACAAACATTATTTGCGTTTTAGTGTTAGAAAACACTTATAACGATTGATTTTGTACGGCAACATTGCCACTCGGTATTAAACCAATAATGTTGAAAATTTTTTGAGCAAGTTGTTTCTGGGTTTCTTGACGAATATATTTAACTGGCGTTTACGAAATGGATATTTTTCTATGGCTTTCAAAGATGCGAAAATTAGCCCAGTTCTCAAGTCAAAAAAAAAAAAAAAAATCCATAGTTACCTACAAGCTATAGACCTATAAGTATGCTAAACATCATCAATAAGATCTTCGAAAAGATCATATTGGCCAGACTAAACGATTCTGTATATCAAAACAATGTAATGCATAAACATCAATTCGGTTTTAGAAGAGGTCATTTGACAATTCACCAATTAAAAAGAGTACCGAAATTAACACTGGAGAACAAGCGAGATAGAAAAAGGACGGGAGTAATTGTGTTAGGCAATGAAAAAGCGTTTGACTCCATTTGACATGATGGAATCATCTTTAATCTAAATGAATTCAAATTCCCGATCTACCTGCAAAAAATTGTCAAGAGTTTTTTACATAACAGAGTATTTTCTGCAAACATTAACGAAGGGGTATTGACTCTGAGAACGATGCGTACTAGAGTTCCACAAAGATCAATATTATCTCCAACACTGTATTCGATTTTAACCTCCGATTTCAAAGTAGTAGCAGTAGCATTTTATGCCGACGACTCTGCTGTTATAACTAGCGAAAAAGTGTCCAATGCAATAAATTAAAGAATGGAAAAAACATTGCTGTCAGCTCAAAAGTACTACAAGCACTGGAAAATTAAAATTAACCAAAATAAAACACAGGCAATAATATTTCCTTTTAACAAATCACCCAATCACGGAGATACCCTACTAATAATTTACATGATAACTACAATCATAAAATGCTCATCATCGTATTTCAAGAATTAACACAAGATTTTGAAGATAATTGAAGATCTTAACACCTTGCAGAAATAAGAAATTTATAGAATTAATTATACAGGGTGGCGCAATAGAACGTGCATATTTAAAAAATAGATTAAAAAATAAATACAAAAGGTATGGTTAAAATAAATCTAAGGCATTGTAGAGTAATAAATGGAGTTTATTTTTTAAAAATAACATCATCTAAATAGTGACCCTCTCTACGACGGCACTCCTCTAACCGCAAACGAAAATTATTGAAAACTTTCTTTAGTAATACTGGTGTAATGGCTGCCATTTCACCACGGATATTCTCCTTGTGCTGAACGATGTTTCTTGGATTATTACTGTAGACTTTGTGTTTGAGGTATCCCCACAAAAAAAAAAGTCAAGAGGCGTCAAGTCTGGACTACGTGGGGGCCATGGGATATCACTTCTTTTCGAAATCAGTCTGCCAGGGAACATCTGCTTCACCACCGCCATGGAGTCATTTGATGTGTGACAGGTAGCTCCATCTTGTTGGAACCAAGTTCTGGAATTCACTATTCTTGAACTTTCAATTTCTGGAGCCAAAAATCCGTCCAACATCTCAACATAGCGTTCCGTATTAACCGTGACGTTTTGGCCCCGCGCATTTTCGAAGAAAAAAGTACCAAAAGTACCACCTCTGCCAGAGATTGCTGCCCATACTGTCACTTTAGGACTATGCAATGGTTTCTGGTGTTTGATTTTTGGATTTTCACTGTTCCAGCAACGACAATTTTGACGGTTTACGAACCCATTCATAAGAAAATGAGCCTCGTCAGAGAAAAGGATATTGTCATAATTGGAAAATCGATTAAGCATTTCATTAGCAAAAGCGAGCCTTGCTATGAAGTCAGACTCTTTCAATTCTTGTGTTAATTGCAGCTTATATGGATGCAGTTTAAGATCCAATGTTAAAATTCGTTGCAAACTTCGTCGCGATAATTGTAAGACAGACGATCTCTTGCGAGTCGACATTTGTGGATTTCCTCGTACTGACTCCATAACTCTCTCAACATTGTCTTCGGTCCTAGATGTTCTTGGGCGACCATTTGCTTGTGGTTTAAATGTTGAACCGGTCTCTTCAAAACGCTTTACCCATATTTTAATTAAATTAGCACTCGGAGCTTCACTAATTCGCCGTAGTCCATATTCAGCACAATATAGTCGCCTAGTAGCAATATATGAACGAGACTTCTCGTAAAATGCGCGCACGCAAAATGCACGACGCTTCCCGTCGAAGTGATTCATAGCGACTAAAACTCCATGAGCCCGCCAACCCATTGACGTATGAATGCCAAATTTGGTATCCAAGTACCGCAAAGACAAACCTCAAAAAACTACAAATTATTGAAAATAAAAACCTGAAGATAATACATAATCTACATCGGAGATACTCTACATACTAATAATTTACATGATAACTACAATCACAAAATGCTCATCATCGTATTTCAAGGATTAACACAAGGATTTGCATAAGGATTTGATAATTGCAGATCTTCACGCTTTCCTGAAATAAGAAATTTATACAATTAATTATATTTTTCAACTTCTTCTCGGAAGTCCTATAAATATATTCTATTAAAATTTCTCTAAATGTTGCTATCTTTTTACGTTAAAATGTCGTAAAATATCTAAATGTAACTTTCCTGTATACATTAATTGATATTTGCTGCAATACATAAATAAAAGTCTCTAAAATCTCAAACTTTTGTATATAAATACTTTTACCTGCTGTGATGATAGTAAATAAATAATAATATAACAAAAAATAACAACATGAGGTGGTAGATTCGTTCCTTTGTGTTATTACTATACGTATGTTTTTTTTGGTTTTATAAATTGAATCAGGATCAAAATTGTCTGTAATTTCATTTCGGATATGCAGGACGGCTGATGTAGCAACATTCATCAGCCGTCCTGTATATCCGAAATCTATTTCAACATCGTTAAGTAACGGATATACATGACGACTGATGAATGTTGCTACATCAGCCGTCCTGTATATTCGAAATTAAATTACCAAGACGTTACTTAACGATGTTGAAAAAGATTTCCTTCCAAAACTATGCCGAAAGAGACTAGAATGTGGCAGAACTGCAACGAAGATTCCCCAACAATAAGGTTCAGTATAATTTAAATTTCGTTGTCTTCAAAATCATTTGACTTTACTGCACATGATTGTGAGGTTCTGGCAAATAGGTGGTTTACAAAATGAAACCAATAACTTTCAGTAATTTGTGATAACGATATCGCACATGAATCACAGAGGTCATTTAAATGTAATTTGTCTTAATAAAATCAATAGGAGACGAACAACAATATAACAATATAATATGTATAACAACAATAAAATGAGCTTCTTAATATTGCCATATTCATTAGCCATCCTGTTTGATTCCCAATGATAGTTATTTTTAGTTTAATTAAGGATTTATGAATCAAACTTTAAATTCAATAGAATTTCCATTTGGTTATCGGAATGAGAATAAAATATTATATAGTTTTAACCATGTAAACCGATTTTTGGTTTAATTTAATTTCGATTACAGTCCTCGATTGTAATAAACCGCCTTTGAGATAATGATTTAGTTCACTATTTGGTTCACCGGTAGAAAAAGTTGTTCGATTCAAAATCCGTAAGGTTTGGAAATACGCATTTTAAAGAATTTTAGTAAAACAACATGCACTTACTCGTATACACGATTCCTCCTTTTATGAATAATCTTACTACTAAGCAGATTACAGGGCAAAAATACAACAAATTGCAATCAAGGTTCTCAACCGCCATGTAAGCAAATTAATTTACCACAAGTTTTATATCATCAAAAATCTAATAAACAAAATATTGCAAAAAGAAAAAAGAGCAACCGCACTAGCATCACACGAGCATATCGTTATTATACTCGTACGTATAACAAGATTTGTGAAAAACTAAATAAATGAGATTCATTATAAACTACACCACTAAAGAAAACATCAGATCAAAGTTTATATCATCGAAAAAGTTTCACTTTTCACAAACATACAACTACTATTTTGTATAGTATAGAAGTGCTCATAAATTAACTGTGACATTAGGGGAGGTTACAACGCAAAGACAAGTTGTTCAAATACTGGATGTGGAGGAAGGGAAGAATCTTCCTAAATAAAGTGTAATTTGTATTCACGACATAACTGTGAGGTTGCAATTACCACCTGCTATCACGTCAATGACGATATGAAGACGCTGTGAGAAATAATTATACGGAAGCCATAACATACCCACAAGCCTTCAAGTGAATGTACAGATATTTTATGAAATTAAAAGATTAAATTAAATTTAAGTTACTTAAACTATTAAAAGTTAATGCTTTATAACAAATTTCACATGAAATTTGATGTCGGCAAACGTTGATGTCGGCAATCAGCATATAATTAATGTGACTCATACACTCTCCGTTAACGATGATGCCACCATATATTTTACGCAGTATTTTTCTTTCGAAGACACCAGGATTGCATCTATTTTCGAAAAACAAACTTTTCTTCAATGCAGAGCAGACATTATGAACCAAACCAAAGTAAAAGAGACCATCCACCACTAAAAAGCTGCAGTTATTAACTTTCACGCAGCCAAGCTAATGAGTAGACTCTTTGTTTATCGTTAGAAATAATTTAGTTTTGCCTCGTTTTACGTGAGGCCCAATTTTGCAGCCTTCTTTATAATGCTTGAGGAGGCTGCAGTAACATCTCGCTGTTACTGGAAAATCATCACCGTATGCAAGTAAGATACGCCGTTTTTCTTTGTGGTCACTGCAGCTTTGCTTTCTTCCAAAACTACGTATAGGCTTTGTAGGAACATCAAAGCGGTGACTTCATCACAATGCTTGAGAAGACTGCAGCAACAACTCGCTGTTTCTGGATAATCATCACCGTACGCAAGTAATATATGCCTTTTTTCTTTTGTGGTCACTGCAGCTTTGCTTACCTCCAAAACTACGTATAGGCTTTGTGGGAACACCGGGGCCGTGATTTCATACATGGAGCGAAAAGGTGATATGTGTCGATTTGTTTTTCTTGAATCTTCTCCAGAATTTCTCGCAACGTGAACACCTGATCATTCTAAATGTCGATTTACTAAGTCTAAAGTCGCACTGACAAGATCCAATCAGCTCAGACTTTAGTGTTTCACAATTAGCTCAAGGCAAAACCTTATAGGTAACGGGCCAAAAGACTGATACCGCTATAGTGGATACACACAAGAGTGGACCCAAAATTGACCGACCTAACAAAGAAGGCACAAAAAAAAGCTGGGAAAACTTTTCTTTATTTTCCAACATAACCTCATTTTTGTTCGATACACTTTTCCCAGCGATAATCAAAATTGACAAAATTGCAGCATTTCTAATTGGCAACACTTCGAGTGCCAAGTCTAGCTTTATCTCATAAATTTCAAATCAAAACAATAATAAATAATAAGTGAAGTAACGGCCTGTAACAGAGTTAGGTTTATCCATTTGATGGTTTCAAAACCGCCGATATGGCAAGGCTGTAAGCTGCTAATACCTGTCATCTGAAGAGTTATTTACTTAGTGAAAAGTTTGCATTTCCGAGTATGGATCTTTTAACAACCGAAGAACGCGTAAAAATAGTTAAAATTTACTAGAAAAGCGGTGATTCAAACGTGGGCTTTCAATCAAATAAAATTTCTTCAGCGATGAAGTTCATTTTTCGCTTGGTGGTTAAGTCAGCAAGCCAAATTGCCGCATATGGGGGCTCGGAGAACCCAGAAATGACTGTGGAAAAGCCATTGCATCTGGTAAAAAGTGACTGTTTGGTGCGCATTATGGTCTGGAGTTGTCATTGGGGCATATTTTTTTCGAAAACTACCTTAAAATGCATCCAATGCTACAACCAATCTAGAGACGGTCATTTAAATGACATTCTGTTTCGTTCATAATGGCAAGATCCAAGCATCATAATGAAATAAAAGTTTCATCGAAATCATAGTTTTATGCGCGTTTAATTTAACTTTACTTGAAACAGAAAAATAGTTAACCCTATATTTTAATTCCTAAGCATTAAAATTAAAACCAAACTAGCCAAATGGCTTCCCCTAACTTGATTTGCGAAGTCATTCTTTTTTTCTGCTTTATTTGTTTTATTGGATCGCTCACGTAGTGAGTCTAACAATAAGTAGTTGAATCTTAGATCTAATTGTCGACGAGTATGTATTTTTCCGCTTTGTTTTTTTTTTTAGCTGCATGTTTTTTGTTTATACGGTCCTCTGAGATCGGCAGGGATTAGTTTGATATACAAAAGCTAACGGCAGCTTCTGAATTAACAGCTCTAATAGTGTAGTTTAGCGCAATGTTCGTACAAATGATCTCACAGTTTTATTAACCCGGGGGGTTTGAGTTACGTCCCTTATCATAGATTTAAACTATGTGAGAAAAGAGGCCAAGGCCCGGTATACATGAGCGGAGAGTCTCCAGGCGTAATGCCGCAAACTCATGTGTAACTCTTCGCAATGTGGACTATGTAAGCGCGGATTACGTTAGTGACGAAGCCAGGACCCGAACATGTGGTCTCAGGTGGATTATGTCGAAGCATTGCTGTGTTACGATATTAGAAGACAATGCAAGAGTCATGTTCTTTTTTCCTTTTATGGGACTGCAAAATCACTTCTCCGGAGTCTGGAAGGTGCCGAAGGGTAAGCACGGTTTCTAAGTGGAACATTACGGTGATGTTCTATTCTGGTCATATGTCTTGATTTCATCTTTTCTATCTTCTCTCTCACATATGGTATACTCAAATCCCTATGTACAGGGTTGCCCATATTCGACGGACCCATGTTTTTTTAAAAA